>SRSE01001041.1:3000000-3430000 GCA_005024645.1 Planiliza haematocheilus
CACTCTCTCCTGCTACAAACAAATCTGCCTCATTTACAGTCCCTCCCCCCTCAGATACAGACACACCCAGTATCTAGTTAGGATACAAGTAGGTAACTGGCGCGCTGATGCAAATCCAGCCTCGTGTGCTGCAGTCTGCTTTCATATGCACATATTGGTTTCAGCTCTGGTTATTTGATTTCAGCTGTAAAGCAGCTTTAAAGCAATCATCAGAGAAGTAAAAAACTAAAACTAAAGGGGTTAGAGACACAAGGAGCAAAGAAACAGTAAGAACAGCAGGTAAACGCAACATGGGCATCCAGGATAACCGAACAGATGAGCTGACAAGAAAGACAAAGGGGATGGACAGGACTGGATAAACACAGAGGCTGATAGGTTAATGAGGGGAGGAGCAGGCTGAAGACACAAAGCAAGACAAGTGAATGTAATCACAGAGACCAGTGAAAAGGAAGGAAGTAAACGTACCTTAAACGCAAAGAGGTTACAAAATAGAACAGAAAATACGTGGAAACTGGACTGGATAGCAAAAGGTACCAAAACACATTATGATGATATAAAAATTCATCCAGTCCAGCAGTGTGCAGCCTGCAGCAAGCTCCAGACATCAAGTCAAGTGGTCAAGGGAAGGATTTAGAGAGACTCAGATCTAGATGATGAAGGCATGGCTAGCATGTTAACAACACGTCACCATTCTCCATCCTCATGAAAATATTTTTTTATTCACCAAATGTTGTGACTGAAACTAAATGAAAAACTTCAATGCGAGTCCGTTTTCCTCTCTGCAGTGCTCGGTACGGACACTGGCACAAGAATAAGACACCTGGAGAGTACCGCACTGGACCACGCGTCATGGTCTTCATCATCGGCGGCGTGTCCTTCAGCGAGATGCGCTGTGCCTATGAAGTCACGCAGGCCAATGGGAAGTGGGAAGCCGTCATTGGTGAGTAGAGCCACAGGGGGCGCTGCAGAGCGCAGGCCTCAGGGAAAAGAAAGGGGGATGGTTTGAAGGTCGCGGACATGGGTACTCAAAGACAAAGCCACCGCAAACTTAAAGATGGGTGTGTCTCTGAGTGGACGTGTTTTGGGAGAGCTGCGTCCTAATTCAGAGGCCACATCCTTTTGAGCTTAAAGAGAACTGAGGCTGGACCAGCAGATTCAGTCTGACATTAAGGTCCTCTGAAGGTCACAGAAGGACACAGTTTCTGAACCAGGACACAGCTAAAAATCAAAAAGAAGGAGGGAAAGAGAAACAAGGGAGGCGTCAACGATGAGGAGTTAGTTGAATGGACAGTCGAACCCTGAGGCAGAGGTACTAAATGCGTAAAAGGAAAGATAAACCTTGTTATAATGCCTGTAAAAAATCGTATTTTTACTTATGTCCAGCGAGTTTTCAACAGATATTAACAACACTGACACCTCACCACCAGACAAATAGAAAATAAAGTACTGCTTTAAGACACAATACATGATTAAATCTGGTTTGATAACTCAGGTTTTCATTATTTTGACATTGAATCCAACTAAATTTCCTTTTAACTCTGAAGCCTTTAATGGCAATTCAGGAACTTTGGTGCAGGTTTCCCAGTAGAGTCCATTTCAACACTCATGTAGGTGTTTACGAATCCCACATTACACTTCACATCCACAGCAGTTTCACAGCTACCCCACAGTTTACGTGTTGTAAAAAGTCTTAACTACAGATAGCTGTTACACCCTGCCTACTGTGTGCAATGTGTTACGTTAACTTAGCCCTTTATGTTATGCCCCTCTGTACTGTTTATTTGACGTCTTAAAGCTTGGCCAGTCAGTCTGTGTTCTAAATGGAAAAAATGTCTTGTTAGTTTTTGTTGTGTTCTGCTTCAGCTGTTGTCTTTAAAAACAACTGTTGTCTTTAAATTGCAGCCACGCCATGTCTTTTTCTGTGTCTCTGCGTCTCTGTTCTGTCTGTTTGTTTTTGTGCAACATGGCAAGTGTGTGTGTGTGTGTGTGTGTGTGTGTGTGTGTGTGTGTGTGTGTGTGTGGTGTGCGCGCGTGAGCCGTCAGTGGACGAGTGTGTGTCTGTGTGTGCGCTGTGCGACGGGTTGCTTGTCTCTGACCCGTTTGTTTTTTGGAGAGCGTGGGGGAGGAGGGGGTGTGGCATGTGCTGTGAGACGAGTGGTGAAGCCACTTCTGTTCCTCCACAGGTTCCACCCACATGCTCACCCCCACCAAATTCTTATCGGACCTGCAGCACCCCGACTTCCGAGAGTCCACTAGGGTGTCCTTTGAGGACGCTGAGCCCACAGCCGAGTGAGGCAGAGACAGATTGGGAGGGAGGGAGAGAGAAATCACACAGAAAAAAGTAAAGGCAGCCACACAAAGAAGCCCTTTCTGAACCTCCACAGCACAAGGGCTTCCTCCTTGTTCCTTCTTCTTCTTTGAACACTCAGTTTTATGTAACTCCACCCTCCTCTTCCTCGTGTCCCTCAGGGATGGTCACCCCCGACCTTCCCTCACTGCATGGGCCGCTCCATCAGGCTGCATTCCCTAAATGACAGTTATCCAATCAGAACCAGAAACCTTTTACTCCATGGGGTGTATCCAGGCTGGAGGCAAATGTCACACTATCAGACTGAACGGGCGTGTTCCTGGGAATCCTTGGTCATGTGCACTGCAGACCGCAATTCACTGCAGTACCGTTTTTATAGAAACACTCTTTGTAATATTCAAAAATATAGAAGCTATTGTTAAAAAAACACCAAGTGCATGTCTGGTCTTATTTCCCATCCAGTCGGATCACAGTCTGAAGTGCTGACTAGCGGCCATGCTTGAGGAGGTCATGTCTCCATCCCTGCTGCCTCCTCCCATCATCCCAGCTGGGTGGATTAAATCGCCCCTTCGACGGCCACCCAAAAGGCCCGTTGAGCCAGTTTACCACTCACTCCAGATTTAATCTACCCCAACATCTTTTATCACTTTTTGACGTTTGATTATGTTTTTTGCCCTTTGCAAAGACAGTCACCTTGATTTGTTAGCGGTTTCTTTCAGGACAGGTCTCCTTGAGTTGATGCTCGATCTCAAAGAAGCATTCCCTCACTTTCTCCTTGTGTATTTTTTCTTTCTTTCTTTCTTTTGACTCCCGGTCCTTTGACTTTATCCACTCAGCCCACCATCACATGCTCACATGCCTCATGGCTCGTCTGCAGAGGGTGCTGGATATTAATCAGATATCACCACGATGGTACTATCAGGGTGCTGACACACAGGGCAGTTTGAAATGAAAAAAAAAAAAAAATCACAAGCATTCAGTTCAAACTCCCAAAAATGTGCCCTCTGTATCACTGCCTCTATATTACGCCTCTTTGCTGACCCAGTCTGAGACTGTAGCATTGGTCCACCTGATATGCTTTAGCAACCTAACCAAAAATAAAGATGCCTCCCTTAAATCATTTTCTTCCAAAAATCGTTATCCTGATCAAACTATCAGTTTAGAGTGAATTGATGCAGGAAAAGCATTAACTAATCATATATTCAATAAAATAACATTTTCTAAATATCATGTGTTGGATTGTGTATCTGCATCAGAGTCAGACTGTAATGTCTAGTTTAGTTTAGGACACAACATTTTCTGTTGTTGTTGCCACTTACTGGTGAGGTGCCGTCATAATGTGCACGATTGCTCAGATTTGATGTGTTCATGTGTTGTAAATGTGTGGGCAACCAAATAAATAATGCATGCCAGGGTTAGAAAGGCCTGCTGCAAGTACGTTTTTTATTAATTATCCAAGTATGTTAGCATAATGATTTGATTTAGAAAAGTGTAGCACTGTAAACTGTTGAAAGATGACTCAAGTGTTTGTTTGTAGGTAAAAATTAATGAGGGAAAAGGGAAACAGTCCTTCTTCAGTTGGTTCAGATTTCAGCTACCTTATATTGAATTTGATCAATTTTTGAAAAACCCAGCTGGCAAATAGACTCCTTGGCAGAGGCCAGTAGACCAGACTGATTGCTTCCTCATCATCTCTGTAATATTAGCAACTGAAGCGTATCAAAGTTCAAAGTTGGATCTTCACCCACTAAAGACAGAATCCTGTGGTCCCGGGCATCCATGTCATTCATGACTAATCTGCTAAAGCGATATCGTTTACAACCTTTTTTAGCGAGCAGCTCTCACCATAAGCAGTATGACTGCTCCCCTACATACTGCCACATCCAACACTTCCCCAGCAAAATGGCCATCACTTACTAAAACAAGTCTTTTGTTTTTGCTATGCTATTTTGGTCTAAACCTAGTCACATATAATGACTTAGTGATGTTGGAGATCAGCGTCATGCTGTTGTGTTTCTGGGGCTGAAAAGGCCCACGAAGCTGTGTGTTTGGGGAACAGCAGAGAAGCAGGCGAGGCCAGTCCAACGTTAAACACAGTAACCTGCACTAAAACCCTTTACTCACGATCCCTGACACCTATGACCCCCCCATCACCATAACGACCCAACTCGACACGGGCTTGCCTCTTTCTCTTCTGTTTTGAACTGCTTCCACTTCCTGTTCTGGCTCGTCGTATGTTCGGGTTAAGCATCAATTTCAGTCTAATCCTGTCAAGTCAAAGTGGAAGAAACACGCAGCTTTGCAACAGAAACCAATCTAGGTCAAATACTGGATGCTGAACAGGTGTGAGGAGTAAATCAAAACGTGTGTTTGCCTCCTTCATGATCAGGAGTTGACATGGAAGCACTCCATTGGTAAATCTGGTACACTACGACATACTAATTTGGCTGAAGTGTTTGCTTTACTCCACTCCAGCACCTTTCAAGTTTTACAATGTCTGAAATGTGTCTTCAGCTGTCACCAGAGTTCATCCCCGTGTCATTAGGTTGACGCATTTCATTCATACTTACAGTAGACAATAGAGTCAGCTCTATGGATATGGACTTCATGATATATAGAGATGATCTGCTTTTGTGTTTTGTTTTGTTTTTTTGCAGTATTACTAGGTGTCTGAGTAGCATTATTTAGCTGTCTGCATGCCTGACAAAAAATGAGACTGGCTGTGCTCGGTTTGGCGTTGCAGGTTAGCCCACCTACCGCTTTCGGCTCACGCGGCGTAACCTCTAACATCATAACAGCCTGGTTTGATCTTCACGCTTTCGTGGTGTTCAGCTGCATGTGACTCGACACAGCTTAATGGTATCAGGCCGTATGTGTGCGGAGTGAATCTGAGTAATCTGAGGTGGAGGAATGGTACTTCAAACATGCATACCATGATGAAGACATTAAGTTTTAAAAAAGACATGAAAATGATGATAACTGGAGATTTGAAATAAAATAAATGTCTCCACATTTGGGAACATGTGATAATCCACAACAAAATCCTATAAATGAAGGTCTAAAACTCCTTTAATAATTAACTGAAGGAGCATAGGTGCAGACATGAAAGACCTCAAAGCTCAAACCTCCACTAAAGTACAATTTAAAAAAAGACATAAATTCTCATCTGTAGTTCTTTTAGACACCTCATGATCCATTTTAAGCTGCTAACTTGTTATGATTTCATAACTTTGCTCACTGTATCTATAACTTTACTTTCAACATTACACATCTGCAGTATAGTCATTCATAACTAGAGCTGAAAACACATTTTTGCCCGTGTCTCTCCAAATGTGCGGATCTAACGCTCTGTGTGTGTTGTGTGTGTGTGTGTGTGTGTGTTTGTGTTTCATTCGTGTGTCCTCCAGGATCGACCCACATCTTTACTCCCACCAGCCTCCTGGAGCAGCTCAAGGCCATGAACAAACCAGATGAGGAAGTGACAAGCTAAAATCCTCCAGTCACGTCTGCGTCCTCTTAACCCCGCCCCCCCTTCGCTCCCCCACACATCTTACCCCTGCCAAATCCTGTCCATTAATTGTGTATGCATCTTGCTTGAGAAGAGAAAAAAAAAGACATCTTAGATGATGATAAAAATATATATATGTTATATCAAAGAAGAAAACTGTTGCAAGTATTCTCTTGTTTTACAATGGATGCAACTAAATAAACTGATTTCAAAAGGTTTAAATATCAGAACTGAAGGCCATTTAAAACAGAAAGTACCAAAATGTAATAATGTATGCTCTGAAACCTGCTAGAATGTGTAAAGGTAGACGTTTTCTCTCGTTTGTTCCTTTGGGTTACCCTTCTTGCTGTGAGTTTTATTGGAAGCGGGTGGAGGAGGGATGTGCAGTCTGAGAGGTTCATATTGTAAAATATATCTGTCACCATGCAATATATGTGTAGACCCCCGCCCCTCACACCCATTTGAAATGTTTGTATTCAGTAGCATGCTTGGACTTGTGTGGACTGTTACTGTGTTTGTATCCCGAGAGCTGCAGAGTTAGCATTTAGCTCTTTTCTAAGATGTTGTGGTTGAATACTCATCCGAAAACTTTTTCTTTTTTTTTTGAGTGTCAAAATGCACCGTAATGTGTTTTGCAAGATTCCAAATCACTTTTGATCTGGAATTTCCAAATTTCAGGCACTGTGGCTTATTAAAAAAATAATTTGGTCCTAGACGTAATAAGCATGTTCTTGAGTTTTGGCCTAACTTGTTTCGTTAGGTCACAGTGACCTTTGACCTTTGACTGCCAAAGTCTTTGTGCCAAATTTAAGGAAACTCAGCTTTCCTGAGATGTGGCGTTTTCAACAATAGGACATACGTCTGATCAATACAACCTTTGACCACCGAAATCTAATCACTTGAGTCAAAGGGAACATTTGTGCCAAATTTGAAGCCGTGAAGCAGTGAAGCCGTGAAGCCGTGAAGCCGTGAAGCCGTTCCCTCAAGGCATTCCTTAGATATCACATTCACAAGAAAGAGCTGGACGTATGCAGCTTCACATGCAGAGGCACAAAATGTCAAAAGAAGAGATGCTATGTTCAATGCTATGGCAATAAACATCTTAGTGTCTGGGAAATACTGGACAGAAGAGAAGCAGACAGGGCTACTGAAGCGGTTACTAGAGGATGTTTTTTGGTGGAAACCTTTGTGTATTTAATTTACAGCTGGTGAGCATTTGATACTCAAAACAAGTTTTCGGTTTAAGTATTCCCTTAAAGCGCTTGGTTGAGCAGGCGTGAAGAAGAGGCAGAGCTCTGCTAAGAAGCCAGAATCATCCCTCCTCCGGCTGCCGAGACTGTAAAGTATTTACTTGCCACAACATTTTTCCTTTCTCCGGAAAGACTTCACGTTTAATGTCGAAAAGGCCGTTGCTTGCTGATATTTAATGAATAATCTTTAAAAGGGCCAGTTGTATTTCAGTATTGTATCCTGTCAGATTAAGTCTTATCATTGGTTAGTAATGATGTTCAATTGGGCCATGCACTGAGTAGTGTTGTGTATATGCCATATGTTGCTGTTTTTAGCGTCTCACTGTTGACTGGTGATATTTCTGACTGTGAAGTAGTGAAACTTTTCCTTTAAAAAATGCCAATGTGAAGCCTCTGTGTTTGTGAAGTTTTAGCTGTAGCTGTTAGTGGTCAACTGGGAAAAAGAACTAATATCTATATTTTCTTTGTCTGTTTCCTCCTCTGGTGCAATGTAAAACCCTCCAATGGTGAATGGCTTTGCTAGAAAAAAAAAAGTTAAACCCAAGCCACTTTTATTTCCTCCCTCTTCCCTCTTTCCTGGCCAAACACGTTGCATATTGCACTATAACGCGTTTTCTGTGATGCAAACGCTTGACTTTGTGTGTTTTTTTTAAAATCATAATTTGCTGTTGCATAGGTTTTACTCTGTAAAATCCATTGATTTATATCAAATTTATTTATCAGAGAAAAATAATATTGAAACATTAGTCTGTCCTAAAAATCTTTAACTTATTGGGTTTGTATGTTTGCGAGTGTTGAAGCACAAACAATACTTCCATGTGTACCTAGTATGTACTAAGGCTGTCTAATAAATTGGCTTCCATTATATTAACGTGTCATCTCTATTTTTATTGTTTTTTGCAGCTGCAGGGTCTTCCAAGAAAGATGAAATGTACACAGACAATGCTTATTTTTCACATTTATTTGTCTCATTAACAACAAAATGATGTTCCCTGCAAAATATAAAAAGATACAAAAGTAAAAAAAAGGATTAGAAATGAACAAAATTCATTTAAACTACCCACCTGATGTATCTGCTCTGTGAGAAGTTTCAACCAAATATGATGGTAACATCTCTGTAAAATAGAGTTATGCCTGTTTACGTCGTATTAGGATGGTCAGTTACAGCAGGACTTGGCTTATGCACACTTGCAAGGCTACACGTACAAAATTTACAAATCTGTACACAACAAAAGCATAATGGGAACTAATGTTTAGAATATCCAGCATCTCAGGTTCTTTGTGGCCACGTGGCTATGCATTATATTTTATAGAAGCAATTTACAGAATCACATTTTAGAGGATCAACAAGAAAAATGTTTATGCAGCAGCTAACGTAACACTGAATCCTATTTCTACAAACTAGAAACAAGTCACATGATCAATAAATGGCTCAGAACAGAGCACTATCTCATGACAATATCAAGACACAGGTAAATTCTCATTCTAGGTGAAGTAGATAACCTCGTAGGTTTGAAATCAATATGATCTGTAGCCCTTCACTGTTTAAAGGGGAGTTATTTTCATTTATGCCAGCATATCTCTGAATATAAAAATTCATTTTCTGTGATCTCTGGAACTCTGGAGGGTCATTGGGTGAGATCGATATAAATATTATGCCTACTAAAATAAATTCATATTTAGTCACCTGAGATGTACTAGAAATTTAAATGTACCTCTAAAAACATCAGCAACTGTATTTTCTCAAATGACAGAACCAAGGAACATTAACAAACATACAGATTTTTATGTCTTTATTCACTTTGGTCCTGCTCTCAGTTCTTCTGGCTTCTGCTGACGTCCGAGGCCTCGTCCTGCAGCTGAACTGATGGGTCTGTTGAGTTGGTGGTTCTGTGAAAAGAGTTCACACTTCAGTAGCTGCAGGACTGAGTCAGCAGCTCCTGGTACTGCAGTCCAGTGGCCAAGGAGCGAGCCATGTGTCTGGAGGTGTGCTTCATGTGTCGAGCTGCGCTGATGGCTCTGTTCAGAGAGCTGTCCAAGGAGCGCTGCTTGTCAACAGACAGGGAGCGTCTCGTCCTTCCCCTCACCTCCTTGGAACTCCTGACACCTGAAGATGGGCCAGCGCTGTTGGAAGGAGGCACGTAGAGGGGGGAGGAGTACAGCCTAAAGAAACATCAAGAAGAAGTTTGAAAGAATTTTGGCTGTTTCCATGTTATTATCTTTATTATTATTATTATTATTATTATTTTATCTAGAAAGGACCACAACTGGACAAGACGTTGGAGCTAGAGAGGTGTGAGGGTGGATCTGACAGAGAACCTGAGAACACTAGACTGCGTAACTATATGACAGCAACGTCCCAATCACAAGGTAGCAAGTCCAAACTCAAACTTTTAATGCATTTAGCTCTAAATGTGAGAAAAATTGAGAGAAAACAAAAACGAAACTGAAACTAGTGAACGAGAACATAAAATGTTACTGAGGTAAAAAAAATAAAAAATAAATCAAATGTGAAGTAGGATCATTTTCTTATAGACCTCTATCGCCTCGTAGCCAGTCTGAACCTCCCTTGCCCAAAATGCGATTCATGTGATGGACAGAAGACAAACAGTAATGCATGTCATCAGAGTACAGTGGACTTCTATGCTATCAGAGGTGTTTTCTGAGCCAGTGGGGTGGCCCCCTGCAGGCCATTAGAAAGAATGCAAGGTGATGGCACTTCTTCAGACCCAGAGGTTATTATGACTTCTTTTACACATTATGTTTACATGTACAACACAGAAATGAATTATTATTATTATTCTGTTTGTATTGACAGGAATTAAATACATATGTACAGTATGCTAACTGACTCACTCAAACACTCCAGTGTGTTTCTACAGTTTCAGAGCTCATTTTATTTACTCTAAGCAAACCGTATTGAGCTGTTTCATCCTTCTACTACATGAGTATGTATGGACATCTCTGGGCACACAGTGAAGACATGACACACAGTGCTTGTGCTTGGAATATTACTTTGTGACTGAGCTAATGCGAAAAATGTAATTAATACTGGAAAGAGGCCAATAAATAAAAGCACTGTAAAGGGCTCTCCAGCTTTATGTCTTGGCAGTGTGTGTGCTCAGCAGTCTGGTTACTTACAGGAGTTGTGGGCACACTGGCATGTACTGCAGAAGTGCAGGCGAAGGTGCAGCTGCAAAGTATCTGCTGCTCGCTGCTCTGCCAGGGGACTCTGTTGGCTGGCAGCTTATGCATCGGGGGGAGCCCGAGTGTCTGCGACAGTCTGTGAATCACAGAGCAGGTCAGGAGCTTCCATTAAGGCTTCAGATAATTACACTCATTTCATTTACTGCAGACTGAACCCATTTTTGTGCTGTTCACGGGGGCAGTACAGAAATCTGTCCTGCTGACACTTAAAAACACACTCAGGTTTTGTAAAGTAATGGATTACATCATCAGCCACATGAAGAGCAAAAGCCTGGAGTTATAAAGACAGCACAGGCCGCCTGTCTTTGAGTAAGCATTCAAAACCCAGTGCTCTGTAACAGTGCATTTAAACAGCATCACATGGGCTCTGACCTGGCTCAGTGCATCTGGATGGTTGAAGGCGTCCACAGAGAGGACAGCGTGTGGAGGAATGGAGCGGCTCTTTGTTGCCACCAACCGGACCTGACAGTACAGACATGAAAAGAGGGTTTATGGAGGCTGATCAGCAACTCTTAGTAGTACTGAATTCAGTGCTCAGGATGAAAGGGGGCTTTCTTACGTTCAGACCGTCCTCTGTGACACGACAAACAAAAAGGAGCTCCACCTCTTCTGCTGTCAGGTTCATCTGCTGGTTCAGACACTCGTACAGACACAACAGGATGCTGCTCTACAGGTACACAAACATCAGAGAGCTTGCAGTATCAAAATCTTGTTCCTTGCCTACAAATCCGTCACATTCACATGCAGGTTCTTACGAGTCTGAGTTCTTCTGCTGCCAACAGTAGTCGTGTGTGAACAGCGGCTATCTGGTACTGCAGATGTTTGGGTGTGTCTAGACACCTGAGGCAGTAGTGTGGATGACTCCAGCTCTGATCTTGTCACTGAAATCGAAATCATTAGACATTTTAACTGATATGTCATATTAAGGCATAGCAGATATATATTTTATATGCAACTTCGTTATTATACATTAAGCTGAGTTGCAATAACGCTTTGGTTTTACGTGGTATTCTCTTTGGGCCAACTCCTGTGTGTTAAAAAAAACATTACGAGACGTGTCTATTACAAAGAGACATTCTCTATATGGCAAACGTAAGATTTAGATAATACAAAATCTGAGTTACGCAGTTACACAAATGTTAATTCAGATGAACTTACAGGTATTTAGTTGTGGCCTTTGTCTGTGTGCAGAAGCAGATATCTTCCTGGCTGTTGGTCTCAGCGTAGACTCCTCCGCTACCTCATCAGCTGTCTGTGTTTCTCTTCTTCCCAGACTGACATCCCTCTGTTGCTCTGCAGACCTGAGCAGAGGGACAAGACCAAACTTGATACAAGGCCACAGGAGAACACAGAGAAAATGTTAACTAATAAAGTATACAGAGTGGATATAAAAAGGCTATACATCGCTGTTAAAAGAGCAGGTTTTTGTGCTAAATCCTTCGATGTAACACTGTTTTTCAGCGGCATAAAAAGTTACAAAAGTTCTGCTATGATTTCTGATATGATTTTTACTGTGTTTGGGTCCAACTTTGTTGTTAGAGCTATAAGGTTTGCTTCACTCAGACAGGCCCGTCTGATGTGTCAATGTGACCTCAAAAGTAGGACTGTGTGGTCACTAGAAGATATAAACCAACCTAATGAGAGGTGTAGAGGTCCTGGGGTTGGAGCTGCTCCTCAGAGCTGAAAGAGTTGTTCTTGTGGAGGTGAGAGGCTTCTTATTTCTCAGACAACTCTCTAGTCTGTCTTTCAGTCTGGTTACCTCAGTCTGCAGTGTCTGGATTGCCTCTCTGATAAAATGCAAAAGCACACAAATAAGTTGAGTAAAACTACAAAAAGTGATCTAACTGCAGATCATGTTTGCTTCAGTACAGAAACGTCAGTTCAATTCATACCACACCAATTTCCAAGTCTGATACTAGTAAAGTCCAGGGGATGTGACAGCAATGCTGCAGTATGCAAATATGCAAATGAATAACTTGCCAGGTGATTTCAAGTCTGTATATACAGTAGGTGTCAGTTGAAATGAATACACACACACTCTCTCTGAAAAGATTCATGCAACACCACACCATGCAGGAAACAATCAAGGGTACCTCCTAATACGCAACCGCATTCAATAGCAGTCGATTCTGTAATAAAATACATGATAATATGACATATGATAACAGAAACGTTCATCATGGTTTATCAGCTATGACAGTAAACTTCTAGTTACCAGGCCAACTCATTTTAATAAGTGACCCATCACAAATGATTCTGTGTCTGATTCTTATATAGTAACACTGCCGTAACTCTGACTGTGGATTTTCTGGAACATTCTGCACTTGTACTGTAATATGTCTTGTTCATTTCAAGTCCCATCCTGGAGTCTCTGCAGGGAGACGTAAACTTGGACTTGATTGCACAGTTATTGCCATGGCAGCTGCTGCTACATGCACTCACTTGCAGTTCGCCCTCTCACTGGAGCTCAGTGCTCTCAGAGGATCGCCATGGTGATAACGTGCAGGTGAGGAGGGGCTTAAATGAGAGCTGTGGATGGAACTGACAGACGTGGTGTACTGGTCACTCTGTTCACCTTCAGACCCAGTGTGAGCTGTAGAGACAAGAGGACAGCAGATTAGATAAAGATGATTTCTAATGTCTTTAAAACAATCTCAGTTACTGAACAAACTGGACACCCTCTGTTGTCACTCTGCTGTCCAAACTCACTTGTTCCACTGTCAACCCTGGTTTGTTCACTCTGACTGACCCGGCGCTGTGGGGAGCAAGAGAAGGTGCGTCTCCTCTGTCCCTGTCTTGTTCTCCTTGGCAGGTCATGATTGAGCTTTGAGCCTAGTCTGGGCTCTTTAGCTGTGCGACAGTGTGACGGTGAGGAAGAAGGAGATGGTGCAGAGACTGGGCCCGTCTGCCTGTCTGTGTTTACTTCCTGAGCCACTGAAACACTATTTCACCAAGACAGACAACACAACCTTTAATACAGACACTGTTTGCTTGTTTGAACACAGTAATAAAAAAGAAAATCACATCAGAATGCTAAATGTGTGTGCGTGTGTGCTACAAATTTATGCTGCACTAAATATGTGTGGAGGTGTATGTTGGGCTTCTCACCTCTCTGACGCCCTCTGGTGGAGAAGTCTTGGAGCTGCAGCAGGAGTCAGACGGCTACTCTCAGAACCAACAAACCCACTGTCTGTCTCTGGAGAGATGACCCCATCCTGGTCAACACAAAACAGATTGTGCAACATTTATTTATATATATGCTTTTTGTCATTTGTCATACTAGGACTACTATATAATATTTCCTGAATGGAATGAGGACCAATGGCAGACTGAGGTAGTTCAACATGGCAACTGACCTGAGAAAGTACTCTTCTGCACCCAGTTTGAAGCTTGGAGTTCTTCCTCTCTGATGCAGTGATATCTCCTAGGCTGCTCAGACTGCTGCTGTGGGACATTGCTGCAGATACCCTTCTTCGAATAGAAGAAGGGAGGGGAGGCTCAATGCATTGGCTGGAATCCTTGCGTGAAAGAGGACTAGACCTGTCGCTGCGATATTTGCTGGTGCTAGGAGAGTCCTGGCGGTCTGATTTGCCTTTCCTGTCAACAGATAAGAAGAAAGTGTTTAGTCCAGAGGTCAGTGAAATCAGCTTCCTTTCACAGAACAAACATTGCTGTGCTGCTGATGCACCTAAAGCCCGTCTCATCTGCTACTCCGAAGACTAACCTCTGTGGGAGAGTTTTCCAGAATTCACTGTTTCCTGTTCCATGACCCTGTTTCTCTTCCTCCTTTCCCACAGGCTGCAAGTCAGTTTTTAAAGCAGCAGAAGGGGGAATTGTTCCCTTCAGTTTATGGTCTAGAAGTTTGGGAAGCTCCTTGAAGCTTTCGTGGCTAAAGAGAAAGAAGAAAAATATTCTGTTTGAAATAAAAGTCTAAGCTGAATGCCTTCTAAAATGATCCACAGTAATGAAGCTTTTTCACACAAACATCCCCACTCACTGATCCACTGCCATGGTGAAGTCTCGTTCAACACCATTAGCATTCAGAGGTTTGAAGTAGAAGGCTTCTCCATCCTCAGCCTCTTCTTCGCTCTCTTTACTGATCGAGCTCACCTCCACCTCTTCTGCCTCTCAAGATCAACCAGTAAAAGCACAGACGGGCTCTGGACGGCAATGAAGTTCAGACTTTGTGTTAGTTCAGGGACAAAGCACATTAATATACACGATGGAATGGTCGTGTTGGTACCTGTGTACGAGTAAACGTTTCTTCTAATTCACAGGGTGGAGGTGAAGGGGTGGGTTGAGGAGGTGGAGAAGGAGGAGCCTCACAGGTAGGCTGCTCCTGTCTCATCTGCTCCACCTGATCCTTCAGCTCCTCCATACGCAGCCCACACTGAAAGATCAACCCCTCCAACTCCCTGAGGAATGCATTCACAAATATCCGATAACACAGATAAATTGAATAAAAATAACTAGATTAACGTCAACATCTGCAGCATATTTATACACACATCACTCTTACCTCTCAGGGTCAAAGTGGCTGATATCCACTCCGCGCTGCTGCAGCAGTTTGTGCTCATCCCTTGCTAACAGGTAACCTCTTTCTAAAGAATCAAGCCCCTCAGCAAGTTGAGAGAGACCCTGAAGAAGAGTATTATTTCATTATATTGAATGTGAGGTGGCCATTGGACAGAATTCCTACAAGGCAACTGTTCTTACCTTTATTTGTTCAGAGGGTTTGAGCTTTTTACCCTTGAGGAGATCCTCAAAAGTCTGCAGCTATACGAAAGATCAAAAGCTTTATGTCAGACTGCTTTCCTGAATCAACATGATGAAAAAAGCCAATCTGTGAGGCTTTTTATCTGGCTGAAGTGCAGTGGGTCAGTTACCTGCTGGAGGAACTTGTCAGTCTGATTGAAGAGAATATTGGCTAGCTGCTGTCCCAGCTGAGGGCCTGGGCTTCTGGCAGAAGGAGAGGACACTGAATTTCCTGTTAGATGAACAGACAGGTTAGGGGGAAAAAAGATTTATATGATGCAAGCTGATGCAACTTAGGCAGCAGCTGAGGCTAGCTGGGTTTTCTTTGCATTTGGGGACGTGAACTAGTGGGTAGGAAAGGTGTTTTGGGATTGTTAGGTTTAGTCTCAGAGTCTTGTAAGGCTGCCCACTGCTCCAAATGTGCTCACTTGGATGACTTAAACGCAGAGAATGAATTCCTTGTATGTGTGTGCATTTATACATGGCAAATAAACTGATTAGATTTTCCACTACTAAAGCAGTGTGACTTGGATGGCTGAGGGGAAGCGAGGCCTTTGGCTTACATGAATGATAAAAAGATAAATTTAGGAGAAGTAAAGAATAAAAAGAATGAACATACCCTGAGGAACACTGTGTCTATCTGGACAAGGAGAATCTGAGTTGACTTGTGCTCTCTGAGCTTGAGGAAAATCCAGCTTTATGAACTTAGAAGCATCGTGGTTCAGTCCAGACTGCACAGAGTGGCCGGACTTCGGAGGGTCAGAGTACAGGTTTACCTGGTGGAAATATAGAAAGTAAGAACAGGCAGGATCTACTATATGATATCAATAATAATTAGCCTATCGTCTAATATTGTTATGATATCAATTATCCTATTTTTCCCATTTCCTTATTCTAGAAACAGACAAGTCAGGCTGACATGTCCATTTGGTGTCCTAAAACTGTGTTTTGAGGTAATGTCAATGAAGAATCTACATGTGAACTGCAGTGAGTCACACCCAGCCTTCCTGTTAACACAGAGTCTGAATGAGAATGAGGATGAATAAATGGCCCTATCTGACAAACCACTAAGCAGTAAATCATAATGACCTTTAACTGACCTCAACAGCCCTCTTACATAAACACTCACACTCACACACACACACACACACACACACACACACACACACACACACACACACACGTACACATGTGCACACACATGGCAGATTCTGCAGAAAAGGTCATTAGCTACCTAGAGGCAGATATATGACTCAGCCTCATAAGCTATATTCAGATAAGGAATCAGACTGAAACCCATCCTGTATCCGAATAAACTGGATGCAAGGAGAGCTACAAAAAAGACCAGAAAATTTAAAAAAGCTACTTTATATATTTAAATTAGAAGAAAATAGTAAGTAATACATTTTTGAGAGTAAATTTCAGTGTGAGGCCACTCCTCCCACCCTGTGTGTGTGATGTTAACTGTGCAGGAGGGGATGACAGATGGTGGGTCAGTGTTCGTGGGGAAGGAGACAGAGGAGAGGCGGGGAGCACAGTAAGCTGATTTTAATTGGTGCTGATTGTAGAGCACTGCTGCTTGAGAGGAGACGGGGCTACTACACAACACTTCAGCACTCCTCCATTTATTTCTTATCCCACCTTGCTAAGACTTCTAATCATTTGTTCTGACATACTGCTCTGTCTGTGAAGTGCTGACACTGTCTGGACCTGGGCTGCTGGTTCGCTATATCTCTGTTCTGTGAAAACAAAGTCTAGGATTACAAACATAGTAATCTAGTATATATTATACAAAGCGTGTACCTATATTTAACAAGGCGGCCTCTAAAAATGTATTTTCCTATTTCCTATGTATTTCATTATTATGCTTTTACGCTGCTTCTCTGAGAAACATCTGAATAAAATGAAGAAAATTATGAATGACTTTATCTTTCTATGTGTTTTCATCAATCTCAATATTGAGCCAAGCTTCCACAGCTGCTTGCTTATTCAATGAAAGTCACATCATTAGAGGTGACTCAGGCATCTCAGTTTAAAGAATAATAATTCAACAGAAATGCCCACATTTGAAGAAAATAAACTGTCCATCATTTTGAAGCTTTCTATTAACTTGGACGTATTATAGTGACTAAAAGGGGAGACCTGTAAATCTGTATGGAACAGATATGTATTGTTTTTTTTAAAACCCTGCACCAGTGCACACCATAAAATGTAATAAATTATAGCCAGATCTCTAGATTAACTACCTTGGCTTCAAGACGTAGACGATCAATGGTGTTTTCCGCCTCAGCGTACTTAGTCAGCAGTCTCTTGTAGTCTTCCTACAATGGAAGGAAATAAGAAACTGGAAATGAGGAAAAGATGAATGAAAAAGAACGGGAGGGTCTGGGGGGCGAGGTAAGAGATGGCTAAGAGTATACAGTACTGACTGGACGCATTCAAACTGCAAGGCTGTGAAAGATGAACAGAGAATCTCATAAGAGCATATGGACACCCACTCAACATACAGTATGTCTCAGCTCTTTAGCTCTGATTTTGTTAGTTCAATTGAAGAGCACTGTGACATATAGTCATATGTTATACAATGTATTGTACAACGCAGAAGATTTTGAATATCTAGGCTTATCCATCCCTGAAAAGGAATTAATTCATAATTGCTATATTATTGTATAACTTGTGAAGACTTATTTGTGCTGTCTTCTTGGTCTTGTTACAACCTCTGGATATTTCTGCAATATTGTGGGATAAAGCAGGGATTACTTTATGAAAATATAAAGAAACCTGCATAGAATGTTTCAGTGATTCAGATTCTACACATGAAATGTTGACTAACGTTGCCATTACTGTTTTTATTTGTATACCGACTGCTGTTTTGCAAACCTCTCAGGTATAAACACAAGTCCACAAGATTTGCCTTGGCGCAGATGAATTCATAATAAATCATAAATAATGGAACACAGGAATTTGGGCCAAAATACACATTATAATGAACCCTTGCCATTGTAAGGTTTTGTATTATCTTGCAAAGTAAAACCTTGAACCCAAAGAAGATTCAGCGAACTGACTGTTTATGGCTCCCTCTAGTAATATTGAAAAACAACATGCCCCAAAACAAAACCTCTTTCTTCTTTGTCGCACTGCATGATCATTTGAATATCTTCAGTCACAGTGTGTACCCCAATGCTCATTGTGTGATGTTTTGTCGTGTTGGGACAGCTAGCGTAAATGCAGCTTCTGGGAATGAAAGGGGGTGCTAGTGAAGAGGTTGCAAGCTGCAAGTGACATGATTTGTTCTTTGAAAATGAACAAGGAGGGTTTTTAGGATCTTGTCTCAATTAGACAGGGTAAAGGAGAGATAAAGGTACATGGGTTTCCTTCTTTTGCTATTATACTTTTAAGATGTCTTTTCCTATTTTGCTATGGGACCAAAGAAGTGTAATGATCAACCCTTTACTGCATGATTTAAATTCCCAGTAATAACATTATTGTAATAAGTTTTAGTGATAAATGAAAAATGTCTCATAATGTTGTTTTACATTTACAGACAGCATCATTAAATTCTGGGAGCTTGCTCCTGAGAGACACTGTCAGCTTTGAAAATTAAACCCAGTATGTTTTTTTCCAGAACAGATCCACACAAAGAAGGTTTACGTGTTAAACAAAAGTCTCTACTAGTACCTGAAACTGTACAAGCAGCGTGGTGGCCTGCTCGGGGCATCTGAACTCCTGAGGGACTATAGAGTTGGTAGTTGGTGGTCTGTTAATGTGTGATGGAGCAGGAGACCCATCAGTGGTGTTAAGTAGGACTTCTTCAACAATTTCAGCTGGAGATTTAAACACTAATGGGGGCTCAGGTGACAAGGAATCCCTCATGAATGAGCGCCTGCTCTTGGGGGGCTTGTAACCACCTTTGGGGAAACAAACTCTGGGTTCCACCTTGGAGAAGTCTGGTGTTTGGTAACTCAGAGGCGCTTTTCTGAAAATGGAAAAATATAATGTATAAAAACAGAAAAAGACTGAGTGTATAAGAATGACAGAATATGAGAGGTAAAATGAAAGTGTAAACAGAATGTGGATCACCTGGATTCATCCACTTCAACAGCAGCATTCCTGGCTCTGGACATCCTTTGTCCTTTGTCTCTGATAGGCTTTGTGTTGAACTGTGTCTTTTCTTCTGAGCCTGTCTTTGAACATGTTGCTTCTGGAGAGTGCTGCCTTGTCTTTCGTGGTGCAGGAATAGGCTGCTTGAGACGCTTATCTTCTGATCCTTCAACAGGGCCATTATTTACTCTACTGAAATGATTTGGCATGACTTGTTCAGAAAACATTGCTGCTGGCTGAGGAGAAGACCTGAGCTTTATGTCAGAGCATCTAGGGCTGGACTTGAGACTCCTGTGGCTGCAGTGAGATTCTGGAAGGCTTTCTGTGAAGCCCATTTCTGGAAAGGTTTCAGCTTCGATTCCTGGTGCAGAAGCTAATTCCTCAGCAGTGAAATGCAGAAGGTGAGGCAAAGTGCGGACCGTGACAGCTGAAACTGGCCAGTGGATGTTGGAGACTTCAGCCGGCTCATTACCTGGCAGGTGAACACTATAGGACTGCATCAAGCTAGTGTGCCCACTCTCTCCTTTACTAGTAGAGGTCTCACAAAAACCACGTGGAGGTGACAGGATTTGTACATCCTCTCCTGACCATTCATTGTTTGACAGCTGTTCACTCAGGTTGTAGCTCAGCTCCTCAGGTAGTGCATCCCTCTCGCACCCACTAGGCCCTGCCTCCTCAGGGGTAAGCGGTCCGGGATGCCCATCTGGATTCCATTCTGCTGCTAGATGACCACAAGCTTCGCTTAATTCTACAGCATCCAGTGGGTCTGACAGTCCAATGATGCCATTCTCATCCATCAGGCTATCAAAGTCATCCACTCCCTCAGCCTGTTCTCCATCCTCATCCTCCCACCCATCCTCTGATGTCACAGTGCTGGTGGATGGGGCGCGGACTGGGGCAGGGGTCCAAAACAGAACCCCTGCTGTGATGTTCCTTCTTGTTTCCATTCACTTTTTGGCTCACGCCTTCCTTCTTCAAGTCTTAACCAGGCACAAGAACCTTTTGCATCTTTTGTAGTTTCTCTGGCTCTGTGGTAAGACCCACGTTTAAATCCATGGTAGAGGAAATTCACAGATTGCAGTACATGTCATTAAACTGGTGACTGTCCAAGGGTACAGCTACAGATCCATCTCCCACTCTTCTGCTGAACAAATAAGGACAAGTTAATAAACAGAAAATAGTGTATTAAACTTCATCAGCGAGATTAGTACATAGTTTTGGATGTTTAATAGTAGCAATGCCTCTTACTTTAGAAGATAAAGACGTAATACTACAGACTAAAGCTAGCATGGTTAGACAATTACACAATCAAACAAATGACAAAATGAAAATGCTGGGTAATCAGCCAACTGAACTTTGGTGTGTGCTACAAAGTAATTTGAAAAAGTCACCTTGGGCTCAGGAAAACTGGAAAGGGAAAATCATCAAACAAGGAAACAATGGCCACACTGATTGACTAACTGTTACCTGGAGCCCCACATTAGAACGGCACTCAACATACTGCTCACTGTTACACCATATATTTGAAAAGGCATAAATATGTCAGCCCAGTATTTAAGACTGATTCTCATATCTACAAAAACAAACAGATTTAGGGGCCATCCTTGGCCATCTGTCAGCACCTGTCCTCCTTTGTAAACAAACATCTTCAGTTCATATATCAATTCTTAACTAGATGTGTCCCATCACACACATTGAACTTCTCATAAATAGCATTTGCCAGCTGCTGTGTGAGGTCTGTTGGGGAAAATAAACAAGATTAAATGCTGTTTTAAGTAAAGGCAGTCATTTCAGACAAAAACTAATGTGCAAAGCCATCTAACCACAAAATGCCAACTCCGTCCTAATGTAGCTATAATAACCAGATATACTTTATCAAAACAGCTTGTCCCAATAAAAAAACACACAGGTCATTTTAATTTTAGAATTCACTTGTGTCAGTTGCACCCTTTCACCATTCATTTGGCTTCCATCACATTTATAAAACATGTCTTTACTAAGGACCCAGGTACAAAGAGCTCTTTACAGTTGACAATTGTTCGAGGCACTATACACCAGCACTTCATTTCAACCATGCTGGGATTTCTTAAAATGTAGCCCTGGCATTTTCACAAAGTAATAAAACAAGTAGATAATTGGACAGAGCACTCAAAGGCAGCTCAAGCAGACTGGGTAATCATAGTTCCCTCATACAGAAATTAGCACAGGACAGGACATTTAAAATTGTCACTACATATCTGGAAGTGTTTTAGCAGTTAAAGATGACAGAACACTATACAATGTAGTAACATTTAATTACATAATGTCTAATACAAAAATGAGCAGTTTCAAAAGCCAAACATGTTCTGAGAGGTGGCACATTTTGTGTAAGGTCCAGGACTTATTTCCAAGGTGACATGAACTCTTTGTTAGTCTACAGCATTGATTGCACTCATTGTATTGCAGCAGGATCAGATGTGGTGCTACGAGATCACACCATTCAGCATTTACTAATCCCATGTAATTCATTTCATACTTTAAAGTCACATATCCAGAATGATTCGTTATTAAAAACAAGCACAGTGTATGTACTTATACAGAGTTTGGATTAGGCTGCTGGTTTACGATGTCCTCTACACATTTGCCTAGAGCTGCAACGCTCACTATGGCAACGCCACAACATGAACTCAAGCTGTGCTGTCTGCGCCCGCAATAAAACATGTGACAAGACTTAACATACTGTGTTACAGCTATGGTGTATCATTGCTTCACTCCAAAAACCCCACCCCAAAAAATACAGCGCTACAAAGAAAACATCATTCATCAATTTATACTAAAAGCAATTTCTCAAATGGCATCAAAAGTCTATCTGTATTAAACACTGGTGGAGAACTTTTAACATATTGCAGCACCAACGTCATAATATATATTGGATGTGATACATCAGGTCATAAATCCACCACATACTGTACCAACTCACAGGTCCTAACAAGTGTCAATATCAGAGACTCGCAGTTAAATTAGCATTTTAAACAGGCAGACAGTGATCAGCGCCTGTAAAGTAGCACTTAGATTCTCATTAAGAAAAGTGGTCACCATGGTTCTTCTTTCATCAGGATCCCAGATTACAGCAAGGACATTATTAGCCTGCTGCTTTTCATTTCTCTTATCTGACACACACACAAACCTTCATCCCCTTTGTTTTTTTTCCTCAGAAATACAGACACTCATCCTCATCCATCGTGTCAGAAACAAACACAAGGGTCGGTGTGTAGGAGTAACAGACTTGTGCATATCGTGCTCAGTCCTTTCATAAGAGTATCAGCAGCGTGCCTCATCTCCACCCAGACCAACATGGCAAACACACCATGCATTTAAACTGGACCACAAGGAAGACAAACAACTTCAGAAGTAAGTTTAGAAAAACAGAAGGAAGCTGTAGACGCTACGATGTAATTATGACACTATTTCTGTATTTTCTTCTTCCTCCACTGACACACAAAAGCTAAACCCCCTGCCAGGAGACAGGAATGAAAATATGACGCTTGAGTAAAACCACTGGTAAATAGCACAGTTCTGAAATGTTTGCATTGTCTCCTGAAGCTAATTTACTTTACTAAAACCATACCTGCCCCTAGACAACTGAAACGGTGATACAGAGGATTTCTATAAAAACAAATAATTCAGATGGCTGTAACCTAGTTTCTTTTTTTCTTTTGTCGAGTGTTGTGTCAAGACCAAGTACTGCTGTTACTTGTAACATTAATAACAGAGCCGTTCAATTCAAATGTCCCAGTAAGCCATGAGAGAGAATGATGGAGCACTATTTCATTCAGTTTTAGGACCCTCACACTGAGGCACATAAATGGAACAAAGCCATCAATTTACTGTGTAATTCTTACTGACACTTTAAAGCAGCAAGTTTGAAGACTTTCATTTCAATAAATGTCTGTTGAGTCACTCCTGCTGAATGAGGTAACACAAGGTGAGTGAGCCGCTGATGAACGAACTGTAATATTTCTATACTTTTATGAATGGAGTGCCTGTGGTGACATCCACATAAAGAATGCTGTATGCCTTTACTGCTAAGGTAACCTTTATAAATCCATATCTAGATATGATAAATCATCATCAGGTGATAACTGATTGGTTCAGAGATTGCTGCTGAAGCATTTTTCATACTGCTGCAGCTTCACATTAAAAGCATTTCCTTATCAAAACACGCCCTGACTTTACTTAAGAAGCATTAACAGGAAATGTGGTTATTTGACAGCGAGCCCATTTGAAATATTGGAATGAAATGAGAAGGAGCTGCCATCAATAGGAATAACCAAGTCCTTACTCTGCCCTGCTATATGCAGAGTAATGAGAATAATAATGTGCAGCATTAAATCACATCATGGTTGCTCTTAAAATGATGGAAGAGTGTTAAACGGCTACTTTAAAAAAAAACAATACTTTCCTGACCTGGCTGCATTTGTTGTTACCAATACTAACGAGATATGTTTTTAACACATAAATCAAATGTATAGTACATAAAGAAAAGCATTTTGCACACATTTCACTGACAATATAGATAATACTTTCCTTGTAATGAACTAAAATTCTGAAATTCTTTGGGTATTTATATCTTTACCAGAAATGGTTCTAAGCTGATTATAGCCGTCCCATTATCTTTACATTTTGGAGCTGCTGCATTTCTTCAAATATCTCTTGAAATCAAAACCATGTCTGAATTCAGCAACTTTCTAGGTTGATGAACAAGTCTTAGCTTCTCTTAGCAAGAATGAAGCAAAGAAACAACTCACCTGTTGCTCGACCCATACTGCCTGTTCATTCCCAGGACAACTAAGGATTTATCTCAGATACCAGATGGGGGGAATTAAGCTGCTCTCAATCCCTTACAGGGGGCTTCACCAATTGTAAACAGACAACTATCATCAGGCTACGTCCGGAACAAGACGTTAGCCGGGCTCCCTCAAAGGCAGACACACAGACAGACAGACAGACAGACAGGCAGACAGACAGACAGCAGGACTCTAATCACCTGACAGCCAGGCAAGCTAAGACTGCATTTAGGATCAAACAGGTGGCATCGGGGTTTAGCAGCGATATGGAGAGAGAAAGCAGGAGAGAAAAAATGAATGGCAGAATGAAAAGAGCAGCAGAGACAGAGGAGAAAAAGAAGAATATTTTGAAAGGCTCTACTTTCCCACGTCCCACCAAAGCTGTCAAAACACAAGCGAGCCGGGTCATCTGGGACGCCACATGAATTTTCAGAGGGTGGCACAAGCTGAATTTTGAGCAGAGTGAACAATCTGTAGATGAAGCTGCCCCAGAGAGGTACAGGGATCTATTTAGGATGGCCTAGTGACTAAGATATGACAGCTAATCTCCTTAAGACGCACAGGTCTAGCTGAGGACACAGGATGCATTATGCAGAGGGGAGGGACTGATTGAATAAGGCTCTGTGGTTATATTTTGAACATGATCAGCAATCAGTTCGTAATCAGCAAAAACTTACTGAATCAAAAGTGTCAGACTGAACAAATAACATTCAGTGAGCAAAAACAGAAACGATTCTCTAGCTTTTACCACTGTCAGTTTAATCATGTTGGACTTCTAACTCTTTGTCAGACAAAAACAAGGAATTTGAAGGCATCACTTTAGTTCTGGTAGATTTGGTTTTCACTGCATTTAATATTTAGACAGTTTAAATGATTAAGATGATCAAAAATAAAAAACAAAAATCACATCTCTAATAGAGATTATTTTCTACATTCCCATTCTTACTGCTATTAGAATACTCAAACCTTTATGGACCAAAAAGGCATTGCTGTGTAATCAGAAGCAAAGCCACACTTCTAATATAGGCAGCAGCAGCACTGGAAACCTGTGACAAAGATCACAGATGGATCACTCAGGCGTGAGGGGAACTCTAGCCAGCTCGTTCCCTAAATGCAGCTACATTTGGCAACTAACAAAAAACTGTAGCCTGCTTTTGCTGGTAATTAAATATCCATCAGACATCACACTGTATTCTAAAAAGCTCTGCTGCCAGGTTTCCTGCATGACCCCTGTGAAAACATCCATCTATCCATCCATTATCTATTAGCGCTTATCCTTTAGGGTCATGAGAGGACTGGAGCCTATCCCAGCTAGCTAAGGGAGGGCCCTGGAAAAGTTGCCACTATCACAGGACTAACACAAAGACACAAAACAAGCATTCGCACCCACATGAACACATATTCATCTAACACGTGTTAATGTTTTGAAAACATAAACAACACTGTAAATGTTAATAAACTCCAGTCTATAGTTTATGCACACACATGCGGTCGCACGTACGCACACAAGGAATGTGTTCACTGCATTGATCCACTTGGAGAAATTGCAATGCAGTGATTCTGACCTCCAAACATGGTTCCCTCATTTAAACCAAACTATCCTACTTTGGTCCCATCTGTCTGCTTTGTTCCTACCATCGTGCATTTCTACAAACATGTCTTGATCAGAAGATCAGACTGTGACAAATCCCAAATTTGTAAACAAAACAAGCACAAAATGACACCTTCTGAACAGACTGGCTCTAGTTTGACGTCCTAAAGGTGCACTTACTTTTGCAACTCACAGATTTCCAATATTGGCACAGTGTAATGAATAAACAAATGCGTAAAGAAAAAAGCACAGTATTTCCATGTGTTTGATTGAGTTCTCTTTGTGTGGTTTCAGGACTTCTTTTGAGTCATTCTTAAACAGAAACGTAACAAATTTTGAGGGTGGAGATACTATTAAAGCTGAGCTGATCCACAGTTTCAAGCAATGCAAGGGCACTTCTGAATCTTATTTTGTGCTAGCAGTCTCAATCCAATCCAAAGTTCCTTGACTATGAGCTTCAGTAATGTGAAAGACAGACTTGCTCAACAACAGCAGTCACATCCAGTCCTACCAGTCAGGCTGGTGGGCTGAGGATCACACAGCTATGGAAAACAGAAAAGATAACAATACTTTTGCTTTTCTTTGGAGAATGCGCACAGAGGAATCAAAGTTGTGGAGGTGAATGAGCTAAAGAAAGGTTTGCATAAAACCCATAACGTTGCTGCTTACCTACATGCGTACATTCACGATACAGCAGACAGGGCGTCCAGAAGGCTGCAGAGATGACACGAACAGATTTCAAACAGGGGCCGGTTGCCTTGAAAACCGCAAAACTAAAGAGAGAAAAGACCCACCCTCTGTGTCACCATGGCACACACACCACAACAAACCGCTGACACCAGGGGTTACCAGGGGCTCATAAAACACAGTCGGGCTTTTAAAGTCTCGCAGTTTCGCAACTTATCGCCTTTTCTTTTGTCTTTTAATGACTGCAGAATAACGTTACGGGTAAACGGTTAGTAACTGCAAGCTAGCTCCCCCGCAGACAGTGCCAGTTTCAAAAGTTAGTTACCATCACTAACTCATCCTAATATTAAAAGCAACAGGTTATATTCAGACACCGTTCTGACACATAATGTCGGTACCTTACTTCTGAAGCTGTTTCACGGGGTAACTTCGCCAAAGAAAGTCGGTATTTCTGATATTTATGAGGCTAATTATCGGTTTTGTGGAGTGTGGCACTGATTTAGCTGGCAGACCAGTTACCCGAGGGGTAACTCCATGGGGATCTGGGGTCCTGAGTTTAGAATTTCAGACACTTGTTTTCCTTCTAACCAACGCAAACATATCTTTATTGTTGTTTCTACGGAGTGCACTTAAGACCACC
The DNA here is from genome assembly GCA_005024645.1 of Planiliza haematocheilus. Lineage (NCBI taxonomy): Eukaryota > Metazoa > Chordata > Actinopteri > Mugiliformes > Mugilidae > Planiliza > Planiliza haematocheilus. The sequence continues at coordinate 3,026,874 of SRSE01001041.1, forward strand.
AGTTACCATTTCTAACACTCACTTAAAAGGAGTTATTGAAATTAGAGTTTGTAACGAGTATTGTTACCTGACAGACAAAGTTGAGGATTTCACTTTGCCTGCCACCAAAAGCTTGAAGTCAAGTGATTGGTTGAGATGCTGGGCGGGGGCGGGACTTAACTTGGATTGATACTAGAATACAAACGTTGGCGATGCGGTTCAGAGATGGAGCCACAAGAGGGCTCTATGTCACAATGTATCCGTTAAGAGGCTACTTTTCATTCCTGTATTTGCAGAAATTCAATTCATTCATTCATTCATCTTCCGCTTATTCCTGTTAAGTGTCGCGGGGGTCTGCTGGAGCCTATCCCAGCTGTCATCAGGCGAGAGGCAGGGGTACACCCTGCACAGCTCGCCAGTCCATCGCAGCAGAAATGAAATTGCAATTTAATTTCTATTGATCCAACACACGTTTTCATATATATTCCTATAACTGTATATAAAAAGTAATAAAAGAAATAACATTTTAAAACTGTTGTGATGAGGGATTATGGAGCAAAATGTTTCATGAAGATTCCTTTTTATTATTAAAAATGGTCTTATTTACTTAAAAGTGAGGTTTACCCCTCTGGGCAAATCAGTTCACACAATATTGCTACACTGCCGTGCAATATAATGTCTTTAACTTCGACTACTACGTGGTCAGCTTAAAATCTCATGCTGATTCTCATGCAGAGGCTTGGAGTGGCTCAGTGCAGCAGACTGATAAGAACTAAAGCAGCAGCATGAGCGCAATATTAACTAGTCCATGTCTGAGGCCATGATGTTTTTGTGTACCATGTTTACTCAGTGCCCTTGGGGCTGAGAGACTGAGCTGAGACAAACAAGCAGACGGACATGTGAGTGTGAGGCTGACATCAATCTGTCACCTCATATCTCAGGATATTACCACAGGAATTGGGGCAAAGTTTACTTTCACAAAAGAAGAACAGCTTTCCATGGTGGTAATCACCAACATCACAATCTACTGTAGACTGCATTCAGAGAGCACACATATGGTTGCATATGGTCTTGGGCACCATACCAGACTTTTCCCAGGGGGGATTCTGTTCTGACCATAGAAAACTAAATCTTATGACAAACTACAGAGTATCAGCACCCTTTAATAATTTATTGAGTTCTAGACAGATACACCGGTGATACGACGACATTCGATCATCGGATTTCTTTTTGAACCAGTCCTAAAAATACGGAGCACACACCTTGTTCTGTCTTCTGGCCTTGTTTATCGCCCGTTATGTACAGAGTTCTCAAGGCTTAAACCACTCATGAGTCTCAAATGGAGACAGGATTGGATTTGTGGCTCGTTCAGGATGTACTCTGTCGTCTGCTCAGAGCCTGTTGTTATGGGCTCCCTTAACTCCATGTAACACTGAACTAGATAAGCAGTTTACAAGTACAATTAATTTCAAACAACAGTGTGTGCTTCTCAGCCGAATAATGCAAGGCTGACAACAGAATATTTGTTTTCTTGTGTTTCCTATTGTAGGCTAAAAGAGGATTTTTCAAATGAGTTGATAGAAAAAACGAAAAGAACAGCAAACATGTTTGCAGATCAATAGAAATCTGTGGAAGGAAGGACGGCAGTGAAAATGAAAATCATTTTTATCTTTCCTGTTGTAATTAAACACAAAGAAAACACATGTATACAAATGCATTGCAGACACTTGGACATTACATCGTTGTTTTCACTCTGCCACCATGAGCATTCTTTGAGAGCATGCAGCAATAACAGGCTGCACTCAGACAGGACTTACCATCAGGGTTTGAATCACGCCTGCAGGGATTTGCTCCCATTCAGCCACAAGAGCAACAGTGAGGTCCAGCGCTGATGTTGACAAATCATGCCTGGCTCACAGTCATGCTCGTCCCGCAGGTGTTGGATGGGGTGGAGGTCAGGGGTTTGTGCAGGTCAGACAAGGTCCTTCACATCCAGCTCGGCTGTATGTCCTTAGGAAGAATGGTTTTGTGCAGGGGTTGCATTCCCACACTGGAATAGTTAAATATCATTGTATACCGTAAAATGAAGATGTCCCTAAGTTAGGACTGAGAAAAAACACCCAGATGTTCACACATTTGTGGCATAAGCCTTCTTAATTAAAATAAGAACAGATTGCTAGCTTTTGTGCGGTTATCTTTATTGAAAAATTAAACACACTTTCTGTATAAATAACATGTCATCTCTCCTCATGAGCATGTGCAGGCAAAGCACAGACAGATGGACCCACTGACAGGAAAACAAAAGGATGCAGATGAAGAGCCTCTCAGGGAGGGAATATGTACACCGGCAAAATCAAATAAAGCGGGAGGCACACTCTGTGAAACAAGTAAACGCTATGAACAAGGACAACAGGTGGGGCTGGTTCATGAGTCTGACATTTGCAGGGAAGCAGCGGTTCGACGCGGAAGGCCGTACCATCGCACATTGCTACAGAACAAGCAACAAGTGAGGGTGTGAGCTGTGGCGTCTCATGTCGGAGCCAAGGCCAGCACCTCTCTGTCTTGGAGCCTGATTAATGAGAGTGTCAGCTGCCGCCATCATTCCTCTCCATCATCCCTCCCTCCTGGATGGCCCTTTAATATCAGGCCAGAGAGAAGGCCGAGCCTCTATCGACACGTGTCTACCAGATGGGGTCATTATGGAGTTTAGACATGAAAGGTTTGCACGACTAGGAGGAATCATTCTGCCGTTAAAGCGCAGTTTATATACGTCCAGGCAAATGAATGTCGGTTAATGTAATATTGGCTGTTTCATTCATCAGCTGTGACTTTTATTTGAGGCGTGTTTGCACTTATTTCGCCTGAGCAGGAGTGAAGGGTTGCTGAGGGGGAACTCTCACTAAACAAGTAACTCTCAAATCACTGAAAACGGTTTCAACAAAATGATTAAATGAGAAAATGTATATAAGGAATCAAGGATAACAATATTCCATCGAATGAAAAGACTAAAGCCAAATGTTAAACTGATCCAATTACGATCAGCTCATTTGAAAACATTCAAACTAAATCAAATATAGTCCTAGGAAATGAACTATTCACTCCTGGATTAGGTAACATTTGGATCAAAGCACAGTGACCAGTCCTTTAGTGAAATGATTTAAAAACCAATTAATCTTGGTAACCAGTTTTAAAGATATATGTCTGCAGTAGGCAACTAAGTACCAAAACAACTGAGAGATGGACCAAGATAAAAAGTTGACTGGTCTATTTATTGGATTAGTTGACACTAAGGAGGACAGAATAACATTATTGGTACCTTCTATATGAAAAAAGGCTGCTGTGGTCTGCATGTCTCAAATGTATTCTTTTGGTATTTGTACAAAAATATTCTATATCCATTAATTACTGGGATAAAAGTAAATATTTTTATTAGATTACGGTCTAATTAAGCTTAGAAACAGGAGAATTGTATGATATGCCACAGAGATGTTAGAACAGCTGTTCAGTAAGTGGCACTAACGTGCAACACCGTACAAATATAACCCCATGTAAAGCTGTGACACTGGAGCAACAGTCAGCACGTAGGCAGATTCAAAACACCTGCACCGCTTAAAGAGAGCAAACAAATGAAACAAGCTGTTGAGGAGATCGCATTATTGACTGAGACGGACCGTTCAAAGAAAAAATGATGCGAGTACTCAACCAATCAAAGAAACGCTCAGCGCAGCAAAGTTCCTGTATTTTTCAAAGCTACTACCCCCCAAGCAAGGACTTTGTGAGTCGGTTAAATGATTTCACAGAACTTAATTATACTTGGGGTGGAAATGCTCTGAGTACCTCCATAATTTGTTAGTCCCTGTGGAAAGTTCATGCAGTGGAAAGAAATTTAGATAAATGGATATTAAGAAACTCACATTAGGGGATTAATGCTTTGGATATTTGTTCAAGCTGCACTTAAACTGACTGCTGGCATGCCCATATTAGATTTAAGCTGCAGTATTTTCATTTTAGCATTGAGTCAAATCACTTTGTAAAGAGAGAACCTCGTCTTCTAGAAATTAGATTTCAGCAAGTGTATTTTAAAGGAGGATTACGTTAGACAGTTTGATCATCTGTTTTAATACAGAAAATGTCCACAGTGACCTGACATGGTTTAGTTTCATAAAACCATAGACTTGAGTCTGATTTGAACACTGGTCTCTTGTGTGAGACCTCAAAGCTTTGTACGTCCTACATCCTCCCCAAACTCCACATAATAATCATCACCTAGATTTGCCAACGCAGTTCATGAACTGCTTCTGTGTAATTGCTGGAACAATCAAGCTTCAGATGAGATTATTACATAAACAGGAAAACATTAGGTTTATTAGAAACAGAATTTCCAGGAGACAGGACTGGTAAAATTAAACCCACCGTGAACTGGGCTAACTTTGCAGCTTCTTTTGGTGCATCGTTTCGGATTCACAGCACATTTTCTGTAAGGTTCAGATGAGTTCAGGCAGAAAGTGAAGCCAATGTTTGTGACGGATCATTTCATCAAACATACAAGTGTACATGAGGCGTAAGCTAGCTAACAGTGGCTCCATGCATTGATCTATGCACAGTGGCATTGCGGCCATGTGTCTGTGCTGAGTTCAGCCGCTCAATGATCTAAGAACGCCATAGAAACTCTAGTTATTTTTGCGATTTCTCTCCAGTCTCTCTCCCGTTTCATCTCATCTTGGAAATGTTTTCATCATTAGAGATCAAAGATCCAAGGTCAGTCTTCCAGAATACATTAGTGCCATGGTTAGCATATGAAGGCTAATCAGGCTGGCTCAAACCCGCATTTCTTTCTCACGGGAAAAAGCGAGAAACAAAATGACAAGGAGCTCATACAGTTTGGGGGTTTTAGAATTATCAGTGTAAATTTATCATAGTTTCACATCCAGCAACAATGACTCAGCTCCACTTCTGGGATGAGCGAAGGCTGTTCAGATAAAGCTGGTGTACGCTACCTGTTCAGCACCAAAGAACAGACAGGCGCAATTAGCTGATTAAATGAAGTGAAAATATAGCAGCTACACAAGCAGACGGAAAGAAAGAAAGAAAGAAAGAAAGAAAGAAAGAAAGAAAGAAAGAAAGAAAGAAAGAAAGAAAGAAAGAAAGAAAGAAAGAAAGAAAGAAAGAAAGAAAGAAAGAAAGAAAGAAGAAAGAAAGTAAACTGGACCACTGTTGATCAGATGGACAGAAACGTGACTCAAAACGAATCAAAGAAAGAACGACCAACTCCGTCAGGCAAAAATATGTGCCATCTGTGAACATGACGGCTTTTTGTGAAGTTCTTCTTTGCTCTGGTGTTTGGATTCATGTAGCATGAACAGCGTAAGTGGATTTAGCATCAGAGCAAAACTCATTATTAGGAATTACAGGTACAACACACTGGATATGGATATGACCTTTCCAAAAAAAAAACCTACCACTGCATCCCTAACATTTGTCTTCAATTCATTAAAGGCTGACATTTTGGTAACTGACAGCAGCGGGGAGATGTTGTAAAAACAAAGCATGAATGTGGTGCTCGCTTCCCCCAGATGTCACCACAATGATTCAGGAGTCTCCGATAGCAATTTCTCACCAAGCCGCACTCCTGGCATTCTTCAAAAAGCCCAGGCTACCAGACTACCGCTTCCTTGTTTGTGTCTCATAGAACAGCTCCCCCGGTGACATTTACATTTGTCTTTATTCGCTGTCTCCGTCTTTTGAGCATATTTTTTCCCTTCTCATCCATTTACTGCAGACAGACAAACACCACTTGCATAAGAAATAAAACAGAGCACACCTTTGCCCCCCTCCCCACCCCTCCGCCGCACTGTGGATTAATCACTCTAATTACTCCACATTTCCACCTGCAGCCTGATGCGGGTCTCCGGAGTGACACATGGGGGATGTTTGCTGCATATCCTCTCCACGCATACACTCTTCCTGAGAGGAAGCGGAGCATCTCCACAACAACCATCACGTCTCATTTGTTACTTTAATCACGCGCTCGTCATCATCCTCTCTCTTCCTTCTCTCTCTCTTGCTCCGTCTCTCACTCCACCTCATTGCTTATCTCCTGATTGCTTTTTTATAAATGGGTGAAATGTGACCGGGCACACACACACACACACACACACACACGTTCCACGTTTACGGGAGCGTTTAAAAGATCTTTGGCAGCGTCGTCCTCTGAATGTCTCATTACTCCCTCCTTGGTGTAATTGTTGCACCGAGTGTGGCTTCAGCTGAAACGAGGGATTTGATCTCCTTTAAGAGTACCTCCACTCTAAGCTGGCCGAGTCTGTAAAACATATGTTTGACAAAAACTCACAAGTGCTCTATAGTGAATGAATTGGAACTTGACTATGCTGTCTGGGAGAGTAGTAGGTAAACTAAAGACAGAATAGTTGTAATTCAAATGTGAATCCTTCAAACTTATCAATACCACGTTTTTGATATCATGTATTGTATATTCATGTATTTCTATTTCTATCATGGCTATATGGTACTTTCCATTTTTCAGAATCTGCAAATCCTATGTAACAGTGAAATTAGCTACATAAAAAATATTGATGTGTTTTAGCAGACAGGCGTTGCATTCAACCTATGTCTGTTGAACCTAACTGGCCCGACAATTACATGAGAAGTGTTTAGTGGTATTTCAATCAGGCATTACATTATGACCACAGGAGAAGTACATCTTGAGACAATACAGTGTTCGGCTGGGAAACCTTCAGACCTAGCATTCATATGGATGTTACTTAGACATGTCACACCCACCTAGACCAAACCATGCACCCCCACCCCATAGCAGTGACACTCCTTGATGGCAGCAGCCATCCCCAGCAGGATGCAGCCTGACACAGACACACACACAAAAATGATTCAGGAACAACTAAAAAAAACATGAAGAACAGCACAAGGTGTTGACCTGGCCTCTAAATTCACTAGAACATAAACTGTTTCAAGTATCTATGGGATGATCCACAGAGGCCCCTCCCCTCAATCCATAGGACCCAAAGGCCCCCATGAATAACATTCTGTTGCCAGACACCACAGGACACCCTCAGAAGGCCCATGTCCATTCTCTGATGAGTCACAACTGTTGGATGCACAAGGGCTATGGAATATTAGGCAGGTGGTCATAATGTTATGCCTGATAGGTGTATGACGATGACTCACGCAGGGTTGTGAATTTATTTTGTGTCGAATGAAGCGCTTTCTTGAATTTTTATGTCCTCCCTCCCCCTGCATCTCATCACCTGCAGCTGCTGCTCGGCTCAGGTTTTCATAATGAGGGACGGCGTCTCTTTTCTTCCCGTGTGTAAATATGTGCAAATAAACAGCATGAGCTGTATCACAAAGACTTTACATGACGCACATGTAACCCAGCAATACAGTTTGCTATTTTATGTCACTGGCATCAGCTTCATTGCTTCCAGTCATGTCGGAGGTGTGGATTACTGCTAGTGCAAAGTAAACATCCTCCTGCAGATGCTTTAAACTTAAAGGTGAAAGATGATGAAGGAGAAAAGCAATTGTCACAGTGGTTAGTCTAATCAAGCATGAGGCCAAACAAAAATAAAACCGTCATTCTTGGCATTTCTTCTTTTGAAGTTTCTCTCAGTTTTGACTGTTCGGTGGCAGACAAAAAAATGTTTTATAGTGTGGATGTTTTTACACATAAAGAGCATTTTCAAATTTAGCTGGCTTATTGTGAAGGTATAAGTGAAATGGAAGTAAGGAGTAATGTGCATTGGGCTTGTACCAGTCATTCACACGTGCAGTCTTTTCTAACGTCGAGTCAAACAAATAAGAGCGTGTAATGTTTATGTATCTACAGTAAAACTGACAAACACAGGTCTGTGAAATTTGTAGAATCCTGCAATGTCCGGTCGGCCTGAATTATAACTGTCTTTCAAATATATTACTATATGCTGACGATGCAACCGAGGTTACAGGTTATTTTTTAATTCATATAGGAGCATCTTTATGTGTACAGTATATATATATATGCATCTGTATCTACATTTGTCCATTTTTACATAGTACAAATCCAAACTTGTAAAGTCAAGCGTCATTCAGTCTCAAATGTGCAGTTGCCTCTCAGATACGAGAAAATAAGTAAAATAAACTGAGCTTGGGACACGGGAGTGCTCTGAGGAGTTCCAGTGATTGTCCAACAGCTGTAAATCCACAAGTTTCAACACTGAGAGGACAAACAAAAGGAACAGGTTTCACAATTTTCTGCTGTAGTGCATAAGGTGTCACAGTGGGGAGGTAACACGTTGAGGAGAATCCGGGAGGACGTCCACAGAGAAAAGTAATGCCTTGTAAATCTTAGCAGGATGAAGGGCTCAGAGATCAGGTGGTGGTTTGTTTGAAGAGTTGTGCCATTTAAATCAAAAGACGCTTGAATGTCTTTCCCTCAACATCTCCTTAAACTCCTGATTTCTTGGTGGTACCTTCATCATTGTACTTTTTCCCTCGTCCTGCCGGCTATAGCGCCACATTGAAGTCAGTCACCAGGAAATCCACGTAGTCTCTCTCTTTGGTCTTGAAGGCCTCCGCGATGAGGCGCGCTGCGTCCCTGTGCTCGCGGCCCCTCAGCGAAACCCCGTTTACCTCCAGGATGATCTGACCCACCTTCAGCTGGCCACAGTTATGAGCTGAGCCTCCCCTCTGAAAGAGAACAGAAACAGAAGAAACAAGGTGAACTTCCTTGAAAACAAGCTGTGGAAAAAAATAAATCCTTGAGAACAAGCAAAAGGAAATATCGCAAGGAAAAAACACTTAAGCATTAATTTAGAGTCTGCAAATCTAATCTATCAAAACATTTCTCAAGCGCAGTCATATTTACAGTTATGTTTTGCTCTGCTGATTTTGGACAGCAGGATTTAAGCAGCATTGTGCTCCAGTTTGTACTCTTGACAGATGATTCTGTGAATGAAACCTGCCGACAAACAGACCAGAACAGGCAGTCTTATTCAGCAATTTGAGCCGGTCCCTTAACGATGTAAACCTTCTGAACAGGTGGCATTTCATTCTGAAATCAGTCCAAATGAAAATGAAGGCCCAGCACCCTGGTCAACAGAAGCAGGAAAGTTTTAAATCTCAGGAATCAAATGTACGTCATCACTGCCATCTTTCTTTAGAGAAATGCTCAGAGGGTAAAAATTGTTAAATATGTATGTTAATTTCGGAATTTGATTTGAATATGATGATTTTTCATCTTTAGTGAGTCAAAAATGTCATCAAAAACAGCAAGGTTTGGCTGTATTGATCACTCATTATTGTATTAATAATATTTGTAAAATGCAAATTCTCATAGATGTCGATCATTAATTCAACACATGCCCAAGGCTCGGCTGGTGAAAAGAAGACCTCAAGCTAAAAGTTAACAAGTAATTCATTGTCATACAGAAAAGGTGGATATGCCTTAACAAAGAAAAACACACAAGGCTCCTTCAGCTCCTTGTTCTGTGTGTTCATCACAGCCTAAAGGCCAGCGAAGATTAGGCAAATCAGTCAGCTGGTGTTTCAAAAAGTAGACTTTCTTTAACTTGCACAACGAAGAAAAGCGAACAAAACTGTATTGCGGGTGCAGGTTTTAAAATGGTGTTTATGAAATGCGGGTGAAATCGCTGGGATGCTTGACAAATCAACAGCGTTCAGTGCTGACACACAAACACACAAACACACACACACACTGCAGTTTGGCTCAGCAGGCAATGTATGCAGCATCATGCCTTTAGAAAGTGCACAGTCAACAAATTGAAATGCTTTCTCCACGCCAGCAACACTCCTCTTCACATATTTTATCTCTGATTAGAAACATGTTGCTGACTGCCTGAGGGGGATGCGCGAGACTGAATGGAAGTGGGGTCGACATTAATTTCAGCATCCTTACCTACAGTCTGAACAGCTTAAAAGAGGTTGATAATTACAGTATGTAGATGCCATGCAACTGTTGTGGAGGCTCACTCAACAAAACAGATCCTCAGCATCCTTGATTATGTTTTCCTTTCAACAAACCTGAATAAAAAGTTCCATGTGACATCTGCACAAATGACCAAATGCCAGCTACAAGTAAGTAGTGGAACCATGATGCTCTTTGTTTCTGCTCATCGGCCTGAAGCAAAAATCAGCTGCAGCTGCTGCACCATTAATCACGGTCAAGACCACTCAGACCAGTTAACACTTTCATTTTACATTCAGTTTAGATATTCCTGCAAGCCACATATATCAACTGCAAACATCCCGTGCAGTTTCTACTTGCCCAGAGGAAAATGTTGTGTCCTCAGGAAGCCATTAAAGAACATGTACACACCTCGCAATAACATTTCTCTTAAGTGACCTGCTTACAAGTGGACAGCTCTAAGTATGTCTCTTCACCCCTAGCATCAGTATGCATCTCCACACGTCTCAAATGACCACTTGTGATCAGATTTCCATTTTAATACCAGGTGTGATTTTACAAACTTCCATGTCACGACATGCTTAAACTTCTTACTTACTACTTGTGAATATCTTGCACTGCTACCCCTGTCAGCAAAGACCTGCCTTTACATTAGACCTGCATTCATTTAGCACACAAAAACAACTTTATTGATCATTTTGCTCGCTGCGTGCTGTCAGCTACATGCGGCTTAAAGTTTTAGTTAAAGCTTCTGTAACAATATATTTGCTAAAAATTCTTGATAACAAACAGTGTGTGACCTTGTTACACACATCTTCACATCTGTCCCAACATTATTATTACAAAGACAGAGGGGCCGGGGGACGTTATAAAGGGAATACGGCAGTGATAAAGAGCTGTCTCTTCAGGAGTGGTGATGGGGACTGACAACAGTCGGTTGGCTGACCGGCAGCAGCATTCTTGTCCACTCCACTGTGCTTACTAGAACTGCAAAGAGACAGGACTGTCTGGGGTACAAGCTCTAATGTGATGCCATTATCGGCCCCCACATAGAATTGATGCCCAGCGGAAAGCCAAAACCAAAATTGACCGTTCTTCCTTTTTTCTCCCCAAAGGAAGTTTGTCATTCTGATGCTTGGTCGTGACTGGGAGAAGTACTGAAGCTGCATGCCTTGCTCAAGGGCCTAATAACCCTGAGTTAGAGTTCCCCAGGTGACACAGGAAACTTTTCAGGGCTTTCGTTTCCACCTCAAAACATGGAGCCGTAGAAAGTCTCCTTCCTCTTCTGTAACAAGTGACCTCGAGGCTGCCACGTTATTAATGTCTGTAAATAGCTGAAGTCATACAGTGTTATTGTTCAGGGATGAAACAATGGTGTCACATAGCTTGTGGCTGCGTCTGCACCTCAGTAAATTAGAGACACGTGAACTGTTAATTAGAAACCAAAACAATAACTCCAAACTCATTTCAAAATATCAACTTACCTGAAAAGTTTAAATGATCTCTAACTGTGGTAAACTGACCTCTAGAAATGAGTTTTAACCTTGTCTCAGGTAGTTGCACTGGACTTGTCCATTAAAGACATCGCTACAGTGAGTAAAGCGCCCATTTCCTCCGCTATCATCCATTGGATCGGTCTGCATTTTGATTTTTATTAGTCTCTTAGTGAGGAGTCTGTGAGGATGAGTGGGACTGGTCAGGGATCAAACCATTTGAGAGTCCTCATCTCTTAAGTGTAACGTCCTTGCTCTCTAAATATCAAAGCCACTCCTGCCATAGCCTAAGGTGAAGTTAATTGTCTTGCATATCAGTAGGACAAATGAATGAATATGCACAGCTCCAGCATTAGCTGTCTTGAAAAGTGACAGGACATTGTTTCGTGTTTCTTCTTTAATATTTGGGCTCAGTAAAAATAAATGAAAAAATAAACTCGGGCTTGTTATCTCTTTACTCCAGGTGGTCTCCAGAAAAGCTTCAACATGCTCTGATGGAAAGATGCAACCGACTTCCACTCTTTTGTCTTTATCAGAAAACACTGTATGCCACATGGTGAAAAACAATCCACTAAAGCAAAACAAGCGCTATCTGATAAAACCACACATGCTTTACATCGTATTTATTTAAAATTTCTGATTGTTCTATGGCAGAAACGTAGCCAAGCTGCATTCTCCTTTGAGGATAAAGAAAAACACACATCAGATAAAACTATTCCAAAGAAAGAGAACAGAGCACCCAATCCTTCTGAATTAGTTTGGGGATTTATATCACAAGGCACTGAAGGGAACAAAAGTTTTGCAGCCCTTCCCAAAATGACCTTCCCACCACTCACACAGCCACCAGATACTCAAACACGGCATCCACCCACAACAACCACACTTTCTCATCTGCACCTCACCCCTGCTCTCACTTCTTTTGCATCCTTTACTCTCACTTGCTGTCCTTCCTTCCAGTGCGCTATTTGATTTTGAATGTGCTGATTTCCAATGCTTTTATCCCTCCCCTCGCAATCAGCCAACCTTTTTTATTTCAATCACCACCTCCGTGGAGTGGGAGGCTGAGAGACTGCTTTGAATGGGGTATGGACTCCAGTCTGTAGCGGGTCGCTGCTCTGATCTCAAATTTGCAACGCCGTGCTTCCCTCTGTTTAGAAAATTATTAGAGCTGCAGATAGTCCGGAGCTAATGTAGCCTTTGTTGACTTGCAAATTACCATGGCAGACAGATATATGCACACCCGATTACAGTAATGGCTTTCCAGAGGTGACTAACCTGCTCTTTCTACCTTTCAGTAGTTGGATTTCACTCTGCACAGCCAGGCAGTATGAATTCCAATATTCTGTATTCTTCATTACATGCTGCACATGTAAAATCTCTGCTTGGAATGCCACATCAACTCTATTTAGCCTCATAATTAAGCTAAGCATTAACATAATACACTGTTTCTGCCTTTTGCCTTTAAACATAACACATCACATCCACTACCTCATTCTGAACAAGTAATTGCACAAATCTCCAGGCGGTCAAGGCTTATTCATGTCGGCCACTGTAGAGCCCCAACGAGGACAATGCAGGAATCTCAGTGTGAGTTCAGCTGCAGTGTGGATCCACAGAATGCCTTAAATGAACATCAATTCCCACCTGGACGGTTAACGTGTGGTGCCATGGCAGAGAGTCCTAAATACTCAGTGGGTAATGAACACAACCCATCGATGTGGGGTGAATATTCACATGACTGGAGCTGAAGGCATTTTTAGGTATACACTGTTAAATGACTACTTGGAGGAATCCAAATGGATGAATAGTATTAAATATAGTGTTTAGTCACTGCTTAGAATGAGGCCTTCACATTTAGGGAGTGGATTCTCTTCAATTAAAATCCATGTTGTTCCAGTAGCCCAGAACTGACAAGGCAAATGAGACCACAGTGTGGAACATATACACTTACTATTCAAATGCAACCTATGACCTATAGTTTTTTAAAATGATGAAATTAAATTTGTAATATTTTGATAAAGTGCATTGGTTGATAAACCAATCAGGCATAACATTATGACAGGAGAAGTGAATAACATTGACCATCTTGAGCCAATCCAATGGGAAACCTTCAGACCTGGCATTCAGGTGGATGTTACTAAGACATGTACCACCCATCTAGACCAGACCAGGCACCCCACCCCATAGAAATGACACTCCTTGATGGCAGCAGCCATCCCCAGCAGGATGCACACACAAGACACACACACAAAAACGCTTTAGGAACAACTAAAAAAACATGAAGAACAGCACAAGGTGTTGACCTGGCCTCCAAATTCACTAGATCCTAAACTGATCCACAGAGACCCTTCATTCTTCATTCTTCAGCTACTGGCACCTAGTTTGGCTCACCAGATTAAGACAATTTGTTAAAAGCCTGCCAACGCTTCTGCTATGGGCAACGTGAACATGCATTTAAAAGAAAACTGTGTTCAACCTCTGAACTAGCAACAAATGTTCAAATGTTCCACCAAAAAAGGTTCCGCTCAGACAACATTTTGAACAGACAATGTCACAATGCAACTGTAACATTTGAGACAGGTTGAAAGAAACAGGCTAGAGCACCCGTTTTCCTTTAGCAGAATAATAATGCAGCCAGACCATCCTGCGGTGCTGCCACAGTGCATTGGACACAGACTAGTAGCAACACACTCCCACATGCTTTAAGAAAGATGTGCCTTTAAATAATCCACATTGGTTAAGTATAGGTAAGACTAGCATTGAATTCATTTAAGAATTCATTTAAGAACAATTGAGTATTTCATCTGACTCACCTGTATTGTGACGATTCGTGGCAGCGGCTGGCGAGTGTTGGCTCCGCCTTCAATGGCAATACCCAATGTGCTGGCACTCTTTGCCACCCGCACTAGTGTAGAGGTGGGCTCCAACAGCCCGGGCTGACATAAGGGACAGAGACGAGCACAAATTATAATACAAGAAGAACATCATTCATGCATATTTATTGACCTCAATATATTCACAGGAACACACAGCCTCTCATATTTATCTGCCTCTCGTTTTGTGGCACTTTGCATCCATATATTCTTCTGCATTTTCTCTTAAGTATAAATGCTCAGAGCCTCCTCAGTGAATTTACACATTCATGAAGGCCGTGGCTCGATTAACATTTACACATTCAGTCCTGTTGATATATTCATGAACGAGTAATCAAGCTAGCAAAGGACAACAAAATAACAAACTGTTAATTTCCACTCAATTTCCCTTAGTTAGCCGTCTTTATGTCAGCATTTATAAAGCTTCTGTTGCAATAACGCATAATAATAATACTGCACAAATGAATTGGAAAGATGTTCCAGAGGTTTTATGTCAGGGTTCTAAGATACAAAGTACAGTTGCCTATTTACACATTCAGCACACAAAGCAGTATTAGCTCTCATTTGGAGATGTGCTGTGTATGTATTCCCTGCCTTCCATGGTCGCATGAGCTCCAGAGAAAAAACAAACAAACGCCTTTTTGACAGCTTTTTGACAGTTTCCACTTCTATTTGTCTGGGGTTTGGCGTTGAGACACACAGAACAGGGACTTTTATTAGTACTTGTTGCAGCTGTCTGCTGCTGTGACAGTAAAACCAAAAAATGGGTGAGGTATAGTCTCTTACATTTAATCCTTACCTAATACGTCACTATGAGCAACCCTATTCACATCACATAGCTTTAACATTTATTGTTTACAGACTTCCATTGGGGCCTGCATTTACCATGATCACAAGCAACCTTTTGTGATAGTCCGTTCAGTTGTCCAATTCTCCTGCGTGCTAATTCTCACTGATAAAGGACACTGAATGTAACAGCCCTCTGATCATAAACAATAAGACTACTCCCATCCTTACTTGTTATTCCTTCCATCAATCAATACGAGCCAGGGAGTTTCATTACGCCACAGTGCAGCGAATGATTAAATAAATGATGGAGCATGTGACTGAATGAATGACATGAGTGAGAAATAAACGCATAAGTGAAACAAAGAAAACAGACTGTGTGAGCAAACAGAGGGAGGAGAGAAGAGATCATGGTTAGGATTAAGATCAGGCTCTGGAGGAGGATTAGCAATAAAGCAGTGATTTATAAATCGCTTGGCTTGTTTCTTTAACTGACACACACGCACGCACACACGTTTGTACTTCTATATTTGTGAGGACCTACAATGACACAATATACCAGTGCTTACTCTTTAAACTGGATCTAAATCTAATTCTGATCGCAAGCCTAAAACCAAATTCTGAACCGTAGAGTAGCTGAAGAAGAAACAAATTTATACATTTCTAAGTCAAAATCCTGCCCCTTCTGGTGGACAGCATAAGACTTTATTTCAGAAAAAGTATGCACAGCAGCCGATTGCAAAAGACACATCATTTTTGATTCAATGTAAACTGTAGAATGGATTACGCATACGTTTGCCCATTTAAGATGCAAGAATGCATGACTTTGTCATAAAATAGTTAAAGTCTGAACAGTACGTTAGACATAATATCTCTGCTCACACTCTGTATCAACATCACATCTCCATGAGATAGACATGTGAATAGACAGGAGGGATTTTTACCTCTGTCTGTACTTTATTTCAACATGTCCCCCAAGGCATGTGCCACAGTGATACTGGTGTGAGTGGCATGTAGTACAGTGAGATGAGATGTAGTAGTAGTTTCACGCATAGTACTGTTCCTTACTAACTTTAAATTGTCAATTTCTTGTTTTAAGATCAGAAGCATCATGTTAGTCATGGAACAACTCTAGAATTAAAAAATGATTTGTCTCCTACTGTAAAGTAGTTATTCCAAAATAAAGTTATTCCTACATATTTATTCCTAAATAAATATTTCCACATGAAGGGACGAGGCAAAGAGTGTCCTAACACTCAAAATAGTTTTCCAATTTCTGAAAACACTCCAATGTTATTGAAAAGCTTGTAAAAGTCCCTCAGTTTGTTAAGAGCTCTTATTATTCCCCCCAAAAATAATTTTATCCAAACTGTCTTTACTTTGCAAAATGTCTCCATTAAAAAAACAAAAAACAAAAAACACTTTCTAAATGTATTCTGTTTCTAGAGCTCAATTTACCACAGTTAAAAATAATTTAAACTTTTCAGGCAAGTTGAATGTTTAAGTTTGAAAATTAAAGGTTCTAACTACCAATTCACCTCTCTAATTGCATGGTATTTATCAAAACCTTTCTTTAATGAGGTGCAAACTCTGCTGTCACTCTCAGTATATATAAAATTCAAAGTGGTCCTCACAAAGACAGATACTGTATCACACTCAGTGCTGTATGCATTTAAAATCATATTTATCCTACGCAGTTTCTGATTAAATTCACTCATCCATCCATGTTTAGCTCTCAGCTGCCCTGAGTCACCCCCTCACCGGTTTGGAGGGGTTGTCTGCCCCGCCTCCCTGGGTGTCACGGGGGAGGCGTGTGCGTGAGGAATGGGGGCTACTGTCTTTGCTGACGTGTCCTGACTCAGCTATGTCCACCCCGCTGTCCTCGCTGAGGGTTTGACCGCTGTCTGACAGCTGAGACAGGGCTCCACCTGAAGGGAAGCAGGCGGACAGAACGTCAGTGAATGTGAACATACCGTACATTGTTTGGCCTTTGATGAGGATCTTATCCCTCTCCTGTTTTATATAAGCTTTACTGTCTTGATTTAGTTGAAATCTCACAAACAAACGAAGGGATTTCCTCATATGGAAATCAAACCAACCATCCAGATTTTTAGGTTTGTTCTGAAATAGATGTGATATCATCCAAAATGATAGGCTTATTGAGATTAGTGATTTTGATTTGCTTAGATTATCAAACATACACAGTGTTCTGGGTAATTGCTCATTTCAGCACATTAAGTTCAAGTAAATCCACATTTGGAGAGATTATACACACAGCTCCATACACACAGCATCCATACACCCTTTATAAGTGGCACTGCATAATAAGTGACAGTCAGCAAGCTTCCAAATGTGCCAAGCATCAATAAATGAATCCCAGCTGCAGTAGTGTATATCTAATGTAATTTTTTATTACATTTTATATTTCCTCTCTTAGCTCTCACTCTAGCGCCATCAGTATTGGCAGCATTATAAAAACACTTCTTATAACCAAACTTGATGAAGTAAAAAAAAAAAAAAAAACATTCATTAAAGATTTGTAAATGATTTCTCTTCCTAATCAAAAGTCCTAACCCAAGAACAGGATGTGATTTTCTAATTTGTGTTTGTCATTAGTGCTAAATCAGATGATTGTTATCAGCTGTTATGATAATCAATGGTATAAGTAACAAGTACAAATTTATACCATCAGGAATATGTATTTATATGCATTTTCTACTTATTAATTTATTTAAATCATTTACAGTTTAGTATTTATATGAAAATGAACTAGCTGTCACACAAACAACTTTCAACAAACGTACTTTCTTGATATATTTCATCTTCTTTGTGTTTTAGCCCTACGTTCCTTACCTCGAGCTTGGGGCAGCGGACGCACCTCGTTGACGTCAGGTTCCGCGTTTGGCCTGTGAACCTCCACTGTAACAAACTGTTGTTTAGAGCCAGGGGAGGACGCGGGGGACACTTTGGACATGGACACTGGCTTAAGGGGAAAAGAAGGGGGCGGAGGAGGAGCAGGAAGCGGCGGTGGCGGTGGAGGTGAAGGGGATGGGGCAGCAGGTTTGGTGCCTCTGTTGGGGGACTGCACCCTGGGGAAGGGCCCAATATTGTGCTGGATGACTGAGGACAACTGAGCAGATGCTATTTGTTCTTTCTTGGGCGGTGCAGAGGGTTCTCTTTTTCTGACAACTGCGTATTCCCGAGACGGATCCCTCGAGCGTTCTCGTTTGTGGTGTAATGAGGGTGAGGCAGGGGCGTGTCCAGGCTCTTTGCTGTGATTGTGAGAGGATGGGGCTGTGAAGTACAAGCCTGAGTGGGAGGATTCGGATGAGGGGCACTTGTTGAGCAGATCTCGTCTACTTGGGCGACTCTGCACCCCTGGTGGGGGCGGAGGCTTGAAGGAGGGGGGAGACTCAGCTGTGCTGGACTGAACGTCATCCTGAAGTGAGAGGATATAGTCATCATCACTGATTAGGGGTGTAACAAAATACTGTAGCGTTTTATACTGCAATATGAAACTATGTATTTATGTTGGACATCTGATCAGTTTTGAGTATTGAGCTCACCCATCTACTTCCTTTCTGTGTAAGGACATTAATAGTAGGCATAAACACTACATCAATAGAGATCTGGTGTCAGATTATGAGATCCACATAAGAGAGGTGAGTAGAATTTTAATTTACTTTACTTTAATTTACTTTAATTTAATTTAATTTAGTTCTAGAGATATTGTTACACCCCTAATATGTAACATATATTAGAGACTGTCCATGAGCTTCAGTACCAATAACAGGTGTCTTGGGGATATTTAATGCATCCAAACCAGGTTGAAACGGCTGCTGCTTGCTGGTTTGATGCCGCTGGTGTCCTGTCTTTCAAACTGAACAGTGGAATGGACAACACTGAGACATGAGTGTGTTGCCATTTTATGGGGTGAGACAAAATGAGCGTAAAAAAAAACAAAACAACAAAAAAAAAAGGTAAAGTGTCAGGTAGTCTTGGATGACAGGAGACTAAAAGCCTTCTCCTTGACCTCCCTTTTCCTCTCCTGCTGTTCACAATAAATAAAAAAGACCTCTGGATGTGTCTTGCTTTGGGAAACTAGCTTTGCAAGAAATCAACCCCATGTTTGTAAGTTTCAGACATAAGAAGAGAACTGATGCCACAGAGTGGTCCTTCTTTATCCTCATAACAAATAGGAGATGAAGAAAAGCTACAGTGACCACGCCAACTCGTACTCTGTTTGTGCAAACACTCGTTCCACTCCACCTTAGTCTACAATACAAAGCGTGCAGGTCAGCCACGTCTAAGGCACCTCTATCATCACCCTCACCTTTTTTCCCCGCTTTTCCATCCCACCCCACTGCTCCCTTGTACCGTATCAATCTCTATCAGCCCTTGCTCTTTATCAGCAGCAGGGGCCGTACCCGCCTATCTGTCACACTCACCAGAGAGATGTCGGTCAGCAGTGTGTTCAGACTCTCCGGAGGATCCTCCTCATTACTCTCCACCACGCTGTCATTCTGAGAGATCCAAGAGAGATGTGGAGGAAGAGGGACACAAGGTACAGAGGTGAACGAAGGAAACAGGAGGATGGTGACAGACAAAAGGAGAAGGGGGGAGGGGTGGGCATCAGAGAGAGAGAGAGAACAGATGTTAAACACAGATGTATGCTTATCCCCAAACAAGTGCCAAATTGGATTTTCATGTTGCCTGGAAAAAGGAAGGGAAAGACGTCACTCCTGCATTTGCCTGCTTGCCACAATGAAAGACTATTATGGCAATGAAATAAGACATCCACACATACACACTCACTCACAGCTATATATGTCTTCTTTCGAAAGCAAAACACGCATGCTGTGAAATCGATAAGGAACCATCAGCTCGGTTCAAAGCGGGATTTGCAGGCTCACTCCCACTGGCATGGTGGGGAGGATGCAATTTGCGGCAGATCTGTGAGCAAATTCAGAGCAGAGGAAGTGGGTTCAGAGAAACGTTGCCCTTCATTTAACTCTACTGCCAAACAAAAACAACAGCCCCGTCAATTCAGCTTAATTACCCCATCATTGCTGCATGTGGAGCACTTACAGCCAACTTATTTGTCACAAGAGCCAATCGATTTTCTACACGCAGAGATGCTGTTCTGCACTGTAAACTGTCAGAACTTGATGTGTATGCATGCACAGTATGCGTGATTGTGTTCGTCCACAGTTATAATCCATTATGCAAACGATCAGTGCAAATAGAGGAATTAGTGGACTGTTTATGTGGAGGTTTGTTACCGAGTAAGAATACATTTACAGCTACAACACCAGCATGTATGATATGTATGATGGTTAAGACGAGAATCAAGGTTTGGTATTTAGTTGGAGTGGTTAAGGGAAGGGATTTGGAAATCAATGAATGTCCTTGAAATACATAGTCATGCAAACATGTGTGCACATGCACTGGTATGCACTCCACTATGTACCTGGGTATGAGTGTGGATCAGAAATCCAGTGTTTTTATCCTCCCAAACCCACCCAGCTCCCTAATCTGCTTTTCGCAGCAGTGGCAGCAGTCACCCGTGGGTCCAAAACAGCACAAACAAACACACACAAACACACATGGAGAATGCAGACCACCACACACACACAGTCTCTCCCACATGTAAATGTCGCTTCTCAGAGGGGAAATTAGAAAGGCAGGCAACCCATCTGAGTTATCTGAATAAGAAGGACTGTTTGGTGGGTAAATCTGCAGACAGTCAACAGCTTATCTCCGCTGTCAGCTTATAGACTTTGTGTTTGTGTGTGTTTGTGTGCTAGTGAATTTGTGTTAAGTTACTGGCACGAAGGTAAGCTTCAAAGCAAACTACAGCTGAGATTAAAAGGAGAACCAACAACATAAACTACAACCTTGTTTCCGAAAAAGTTGACACTCTGTTTAAAATGTAAATAAAACCAGGATGCAACGATTTGCAAATCATTTAAACCTTATATTTAAATGAAAATAGCAGTATGAAGACTAAATGTCAAATGAAAAAAAAAAGAATCTGGGGATAGAAGTTTGAGATCCTAAATGTGTGGCCCATGTACTGTCATAACATGTGAAATGATTATGGGCAGCGTTATAATGAAATGTGCATTGCTTTGCTGGGGTTTGGCTTCGACTGGCTTCAATGCAATACATGATGTACAGCAGTTGTATATGCTCCTTAGCTAGTCATTATCCATAAGTTGCCACCGTAGCCTGCACAGAAAAACACAAATCTGAAGAAACTGATCAATCTAGTTTTATTTCACTGGACCAATGCTAAGCCAACTTGCTTAATAGACATGCAGACCTTAGTGGTGTGTTGAAAGCAGCACTTCATCACTATGCTGCTACCAGTTTTAAAGCCAGCTACTTCAGAAGGCCACCCTTGCCTCCCTAACAGTTCCACCCTTCTCTCACTGATCGGTGAGTGAAAGTCTGTTTATTTTGGACCATTTTCTGAAGTCTTATCGTTACATAATGACAATTACAACAAGAAAACTACTAATAATTCCATTTGTATTTACCACATTTAATACATCAAATGCTACAGAGCTTAATTTAAGAACAAACAGACACAAAGAGAGAAAAGAAACAATGAAAGAGAAAGTACAAAACTCAAAACAATAAACAAAGACAAACAAAAATGAGAGTAAATTATACTGTTTGCCACATAAATGTTTAATAATGTGTTGTTGAGGTATTTAATCCCCTATTTCAAAAAGCGACAAACTAAAATCTCTTTCTTTCAGTCGATCTTCCTGTCTCTGTCTTTGGTTGTAGAGATGCTGCCAATAGCTGTCTCTGTGGACATTTTGCTGATGGCTGGATCCACTGTTTAACAATCATCATTTACATAATGAAAACAGTGGTCTCTAACTTACTTCAAGAGTGCATTTGATGCTCAAAACAAGCTCTGTGAACACCAAGCCTTTATTATTATTGTTATAATTATTATTACTACAAATAACTATTACTGTGGGTCATTTTTTGGGGTTTATTTTGGGTAAAATTAATTGGGGGACCTTGTTGTATAGGGTCACAGGCGGCCTGGCCTATCCCAGGGTCCCTATAATAGTGTAACCTGGACAAGTCACCAGTCCATCACAGGGCTGACACAGAGAGACAAACAACCATTCACACTCACATGCACACATACGGCCAATTTAGAATCACCACGTAAGCATGCATACATGACTGTGGTCTGTGGAAGGAGCTGAAGCACCCAGGGAAAACCCCCACAGTCACAGGGACAACATGAACACTCCACACACAAGCAGGTCTGAAGTCAGCACCGATAGTGCTAACCACTGCACTCACTTTATTTTGAGGTTGGCCTCAAACAGAAAAACATTGAATCAGTCCTTGGAAGAATACTTAGCACGAGGGGAAACTCATTGTAGAGCATACTTGGACAGAGTGAACTTAACTGATTTAATTAGCAACCAACTACAATTTGGGGATTTCATCAGCTACAATACATAATTTAAGGCAGAAGACCATTATTGAAGGTCATGATCGCTGAGCCCTCAGGCAGCACTGCAACATAAAACGGACATTATTCTGTAGTAGAAATCACTGCATGGGCTCAGAAACACTTCTGAACGTGAACACAATTTGTCAGTTAAAGTCAAGTTAAAGCTCTAACATGCAAAGAAAAAAATCATAAAAATCCTATATTAACAAGATACTGAAGCATGGTAGCCTTCTTTAGGGCTGAGTTCATTTAAGACGGACTGAGGCACAGGGAAAAACTGCTGTGTGGTCTGACAGACATCACATTCATTTTGTTTTTGGAATCATGGAGAGGAACTATCCAGTAGTCAACTATCCAACAACTATTGTTATTAGTGAACAGCTCAAATAGTATCAGTGACAGTATGTCATGGCATGAGTAACTGCATACAGGTTTTGGAACAACATCTGCTGCCATCCAGATGAAATTGTTTTTCAGGGAAGGCCTTGCTATTCTCAGCAATACAATGCCAAGACTTCTGTCTCTGCTCTGTCATAAAGAGTACTGTTTCTAAATTCCAGTCCAGACCTGTGACCCATTTGGAGGATTACGAAAAGAAAAGTATGACAAAAGATGTATAGATAAAATTGTGCAAACATGCAACAAAGATAAAAGTTTCTTGCTTTCCCAAATGGTCAGAGAGTTATTAAACAAATGTAGTAACACTGTGGTAAACATGCCCATGTTTCAACTTTTTTTTTTTCAAATGTGTTGAGGGTATCAAATTCTCAATGAGAACAATAACCTCACTGCATTTCTACATTTGATTTGTTGTCTTTGAATTTGATATAAAATAGTACAAACTTTGAATGGGCTGCAAAAGATTTGACACACCACTCCATGTTTTGTTGAAATGAGGTTATAAAGTGACATAAATCATCTTTGCCTCTCTGCAGAAGTAGAGAATGTATGAATTACTATGGTGCAGTTCTCCAGGTTCTAAAGCCAGCTTCTAATGATGCTTTCTTGACCTGCTTGCCAGCAACAATAGCTAACTTGGCAGCACAAAAGCCAGATCCTTAAAGTAGGATGAGAGCCAGAGCACTACTGCTCAGGACCAAGTCATGACTGAAAAATGAATCTACAGTAACACCAAAGAGAAAAACTGCAGTTCCTCAAATTACCACTTGGGGCTGGGTAAAAAAAAAAAAAAAAAATCCACCTACAGTACACCTCCATGTTAAAATGTCTTTAATATACTATATATTAAAGACATTATTACTACTAGTATCAACTTCAGACTAGCAATACTCACTTTACAGCCTGGTGCAAACTATTTCCCCATGACTAACAACAACAAAAAGAACCTTCTTGCTGTTAAATGTCAGTGTTAACCACTACACCATTGAAGTAGCTTTTCTGGTTTCCCCTTTTGAATGATGAATAAAGACTCCTGACACCTACTGGGATGAAGAGCTCCACTGCCACCAAAAAAAGAAAAAAAAAGAAAGAAAAGGTCACACACTATTACATTTCTATTATATTTATATATTATACATTTAGCTTTAATTACAGCACACATTCACTGTGGCATTGTTTCGATAAGCTTCTGCAGTGTCACAAGATTTATTTCCATCCCGTGTTGCATTCATTTTCACCAAAATCTTGTATTGATGATGTTAGAGTCTGACCACTGAGCAAAGCTTTCTCCAGCACATCACAAAGATTCTCAATGGGGTTAAGGTCTGGACTCTGTGGTGGCCAATCCATGTGTGAAGATGATGTCTCATGCTCCCTGAACCACTCTTTCACAATCTGATGCTAATGAATCCTAGTATTATCATCTTGGAATATGCCCATGGCAGAAGAGAAGAAACAAATCCACTGATGGAATAACCTGGTCATTCAGTATATTCAGGTAGTCAGCTGACCTCATTCTTTGGACACATAATGTAGCTGAACCTAGACCTGAGCAACTGCAGCAACCCCAGATCATAGCACTGCCCCCACAGGCTTACAATAGACACTAGGCATGATGGGTGCATCACTTCATCTGTGTCTCTTCTCACCCTGATGTGCTGGTTCCCCACTATCCTTCCAGGTTTTAATAATGCTTTGGACAGTTCTTAACCCAGTTTTAGTAGTTTCTACAATCACCTAAGATGTTTTCTCTGCTTGATGCATGCCAATGATTTGACCCTTCCACGACCACGGGATGTGTCTTTCGGCATGGTTGTTTAAGATACTGACTGCATCAGTTGGGATTAAATAACTCTTTGCCAACTGAAAGATAATCACCCATGCAGTAATTACCCAATAGGAGGCTCATACCTATTTGCTTAGTTAAATCCAGGTGGCGACTTTATCTTTTGGCTAGGCAGCGTATGTCCTTTCAAGCAACCGCAGAATATATCTGCCAGCTGGCCACTGGCTGTAACCCTCGCTGTGTGTTCAAGTGCAACGTTTTAGTCCAGACAGAGGTGACTCTGTGTAGGTGACGTCGCTTCACATAGACACACACATTCATCTTTATATACAGTCAGCAGTAACAATCTGCTGTTTTAGTACTGATAACTGTTCTGGACACATTACTTTCTTTAAAAGCACAACCGTTTATTGTCCAAATAAAGGCAAACAAGCCAAGAAAGCAGAAAAGCACTGCAAACAAAATCACAGCAAAACTACAAACCAAGGTGAGAGTTGGAATGTATGTGCTGTGTGTGTGTTTGGTTACACATCTACCTACAGGGAACACTGCATCTCTCTGCTCCAGTGTGTATTCTGCATGTGTGGCTTTGTGATAGAAAGCATTCATCACTTACAGCAGTAATTCCTACCTCCATCATATCTATCAGCCAGAGCAGCCTCTCCTACAGAGGGGGAGAAGGTTTTTTTCAGGGTGAGGTGGAAGTGAGCGGTTATTGAGGTGGAAGAAAAACACAGCCTCTCAAATATCAGCCAAAAAACTTTTCAATCTCAACAGGAAGGCAGCGAAACGCGTCACTGTTCAGCCCTAAAAAGGTCCACAACAAAACAGGATCTTTTCTTCAGAGGGAGTTATAATCCATGGATATATTTAAATATATCACGGTACCGCCTCTGCATCTCTCACACACAGCCAACAAAAGGATCAGACTGAGCAGACAGACAAACAGAAAAGGAAGCAATAGTAAAGACAGACAGGAAGGTAGACAAGAGAAATTACAAGGCAGCATTGACTTCCATCCACTATATTGTTTGAATAAGGCTGAACTGTTGATTTGCTTTAAACATATGCAATAAGAGAGCTAACTGGAGGAAATGTTTTCAAAACATACCTTTTTTTAAAGGGAAGAAAGTGCTTTAAACTGATTTTAACATGCAGTTTTCACAGCGTATCTGAACTACTTCAAGAACACACACTAATTCAAGAAGAGCCAGATAATTATTCCACTAGTAATCCCAGCCTACCCGTGCAGAGCTGAGGGTGGTGTTGGTCATGAAGCTGGCCGAAGAGGAGGTCAGGGTGTCTGGATACGACACCATGGACAGGGAGTCTGGCTGCAGGGCCGTGGCTCCAGCTGTCCCCTGTCGAGCTTTTAGAGCCTGAATTTCACGTCGGAGCACCAGCCCATCAAAACGCTCCAGGTCCTGTGGGGTGACCAGGCCTCGTACCTCTGACAGCAGAGAGAACTGAAAGGGAGGCAGGTACAGAAGGGGAGAAACAAGAGGAGAGGCGAAGGTATGATGTAACAGACGTGGGAGGGATGCACACACCGTGACTTTGAACTAGGATTTAATCACTGCTTGTATTATGATTATGTTGTACCATTCCTCTACCATATTTCATATGTTGATTCTCTCGTTAAAAGTGTGTTTTGCTTTTTGTTGTATAGAATTAATAACTATATTAACATATAATCAGAAGATGAGAGACAAGGTGTGTAGCCGTCAGAAAATGTGTTGTTGATTTGCTCCAGTCCTTGGTTGCTAGTTGGAGCCTTTTACTGTGGCTAACATGTAGTTGCAGGTGTGTTTACTGACCACCTCTCTACCTTACCTCTCAACCATCCAAGGAACTGGACTGTCTTTGTGAACTGTAGTGGTCTTGTTAATGAATACTGTAGCATGAAAGAGTAAAATGTCTGTCTGGTGGATCCATGGTGGCCTGCTGTGGACACTCATTAACCAGCTCCAGTGTTTCCTCACTGCACTGTTGGACTCAAGTTAAATGCCCACTTTTAGGAAGTATTCTTTTTTTTTTTTCCAGGTCTGAAACCTTGTCAGTGGTGTACTAAAAAAAAACTTGTGCTCATACATTTGCCAAAGGTTCTAAAACCTTGAAAATCAGAATCAGCCAGCATCACCTCAGTCCTGGAGGTAGGACCGTTTGCTTCTCATCTATTGGTTTCTAAAACACTGTTTAAATCTATATGGATTTCATAGGCTGGACAGAAGCTTTACTACTGAGGTCTTTTATCAACAAGTTTTCTCTGGGGAACAAAGTTTTAAGATCACTATTTCTTAGTCCAATATTCCAAGGTATCCAACATTACTATGTAAAGTGCTATTTGTCATTTAAGGAAATGACACTTATTCTAAACTGTACTTTGTCATTTAAAACTAACTTAGAGGACCTCCTGTCATGCCTTTGTTAAAATAAAAATAAAACACTGAACCAAAAGTAACCTTCAGCATCTCTAAATACAAGACACCTGGATTATACATAGCATTGTTCTTTGCAGTTTCTCAGGTGGAGTGTATTTGGAAAACTGGAAATAAAGCATCTTTGATTCATAGTGTTTTTTAAGGTGAACTACTGTCAACTATGAGAAAATCAAGAGAATTTTAAGAGCTGTGTAGGAAAGAAAAACAAACCAGAACTGTGAGCATCTGTAAAAAGCCTTGACATAAATCTCAGACGAGCCGAGAGTACTTCTATTCAGACCTCACAGCAATCACACACAGAGTCTGTATAGGAGGACAGGTCCCTACAGAAGAGAAATTGATTCTTCTTTGATCTTGTTCTTTGTTTTCTCTGGCTGAAACAAGCATCCTAATACCTCACCTTAGCATGCGTGTTTAGCAGTTCAAACAGCGCCATGACCAGCTGCTCCACCCCGATGTGCCCGTCTCGGTACTCCTCCACGTAGTAGCCCATGGTCTGACGCTCCGCCTCTGTCAGCAGGTGGCGTGCCTGCTCCTCCAGCATGGCCCGGGACTGGTTTACCAGACTGGAAAGGGTCACCTGGGAGCCTGCCACACCCTTATAAAACCCAGGCTGTCGTACATGGAAGGAAGAAAGGAACAAAGACAAAAAGGACGGGGTATTTATGTTTCCATTCATAAAACACATCTTCATTTCCATTTTTTTATTGGGCTGATGGAGTGAGGAAGAAAGTTGAGTTGAAGGGATAAAGAACAGGTCAAGGAGAGGAGTGAAGGTGGAGGCAGTAAAATAAGATTTAAAGATGTTTTAGACAAGTTTGAGGAAAGAATGAAAGGAAAAGACGATCAGGGTTGAGAGGAAGAATGGACATGAAAATGAAATGAGTTGTGTAAAAGAAACGAAAGAGAGGAAATGGATTTTGGAGTAGAGAGGTAGAAGAGGTGATTCTGACAGTTGAAGGAATATGAGAATAGAGGGTACTGGCAGTGAGGAAGCAGGAAGATGGAAATGATTTGGATGGAAGAGACGGAGAAATGAAGATTGGAGAAGAGGAGAAGTAGATATTTAGCATGACATGAGGTATACACTGTAAGGAAGATGGTGGCTGATGGAGGAGGAGGAGGAGGAGGAAAAGAAAGAGGATGAAGTAATGGATAGAAAGAAAAAGGGGTGTTAAAGGGAGATAGCTGCGAAGATCCAGAGGTGACAGAGGAGCAGGAGGAGGGCTAGAGTGGAAACAAAGGCAGGAAACAGATTGGGGCGGACAGAAAACTCACAAGAACATAAATTACACCCACATACAGCGAACTAACCATCAGTCTTTCCTATCCCAAATGTATAAATTATCATCTGACTTCCTTCTTCCTGCTGCCCTACCATCATCCATTATCATTAACGCTTTGTGGCGCTAACACCACACCTTGCAGCAGGTCAGAAACTGTGCTGTTCACACATGTGGCTGGCAGGTTTTTCTATTTTGTTTTTGTTTTTTTCTCTTACAGTTTTCATATCTGTCTGTTGTGCCAGTTTGCTTCTCAGAGCAGAGCACAGTCTTTCTGATTGGCAGAAAGACTGTGCTCTGCCACTTTAGAGCGTATGAGCTGCCAATATCACTTCTCCACTGCATATCTACACCTTTATTTCCTCACTGCCGGTTCCTTTTCTTCTCTCAGTTATCTACCCGCCCGCATGCAGCTGTCCTTTAATTAACTCCTTAATCAAAGACACCACTTCAAAGTCACAGCTTCAGGGTCTGTGTCGACGGAGACGGAAACAGGAGAAAGAAACAGGCCCGGTGCCGTCTCCCCTCCTTCATCTACACTCTGTCTTTCCCTCCTTCTCAAGTCTTCCTCACACTACATCGCCTGTATTATCAGCTGTAGCTGTAGATGTGTCCCAGTACGGGCCGAGCCAACAACTGTTTAATGCTCAAGGTGAACCGTGGTCTTACCCTTCCTGAATCTTAATCACGACAATGCTTAGCACTAGAATTTCTCTAAAGCATCTGTGTCCCGGTTACTTAACTCAAGGGCGCATGGGGAGTGAAGCGACGTGACCACTCCAGACATGTGAGCAGTCAGTTTGTCTCTCACTATCGTATTAGAGGGCAGATTGGCACTCGAGAAAGCTGATGAAATCGGTCCTCACTCAACTGGAGTGGAACACCTGCAGTTTCCTCCTAATGAGGGCTGCTGCTGGGGGCTCTGAACGAGGGCCTGCAGAAGACGCGTTTACTGTCGGCCACGGGTTTACAGTTAATGGACATCCGGTAACGCAGGCCCGCTTGCTGGACCGGGTCCATCTCTGAGGTCATTCATTGGCTGGCTCTGTTAAATGCCAGATAAACTGATTGGTCCTTTTTATCGCAGAGACAGACAACAATGCTGATGGTCACCACTGACATTCAATCGATAAAGAGCAAATCAGATAAAGTCTGATCAAAAACTGGCCCAGTTAAATGTCACAAGGCTTATCTTGCTACAGCTCGACTCTATTTAACAGTACAGAGCAGAAAATACTGGAGATAAGGTACAACTTTTTTCCTATAATACATGATTCTCCTATATGTTTTGCTGAACCACACTGGGGCCTCAATGAACCACACATAGATATCTCTCTGTCTGTACTCTGCTGGCATCAGGGTCACACTGATATACTGTACAGCACGCTACCCTTCTGCAGACATAGCTCAGAATAGTTCATCTGGTGACGTGTATACAAAAGCTTCCTGAAAAACAATATGAGCTGAGAGTATACCCAGCCCATGTTGTGGTAAGAAAAGTCAAACACCTGCTTGATGGATAAAATGGGCTGTAAAGTACAGATAAATGAAACCTAAAAACAGACCAAATGGTTTTCTATCAGACCCTGTCTCTTAGAAATTAAGATGATCTATACTTTTACAAATGTAATCCCTATGGGAATGTTTTTAACTCATAAACACGTTATACTATTGGCCATACTATTAGAAAGTGTAATCCATCCAGCAATACATTTCCACAAATCAATTGTCCTGTTCCTCTGTATAACCACAATTTCTCACAGGAAGAGAAAAAGACTGATTCTGATTGGTTAGATGGTGCTGATTATATTTTAGTAACTGGAGATTGTAACCAGACACATTAATACCCATACCCACCATTAAGAATCCAACGAACCTTAATTTGGCACCAAGATTTTGTTATACTGTGAGGCTGTTACACTGGATTCTAACACGATTAATGAGAACACAAGATCACAAACCGTATGGCAAGGTTTCAAGCTATAATCAAGTAACTCTTTAGTTCTGCGAGTGGACTGCTTGTGTTATTCAGCCCAAGACACTGTCTACACAATAGCACCTGGACGGCTGCACTGAATGAAACAGTGGCTATGCATAATGCGGCCGGCTAGTTAGTTTTACTTGAATGGAGTGGCTAGGTAACCTTAATTCAATCCACCCAAAGTGGCGCTGACATACTTTCAGTTGAAGTTGAAATGCTTTTCTTTCAAATCCACTGATTAACACACATTAACAATCAACAATGTCTGAGTAACTACTTTGGCCTTAATCACTAAAACTAACAGTGTATGACTGAGGCAGTATGTGAAGACAGTGCATGCTGTAAAGATTGTGTTTGTTCCTTTAGGTTTTAACACAAATACAGGCTGAATAACTTGATTCTTGCTAAAGTGAAGATCTTCCTGATTTCTCACATCCCTGTCTGTGTTTGTGAACATGGTTATGACATTAAGTTTAAGGTTCTTTAAAGAAAAAACTGAATGTAAACGGAAAGAAATGAAATATGTCAAAGCTATAAAAATCGATTGCACATGTTGCTGGCACAGACTGGGTCTGATGCTGCAGGATAGATGTCAGTGTTAAAACCTTTGGCCTGGATGGATATTGCTGCAAGGCTGAAATATTACAGAATCACCCAACATATTAGATCCTCAAGGCTATCACTGGTGACAGACCTTAGTGGTCTAAATGTGAACTTTATGAGCAAAGGTATGAGGTAGTTCTATTGACACACATATTTACCAGAACAGTTGGCAGTGAGTACAGCGAAGCTTACAGATAACTACATACAGTATATTTCCATGATGACCGTTCCATCATGTCATGCACTCAAATACTCCATCACTGAAAATCCTGGTCACAAAAGAAGTATGTCTGAGTGGTGGAGTACACAGCCTCTTTTTCATTCTGCACACATTGTTGAGAAGTGAAATTGACTGTTCTCTGATCTCACTTTAGGGCTGCTAATCAACTTCATTAATGGCACAGAAAGTGGCCTGTCAAAGCGTACGTGCGCGTGTGTGTGTGTGTGTGTGTGTGTGTGTGTGTGTGTGTGTGTGTGTGTGTGTGTGTGTGTGTGTGTGTGTGTGTGTGTGTGCGTGTGTGTGTGTGTGTGTGTGTGTGTGTGTGTGTGTGTGTGTGTGTGTGTGTGTGTGTGTGTGTGCGTGTGTGTCTGTTGCATTTCTCAGAGAACTGCCACATCAGCTAACTTCTTCCATGCATCAGAAAATAAAATATTAGCCAGGGAATCAATATCTGTGACCGGATCAGAACGGTTTGACAGTCTTGGAAGACTGGATGATTTACAGAATGTGGCTAGAAAATGACATTTTGATCACTTTGAATCACAATTGCTCTTTGCTGCTAGTGCTTGATGACATTTATTGGACTTTTAAACGTATGAGGCCTGATAAATGCTGAGCAAATATATAAAATCAAAAAGATAAAGGAATACTATAACAGTATATCATAGTAAATTCAAAGTCAGTCATCCGCTCAGCTTTAGTTGTTTGATGTGTGTAATATCTTTTTTATTTTAATAGTGTTTTAACACAGTCATGAGGTATTTCTGACAGCTTAGTGTTAGCTTAAGGAGCCGATGGTGTAACAAAGAGAATGCATAGGAACTAAAACTAGGAGTCTACAGCTATGCTAGCAGCTGTGTGGCATTTAATGGAGTTGCTTACAAATTGATGTTGAACGGGTATATTTAGAAGGCATACCATATCTTATCTTTTGTTTGGTTATGTACTCGGGTACTCAATATACTCAACATATTTTACTCAATATCACAAACATGATTGATGCAACAGCACAAAGTTTGATGAACTGAACTGAAGGATATCTGTTTGAACTAAAGTCATGACCCAAGCAGCCATGTTGCTAACAGTGCCGTCCCTAGAGTCATACCTCTAGCATGACAAAAACTGGATTGTATTCATAACATGATGTGTTACAGGTAATAAACATGTGTATAGGACTGTTATAAAGTTACACTGAACCTTGCAATCCCACTAAGGCAATTAAACACACAGCAATACATGGAGAGGGGGAAACATTCTTTGTGTGTGACAGCAGCGCAGGAACAGTGTTCCAAGAGCTGAAATGAAATGATGGCATGTAGGGGAGATATTCAGAGTCAGACAAAAACCTCTGAAAAAGACAAGACAGTGTCTTATGATAGTCACAAACCTACTGCTTGGAGACATTGACTCAGTGGACCTCTCTTTACTTTTACAAACTACAAATTTTCATCAGACTCTCCGTCAAAGTATTCCTAAGATCTATCCCACAGTTGATGTGCTTGCCGTTTCTCTTCGGATGAGACCATGACAGGCTTTGCGCAGACAGATTGCAGCTTCAATCTTTAGATTGTTGCTGCAGTTGTCTTGAGTGAATCGGTGCAGAGGAGAAATTGGCTGACAGGCATGATCTGTTGCTTTTGAAATCACTCTTTCAAGGACCATGGCTGCACAATCACTATGATAGTGCAGAGCTGAAAATTAGATTGCATGTACTGATATTATTTATACGAAACAATAAACATCAAACAGCCTGCGATATATATTTGGACAGTTCCCTCACCAGTCAACCACCAGTCGTGGTGGCTGTGGTAGGTGGACTTTCCAACTAAAGGGAGTAACTTATACTGTTTTTGTGTTTGGTTCTTGTGTCTATCATGACTTTATCATTACACTGACAAAAGATCAACTTTGTAATGTAATGTTCATCCTAACTAGCTGATCTTTCTAAACAATTACAGTTACTCTACTTTAGGAGATCCTTTGAGTCATTCAAACCTGTGTTAAAATTACAATTGGTTGAATGTATCAGTGCTGTGTTGTTTATTTTACCATATCTGCAAAATCATATTTGGAGGGACTTAAGACAAATGTCTTAATCCTTAGTAAATTTGGTAGGCTTGCAGCTGGATTTTAGGGGATTTTCTTTCCTATAGTTTGTTGTCTGGTCCAGTTGACTTTGAATGTTTTGCCTTGGCCTCTTCTGACACAGAGAAAAATCCAAGTGTACTAAAACGCATCACTACAACACTGCGACCGATGTTTGCTTATTAATCAGATGTGTCTGGGGTGGCAGCGAGAAAGTAAATACAGGAAGAAAATTCGGTGTTCTGTGAAATTTAAATTGGAGCAATGGCTGAGTGGGCATTTGCTTATACGCATGGTATTTATTTAGGCAATACATCAAGCAAACCTATACTGAATACTGAATGCACTTCAAGGAAATATCTTGAAAATACTGCTTAACACTTCAAAAACAATAGGCCCCTTCATTCTGAGCAGCACATAGAGAGTTGGGTCGCATCAAGGCCGGATCACGTCCATGTGTTCAAGACTCTCAAGGGCCCCAGGGTGTTTTGTTTTGGTCCACACCCAAATCTGATTACTGTACTCACACATGTCCCAACAAACCACACCAAAGAGTCAAAGGCACTACACTTTGATTTGAAGTGCTGCAGTGTGAAAGCGCCCTTATTTAGAGTGGGCTAAAGTGCTTTTGGTGACAGCACCTAAGAAGTCAAATATTAGATTTGTGGTTATTGAAAAGTTGCAGTATTTATCCTAAGCAGCATCTTAAGGAGTGAGACTGACATAAGCAACATTTACTCATGTGATGTGTCGTTTTATATTTTGTTGTCTACAAAACAACATTCATTTGCTCTAGATAGAGCCCAAATGGGGTCAGAGCAGAATAAATGATGGAGAATTGCTGTGCGACCTACCCGTAATTAATTAGCTTATCGGTCTGGTTTGGCCTTTGGGCTGCAATTACAGGATGGAGGGAGAGAGGAGGGAAGCTTGAGGAAGGACAGATGATGTGACCGCTGGGACAAACCGACTCTACAGGCACCAGCCCGGGGAAGAGATGACAAGGGGATACAGAAACTTATGAGACGATCACGAGCCTCCGTGCTTGTTTAGGCAGCACAGTCACCAGCACAGATCATTGTAAGAGAGATAAATATTTATGCTGAGGATATGTTGACACACTGTGAGGTTAGCAGCGAGAGCTGGCTCTAACAGAGGCTGCCTGGCTCACATCGAAGAGCTTCAGAGCTGTGAATTATTACCTTCCTCTTTTCTGCTGAGCCCCAAAGCCCTGCTGCTATATATCTTTACCCTCTTAATACACCACCCCCCAGCCCCCACACTCCCAGGCTTGCATCTGACTTTAGGACTGGAGCCACTTTATCTGCATGTACTTAAGCTGTTTTGGCTTATAGTAAGTTGGTACGCTTTGAGCATGTCAGAATGAAAAAAGTCTAATGTCTGATACTTCTAGTAGTGCAGTTTTGTGCTGTGCATGGTTAAATCTAAGCGTATAGAACATCACGACTATAGCAGACAATGAGGGAATGACAACATCTGACAGGCTGATACATAGCTACAGGATTTTGCACTACAGAATCATTAGACTAAAATGAAGCCAGTAGAGATACTAATGTATTCTACACATTAGTCTTGTACAATTACATATTTACAACTTAACATTTGCATTCAATCTGCAGCAGCTGCAGAATTCTCTGCCTCCATTTTCAGAATCTTACAGAGACCACTGAAGGTGAGAAGTGTGAAGCATTTTACATTTGACTTCATGGCCGTTATGCACACACCATGTGGATACTCCTATTTCCAAACTAGTCAGTCTGGATGTACTCATGCAGTCAAAATAGCAAGTTAAAATGCAGAAGCATTGGATTTGACCGCTTATGTCTGCTCATCCTGGCAACACAACCAGATAAAAGAAAGACCTAAAACTCACATGCAAACCAACGGAGATTCATGCACATTAAGATGTACGTGCATGTAATGATTTCCTCTTTGTAGGATTCTTTGATCCATAAGACACACAGCACCATTTTCATCAAACAGCATGTATTTCATCAAGGTCAGTCAATAGGACAAGGGTGTTAAATGGATGCACTGCAGAGTTCACAC
Organism: Planiliza haematocheilus; assembly: GCA_005024645.1. NCBI lineage: Eukaryota > Metazoa > Chordata > Actinopteri > Mugiliformes > Mugilidae > Planiliza > Planiliza haematocheilus. The sequence goes on from SRSE01001041.1 coordinate 3,062,305, forward strand.
AGCACAATACAACACTGATAATATCATACTGTTGACCGTTTAATGACAGTGCTGGTATGAAACTGCGTCAATGACCCTGACCCTGGAGAAGGTAAAAGCTGCTCCTTTACAGACCAAACTGACGGTCTTCACTGCCAAGCATGAAGATGAGGGGAGACACAGCATCCACTAAAATCAGGCTACTCTGTTCTGTCACATTCCCTCACATAATTATTGTTTATTATGTTGTCAGCATGTTTTATCTGTTTCTGTTGTTAGTGTCTACAGTAAAGTTAATTACCTTACATGTGCCGTTTGGTGAAAATTCTAAATACTAAGATGACGAGCACATTGAAATCATAATCCACACGATAGAACTGTCAACTCATCCATGTCCACATGTGGATGTTAGCATTTAGCTACAAGCTTTACACAAGGACAGCCTCACACAGCAACCCCTCTGTTTGAGTCCCCTGCTGCCAAGCAGAATGCTTGCTGAATAAAATGATTCACCATAGACAAAAACAACACCAAACCAACTAATGCTAACAAAGCTGTCCTCAAACCAGTATAGTGAATAGCTGCAGTGTGGCATCTGCCCGGAGTATCATTATTTCTTTAGAAAATGCTGAATTGTCACAAGTCCAGGGGCACAGCAGCTACTGAATATATTTCAGCAGGGTGAACACCACCTTTATTACCTTTGCCTACTGCCCCGCTCTGTTGCACATAAAAAACATGGGCTAGACAGAGGAGTGAAATTAAACAGGAAGATAAAGACAACTATTAGATGTTTCTTTAACAGAAACAATGGAAAAGAGAGAGGGAATGAATCAGCTACAAGATTTGAACTTCACGATGAGGACGGATAGCGTCTGCTGGATTGTCACAAACCAGAAATGTGAGGAATTTTTTGCAAGTTTGAAAATGTTAAGGAAAATCCTTTAAAGAGATGTTTGTGTTATGTGTGCTTGGCAGTGATGCACAGACGGAGAGGGGAGATGCGGAAAATTAAAAAAGCACATCTGATCCGCAGGTTGAATTTGCAAAGACACCAGTTGTATAACTTCAACATCAAAGCCTCAGACGCCACCTGCGACGTACATCTTGTCACCTCAATTTCACAGTGAACTGTGGAATAAGTCTGAAATGCCAAACAAACTATCTAAAAGACATTTCCTTAGCAATGGTAGAGCCTTTTCACACATGAACCTTTTCAGAATTCATAAAAATGAATGAATATTGGAAAACCTTTCAAAGGAGGAAATGCAGCAACCAGCATTTCTGACCCTTCTTCACAGTATAGCGTTTAGTTTATTTGGTCATGAAGTCCATTCACAGTCCCACAACAGTCCCACTATGACACCTATGGCTTCAGCTACAGCAGTTTTTCATCTGTGGTGTTATTTCTCTGCGCACACTGGATGGAGACTGGACAGGATGCCAAGTGTCCAGTAAATTCTTGGAGAAGATGAAAGAAACTAAGTGGACATAAATCTTCCGGGGCGGAGGCTGTTGAAGAGCAGGAACGGTTTTACCACGCAGTTTGTATAGCTAAAATGTCTGCAGGCATGAAATGCACAGATGATTTGTACACTGAGTTGGAGCTGCAATGATTTGCCTGGCATAATGAAGTGTCATTGTATGAGTGTTAACAGAGTGATTAATGCTGATTAGATTGAGGTTTAAATGCTCTCAAATAAAAATCACCTCAGTGGTAACATGACACGGACAGTGGAAAGACACGAGTGGAAGTCAACTGTTATCTGAATAATAATAACTGCTATGAGGAAAAAACAAAACAATAAAAACTTGCTTGCTAAAAGAGAAAAAGTAATAATGGAGAAGCTGGAGTAAATTGCTGAGTTTGGGGTAAAGAAAAACCTATTTAAGTAGATTATATTAATTTTCACACAGTAGATTTAGTACATGTATTAATGCACACTTATTAATGGACAAATATTTCTGCAGAATTACCTTTTCATCTCAGAGCTCATGGCCAGCTTGCACAGCTTGCAAAAAGGAAAATAATCACAACTACTGCTGTACACACCAGTGGTGTGTAGTGTGTAACTTCCATTACAGTTGAAAGTTTAACAGCTCAAAACAAAGTCTATACATTATTTTTAAACCCTCTTTGGCCCTACTTCTGGAGGAAATGTGTACTCTTAAAGTACTATTTCTAACCTCGCCATGTTTTCTTCTACAGTACTCCTACATGGTCTCTCTGTTGTGTCAGGAGAAGACTGTCCATCAGAGCTTGCGTAATGAAAAGAGAGCTCTCCATACCGCCTGCCTCCCCTCCCCCTTTCCCGGTCCTCAGCTGCTGTCTCTTCCAACTTTCCTCCAGCATGCACTCTCTTGCCTCGCAAAGTCACATTCAAAGTCACCAGACAGCAGAAGCACACACTTTAATGAAGGCTATATGTGGTACAGCCCAGCTCTATTCAAATAACAGTCAGAGAGGTCCAATTAAGGATATTCCCTCAAGCCTATATCAGAAACAGATTTAGTGTCACATACAGTATAACATGATAGCCTAGTAGTTTTATCACCACCTGTATGAAGTTAGCAACTGAGTCAAATCAAATATGGAAACTCCATAATATTTCAAGAATATTTACTGGACTAGAGGGATTATAAATGTAACAATGCTAATATAATTATTTCAAATGACAAACTGTTTAAATTTAAAATGTGTAACAGAGAGCCATTAATAAGTGTGCATCTTAAAATAAGGTGTTTAATTTTGGAAAGACAAGAAGTTTATGTTTTCCTTATTCTTATCACTTAGTCAGCCTTTTTTTTTTCTTAAATCAAATATCTCAGAGTATTCTATTCTCTCTTTCCCCCTTACCCACTCTCTCCTGGTCTGTAGGAGAAGTGAGTACTAACTTGTCTAACTTGTCTTGAAATCGTTGCTGTAATGGTGTGGTGTCTGAATACCAAGTAAAACTATTTCTTTTCTAACTCAGCTTTTGAATGCTGACAAATCTGACTGCCCTTCTTAAATCCAATTTTTGATTTTTAATAAATTTCTAAATATCTAAAAATACATTTTCATTTTATCATTCTAAGTGTAGGATGGTGTGATAAATACCAACTTTATTCAATAGACATATCATTTACAGCGCTAAGAGAGCAAGGGGAAGAGTATATTCATAAATGATAAAATAGTTGACCTCTTGAACCTCTGGGCATGTTACTGTCTACTTGTACAGAAATCTATGCAGTGTCAGTGCCCCTTTCCTCTAGCTAAAAATGTTTGACAAGTAGACAGTAGAAATGTTTAATACATGAAATTAATTTTAAACATACGTCTCCCTTCTCCTTAAAATATGGTTCACCTGCAGCAGAGCAGCTTCACAGCCGAGTTCAGTACCTGCACCTGAGTAACTGGAAGTGATGATGTTATTTGTCAGTATTAGAATATCAAATGGCACTTTAATGGATACTCTGGCATTAAAACACTTGGGCATTTTTGTCACGTCTTGCCACACCAGTGTTTGTGCATGTTGAAATGACCCACTGCTTTCTTCAGAATTCTATGACAGTTTTTTTGTTTATTTGCAGGTAAATGTGATCTTTAAAGATCATCTGAACATCAGTGTGTTCAACTGGACCAAAATCCAGAGCAAAATCAAGACAAGTGTCTAGTTAACAAAGAGAGCAAAGAATCAACGACACTAATATTCAGTTCAAAACAATCAAAGCTTAAGTAGATCTACTGCTCTGGTTTATGTAGCAAACATTTTGGAGCTCCATGTAGCCCCCAGTTTCCAAGCAGATAAGCTCAGAGGAAACATTTACAATCTAATGTTCCTTACATATATGCTACAACGCTATCAGAACATTAATGAAGCACATGAGACAAAAAACACAGTTGTCTTGGTGTCTCTCACAGTTTGTTAAAGTGAAGGTTACATGTTGTATATTTTTTGCAAACTGACAACCATGAGAAAGGTTATTAATGTGCTCAACTTTGATCCTGGATGGATAACAAAAAAATGCCAGTACTCCTGTAATGCAGAGGTGTTTACTGGAGGGATATGCACCACGTAAGAACATTACAAAGACTGATGTAGTCTGAATGTGCAAGACAAACACCTTTAGTTTTTGTGCTCTAAGCTGTAGGACCAGTCTGAATGTCAGTATGTTTAAACACAAACTTCACAGCTGAAATTTCAGCCTTGGGTCTAATGGTCCATTGATTTCACTAAGCAATGTACATTCTCTGCGGTAACACTTTACTTGAATATGTGTTCATAAGACTGACATAACACTGTCATAACCATGACATTACACCTGTCATAAACATTAATGAATACTTATGACAGCTGTCATTAAGTGTCATTCGGTAAATTATGTCACTTTTGATGTAAAGTTGACATTGTTTGAGATGTCCTTGTTATGACAACTTGACATAAGCCAAGACAACAAAACCTGTCATAAACATGTCATTGCAGACCTAATTGCCAAACCAAAAAAAAAACATTTAGCTTGATGTCTTAACGTGACATTAAATCGTCATATATGGAAGGTTTTGACACTGGCTGTCAAGAGATCATTACAATTGCGTCATAAATGTTGTCCTTTTCATTAAGATGTCGTTAAGAGTAACTACTTCACCAAATGAGTTTATAACTGTCACATTACAGTGTCACCTACTACAGTGATTTAATAATTGTAACTTTTCATTACGATGTCATTAAGGGTCATTACCTAGTCAAATCAGTTTATAACTGTGTCATGAATAATTTTTCTGAATTCAAGTAAAGTGGAAAGATTTTGACTTTCCATTAAGATGTCATTATGTATAATTACATGACCAAATCAGTTTATAACTGTGTCATGACTGTTTTCTCTGAATTCAAGTAAAGTGGAATGATTTTGACTTTCCATTAGGATGTCATTAAGTGTAATTACATAGTCAAACCAGTTTATAACAGTGTCATGACCATTTTCTCTGAATTCAAGTAAAGTGGAAAGATTTGAATGTTTTGTTAAAATGTCATTAAGTGTAATTACACTGTCAGATGATATGAATACCTTAACAAAAGCAACAGACAAGTCAAGAGATAGTGTTTCCTTAATGTATTTTAACACAAACATTTATTGTGATTCAAAGCATTTTTTTTTTTTTTATCCAGTCCTTGTCAGCTTTCAGGTCCCTGTTGGCCTCTTCCAGGTAATTAACACGCTCCCCAAGATGGATCTTCTGTTGATCTATCTTGGTTTGTTCCTTCAGTTTGGCCAACTCCGATGTCCCTGTTGGAGACACTGAAACAAAGTATTACAAGTGGATTACTGAGGGTCAGTGCATGGTGGTGGTGTACTGGAATACATTATATTGAGTACACCAACAAAATTCCCAGTATTTTTGTGCATATTGTTTATTGAGAAGACAGGCAAAAATGGAAATACGTGTCTCAATCAGCCAACTACTATATATATATTAGTATAAATAAAAGGTAAATTTCCAAGCCTACTGGCAAAAGGAGGAAAAAAAATAGACTTACTTTTCTTCTTCTGGGAATATTTGATTGACTTTCTTTTCTTTGGCTGAACAGGGACCTCTTCAAATGCTTGTGCCAGGTCCTCCTCCACCTCTTGTAGCAGCTTAGGGTTAACGTTAGCTTCACTGTCATCCTCAGCCTTCCCACTACGTTTGCTGAAACGGGTATCCATCTGGCAGCAGGCGTAAGCAAAGAACACACCACCATGTCACAGCAGCTAGTTACATTAGTTAAGATACAATAGTCAAACCTAACACCATAGTTGTTTAGAATTAGCGACAAGAAAACTGGAGGAAATAATACTGCCGTAATAGTCTGTTGGCTGCAGTCGCAAGTACTTAAAGACTACGGAGTTAGCAGCAGGTTTAAGCTAACTTTAGCGTCAGCATTATTGCGGAACGCTAACGGAACCTAAACCGCAAAGTCCATAGACTGTAAACAAAAATACCTAATGGTTATAATGTCCTCTTCAAAATAAAAATCCGTATTTCGTTTTAGCTTACCTCAAATGGTAAACCTTGAAGATCCAGACTCCAGATTCCTGTGTTGCACTCCTGTCGTCGGTCGCGGACTAGTATCTCTACTTGTCACGTAACGTAAACGTGAACGTTACGTTACGCGCTTTCAGTTCAAATTCACATTCCAAAAACACTTGTAAACAGTAATGCAATACTAACAAATATGTTTTGTTTATTTGGTACTACATAGACTGTGAATTTAGTACACATAGATAGAGACAATTTGCTTTTTTTAAGGGATTTTATTCACAGTATGTTTATATTTAGAAAAGCCAACTGCGTTTGAAATTCAACATGAATAGTCTCTCAAAAATTTTACCAATAAAAAAATTAGAGGATATATCTGTATAACAAACAATAAAACACAGTCTATGTAGTACCAAATAAACAAAACATATACAAAACAAAAGTGTTGTTGAAATGTGAATTTGAACTGAATGCGCGCGTAACGTAACGTTCACGTTTACGTTACGTGACAAGTAGAGATACTAGTCCGCGACAGACGGACAGGAGTGCAACACAGGAATCTGGAGTCTGGATCTTCAAGGTTTACCATTTGAGGTAAGCTAAAACGAAATACGGATTTTTATTTTGAAGAGGACATTATAACCATTACGTCTTTTTACAGTCTATGGACTTTGCGGTTTAGGTTAAGTTAGCGTTCAGCAATAATGCTGACGCTAAAGTTAGCTTAAACCTGCTGCTAACTCCGTAGCCTTTAAGTACTTGCGACTTTTATATTTAGAAAAGCCAACTGCGTTTGAAATTCGACATGTATAGTGTTTCAAAAAGAGACTATTACTATTACGGCAGTATCATTTCCTCCAGTTTTCTTGTCGCTAATTCTAAACAACTATGGTGTTAGGTTTGACTATTGTATCTTAACTAATGTAACTAGCTGCTGTGACATGGTGGTGTGTTCTTTGCTTACGCCTTCTGCCAGATGGATACCCGTTTCAGCAAACGTAGTGGGAAGGCTGAGGATGACAGTGAAGCTAACGTCAACCCTAAGCTGCTACAAGAGGTGGAGGAGGACCTGACACAAGAATTTGAAGAGGTCCCTGTTCAGCCAAAGAAAAGAAAGTCAATCAAATATTCCCAGAAGAAGAAAAGTAAGTCTATTTTTTTTTTCCTCCTTTTGCCAGTAGGCTTGGAAATTTACCTTTTATTTATACTAATATATATATATAGTAGTTGGCTGATTGAGACACGTATTTCCATTTTTGCCTGTCTTCTCAATAAACAATATGCACAAAAATACTGGGAATTTTGTTGGTGTACTCAATATAATGTATTCCAGTACACCACCACCATGCACTGACCCTCAGTAATCCACTTGTAATACTTTGTTTCAGTGTCTCCAACAGGGACATCGGAGTTGGCCAAACTGAAGGAACAAACCAAGATAGATCAACAGAAGATCCATCTTGGGGAGCGTGTTAATTACCTGGAAGAGGCCAACAGGGACCTGAAAGCTGACAAGGACTGGATAAAAAAAAAAAAAATGCTTTGAATCACAATAAATGTTTGTGTTAAAATACATTAAGGAAACACTATCTCTTGACTTGTCTGTTTCTTTTGTTATGGTATTCATATCATCTGACAGTGTAATTACACTTAATGACATTTTAACAAAACATTCAAATCTTTCCACTTTACTTGAATTCAGAGAAAATGGTCATGACACTGTTATAAACTGATTTGACTATGTAATTACACTTAATGACATCCTAATGGAAAGTCAAAATCTTTCCACTTTACTTGAATTCAGAAAAAATATTCATGACACAGTTATAAACTGATTTGACTATGTAATTACACTTAATGACATCCTAATGGAAAGTCAAAATCATTCCACTTTACTTGAATTCAGAGAAAACAGTCATGACACAGTTATAAACTGATTTGGTCATGTAATTATACATAATGACATCTTAATGGAAAGTCAAAATCTTTCCACTTTACTTGAATTCAGAAAAATTATTCATGACACAGTTATAAACTGATTTGACTAGGTAATGACCCTTAATGACATCGTAATGAAAAGTTACAATTATTAAATCACTGTAGTAGGTGACACTGTAATGTGACAGTTATAAACTCATTTGGTGAAGTAGTTACTCTTAACGACATCTTAATGAAAAGGACAACATTTATGACGCAATTGTAATGATCTCTTGACAGCCAGTGTCAAAACCTTCCATATATGACGATTTAATGTCACGTTAAGACATCAAGCTAAATGTTTTTTTTTTGGTTTGGCAATTAGGTCTGCAATGACATGTTTATGACAGGTTTTGTTGTCTTGGCTTATGTCAAGTTGTCATAACAAGGACATCTCAAACAATGTCAACTTTACATCAAAAGTGACATAATTTACCGAATGACACTTAATGACAGCTGTCATAAGTATTCATTAATGTTTATGACAGGTGTAATGTCATGGTTATGACAGTGTTATGTCAGTCTTATGAACACATATTCAAGTAAAGTGTTACCTTATCTGCTTTATCTGCTGCTTAAAAGTATCTCCACCATTCAAAAGTTTCTACATTTCAGCATAAAATGAACGTCAATTTGCACAAATCAAAGAGAACACAATCAAACAAAAGAAACTGAAATATACTTGTGCATTTATTTACTCAAAAACCTAAAATCTGCGAGTTGCAAAAGTCACTGAAGTCAAAGTATCTGTTATATCGTCTATAGCAACTTGGAGGAACTTTAGCACATTCCTCTGTACAGAACCACTTCTGTTCTGAGATGTTGCTGGGTTTCCTCACATAGACTGCTTGCTTCGGGTCATTTTACAACACTCCTATTGGGTTAAGTCTTTACTATGACCTGGCCATTCCAAAACATTCATTTTGTTTTTGTTTAACCAGCGATTTGTGGAAAAACCTATGTGCTTGGAGCTGATGTCATGCCTTTCAGGACATTATGCATCTTGCTTTTGGAGTGATCTTTGTTGGTCAGCCACTGGTGTGGAGGACCTAAGAGGTCCTTAGAGGTCCTTAGAAAGCTCCTTTGTCTGTGCCATCATATACTTTTACCCATTACCCTGTAATCCTAGTGCACACTTACTGTTATGTTGATACGTTATATTGGTTCATTTTCCTGACAGAACAAATACACAACCACACAACTTCTGTTGCATTTGTTTGATTGGGTTCTCTTTGTGCAGTAGAAGATTCTGACAGATGCAAATACTTAAGCAGCAGAACATATCAATAATTTCAGTGGTTTAGAGCATGGGTGGTGTATATTCCAAAGCAAAATGTGTAGTTTAAAATGTATTTTTCTTGTCCATGTTTCACTTCCAGCTGTCTGTGACAAGTTGTCAAGGGAGAGCACTCAGCATACTGCATCCCAATCCCATAGGGCCACAAGTTTGTGAAAATCCAGGGCAGCTTTGGAACAGTGCTCGAGTGTGTAACAAAGGTGACAAGGTGACAAGATTACAAAAATTCACAATGGGAGGTGAGCCACTGATAATGTTGATTTTACATTTTCAAACATTGCCATTGCCAACATTGGTCTTAATATGGTTGGAGATGAACTGTTCACTTCGAAGTTTCACATTTAATGATGGAGAGGGTACAACATTTCTTCCCATTGCCTCATCCCCAGTCACCAGCCACATAATAAAAGAGTATTTTTTAAAAAGTAAGGATTGTACAACTAGTAGTTTCTGGTCAGTACAGCTGATATGTAAACTGAAAAAAAAAATGTCATGTCTCCTCAGGCACTTATCATGAGAACCCTGATGCAATACAAGCTGGAGTCATCAAATATCATCAAATATCAGGAGGCTTTATTTGACAGCGTTACAATGAGCCTGACGTTTGAGATGTTGGACATCGGCCTGCAGGACTTTCTGTGATCAACGGACTGGACGTCACTATTCATCAAGTTTGACAAACTCTGTCTTACACTTTTTTTCATCTTGTTCATGACACAGTGGTATAATAGACCATTATGCTGGTTTAACCATCTTGTCAACTTCAGCTAGTGTTTTATTTTTTAATGTGATATAGGTTCCTTTAAAAAAACAGATTTATCAATATAGCATCAGTCACTATTGTTACTTGAAGATGGCTGAAGCTGAAATACGTTAGCCTAATCCACATGATGGTGAAACATGTGAGACAGTGTTTACAGAGTTTGGCTAACCCTTAGTGGTATCCTCAACTATCCAGTCTAAAAAACCATCTAACCTAATTTGCGTATTTGTGCATTTGCAAGTCATAAACGTATAGCAGCCTATAACAATATGAGCTTTATTTTTTGTAGCAATGAACCCGAAACCACTACCAGCCAGAACTAGATGGGGCAAGGGACTCAGACTGAAGACAAGTAAGAGTAAACTCATCCCTCATCAGTGGTAATCACTGACAACTGCCTGCAGTGCAAGTGATTAATGGTTTGGTTTCATCCAACAGAACAAGTGAGGAACTGCCGCTAGGTCTCATCTTGATTCGGCCTGCAGACCATGAGAATACGGACGATGGACGATGTGCATCATGAGGACACTGACCTGAAGTGAAAGATTTCCTTCTGATGTTTTAGAGACATCTATGGCTCCACCAGAGGACAGAGGCAGAACCCGAAACAGGACTCAGACTCATTCAGTGTGCAGTCATGTGTTTAGTCCACTCTCTGAAGAAACCCCTGCTCCCTATTCACGAAGAACATCACTCAATACCTCTATAGCAAAACACTGTATGCTCCCTTATCCAGACAGCTGCCTCCAGGGCAAATTCAATTCCATTTTAAATCCAATTCATAACTCAACTTCAAATCATTTCAAATCCAATACAATTCAGTTCAACAAATATCAACTCCAAGTCTTTGTGCTACATGTCTTAACAACTGAATTATGATGTGTTTGTGAGAAGTATCAGTCATTTTTGTATGGCACCTCAGCACTACTACCAGAGCTGAAATAACCTGCAGTTTAAGAACAATGGTGCTACTTTAGTATTTCCACTTCTCTGCAGGGTTAACTCACTGCTGCTCTTCAGCTGCTAAAACAAGTTAACCTTGGAACAGAGATAAAGAATCTCTAATTATATTAATTTCACCCAATAAACATTAGGTTATACTTTTTAATAAGTTTTGTCGCGTCAATACAAGCATGTTTTTAATAGAAAATAAATAAACCAATTACCACCCCCCACTTCCCTTTATTATTATTGTTTTTTTTTTTAATGTTTCCACTATTTCTGCATTTTTTTACTTATAAACACACAGTAAAACATCTCATCATGTTTACGTCATTACATCATTGATGAGATAAATTGATATGGGACATGAGTGACCAGTGACATCAACAATGCCTCCCTTTCATACTATTCTCCAGGATTCGCCTGTTGAATAACCCCCATTGTTGAAAACACAGTGTACAGCCCCGTCTTTAATGCACACACACATGCAAGATGAAATTACTTGTGAATCCTACCTTTCCTGCTGCAGACGCCCCTTGGTCCACGGAAAAGCTGCAGAGAAACACATGAAGAGGAAAAATGAGTCACTGAGGGACAGTGTCACACGGGGTACTGTACACATAGAGACAAACTCTCTAGTCCTCATATGCACACACACATGCATTCACATGGATTCAATGTAGGGACTGCTTATGTTGACAAATCGGACTTTTTCTATACTCACTGTTGCACATCAGCCAGTATATTTGTTCAACCATCAGATCCATCTAATAATGTGACAGGTGTGCTGATACACATGTAACAGTAGGAATGAAAGGAGGCCAGATCTTCTCTGTGATGTTATCCTGTTTTGTACAACATTACACTAGACTACAGATTGCAACACTGCAGTCACATCAGATACCTTTAGACTTCTAGGCACTCACACACACCTGGACAATGTTAATACTACAGCAGCGTGCCTAGTTGATATGCATGTTGAGTGGCTGGACACATGTAATGAGCTAATGTATATGAATGGGACTGATTGAATAGTTAATAGGTTCTTTCACCCGTGTCTCACATACTGTAGGTGTATCCTTCATTCTGACACACGTACATTTTGGAGATTGGAGTAAAAGATTTGAAACATCTTGGACAGCTTTTCACATTTTAAATATGTATTATTTCTTATTAATCACAGGCTGAAAAGTGCATGTGACGAGGATTTTTAGTCTTTTGTGTTCCTTAGCTATGGTAGAAACTGCTATTCAGAGGGGCATTTCAGCAGAAAATGAGGCATGTCCATGTCCTCCAGTGTTGATCAGTTTAAAGGCCTGAAGCGCACGCCACAAAACACTCCCTCCCAGGTCGAATTTTCAGCCCCATATTTCTGTTTGAATGAAATGACTCGAGTAAATGTCTTCACATCCTCTATAGTGCCCAGTTAAAGGCACTAAAACTAAATGTGACAACTCCTTTGTGGGCAGAAATAACAAAGAAAGAAGAATTAAACCAGAGTCGGAAACATTCAAGAGCACCACATGCAAAGGCACATAAAAACTAGTAGTTCCCGTTTTTTTTTTTTTTTTCCAAATTCAATTAACCAAAGAAACTTCTGAGACAAACTCAGCCATTTATTCTCCTTTTTTGCATATATTTTTTTTTTTTTTTTTTACATGTCTACTCCCTTGTTTCTCTTTTTGTAGTACCAGATAATTGTCAGGCTCTAATGATGAGATTTTAAATGAAATGTGTGAACGTGCACTGACTACAAATATGCAAAATATGGAGTGACACTGGCACTCCATATTTGAACAACTTCACCCAACATAGCAAACGTTAAATTAAAGGCCTGCTCCTAATGAAATTATTTTTAATGGGGAAAAATGTTTATGAATGAATTATGATTAATGTAGAATTTGATTACATTTGTAGGGCAGTGGAGGATTAAACTCTTAAGCTGCCTTGAAGAGCCTTTTACATATTCATACACAGTGTTTCCAATAAGTTAAAGTGGGGAGGGCAGAGAGGAAAAAATCTAAAGAAGCTAGCAAATTCTTTTTAGTTTTTTTTATTGATCAGATTTATGTAAAATTAGGTGTAGGAGCTTAACTGGGTCTTCATGTTCTTACAAGTCAGTACCAGAGTGAAACAAATAAAGACATGGAAAACAGCAATTTGTCTTTATGTCTCAGGTGAGACGCTTCTACAAGAAACACTGTAGTAATCATGACAAGACTTCTCAGAGGGAGAGTCAACCAGAAACTCAGTGCAGATGTAAATATTAAATACCTTTTACAGGCCCAGACTCACAAAGGAGTTACAACTTCTCAGTTGTTTAGTTAGTGTGTTGTGCTCTATTAAGCTGATGAGAAAATGAGTTTGGCATTTAGATCAGACTTCAATTTGGTTGTTGCAGAGCACATTTATTCCAGGTTGCTACTGGCAAATGAGCTATTCCAGTTTTAACAGACCTACCAAATTGCAAAGAGGTTTTCTGAAGGACAGACGACTGGTCACGGTAGATTATTAGTGTCTTTATCAAAGAAGAACAAGGTGCTTTTCTGGATTCTCGTCATTATCTTTGAATATCCTCAAGTATTAACCCAACTGTTATGCCAGTCATTGTCACTGAAGGGTAAAACAAAACAGTATTATTATAGCACAAATGTATGCATTTTGAAATTTGTTCTGCTCTGTTGAAAATACAAAACTACTTACAGGTTTATGTTCATAGCAATATTTGAATCTCTCTGTGTTACCTGGACCTAAACAGATTAAGTGAATCTCAGATTATTGCCAGGTGAGGATTTAATATGATTCAGTTTGTGCCAAAGAGAAGGTCCTAACCCTACTGTGACTTTAATGTATAAAGCATGTAAATGTGCCTGATATAATATATATAATATTGGTTATATTATTCTAGATCAGGGAAATGTTCCACAGAGACACGCAGTACTACTCACAGCAGCAACTGTGTGCCCTTTCACTAAGAGGGCATACACACTGCAAGAGACTGGTAGCAATGTGATGTTAATAATATATAATGAGTTTGAATAATGATGGGCAAAAAAACGGTGGTCACATTAACTGGGCGGGTACCATGTTGGCCTAATCTCAACCTGTAGGCAGTGCTATTGACAGGACAACTGATACATGAACAAACATTTACAGCGAGGAAACACCATTTATAACTTTTCTTGCTTTTCAAACACAGAGTCGTGATGTCACAGAAAGTTAATTCTGTCCTTATACTAGCAACGTTCTTGTGTTTTGGTTCACTCATTGAAACAACTGGTATCGGAATATATTACAAAACATCTTGCACAACATTAAAACCACTTACAGGAGAAGTAAATAACACTGACCGTCATGTAACAATCTAGTCTTCTGCTGGTAATCTTTTGGACCTGGCATTCATGTGGAAGTTGCTTAGACATGTAGCCTGGTCTAGACCAGACCAGACACCCCCACCCCATCGGAATGTGTAATAAAAGCTACAGCCTGTCTTATGGTTGCAGCATTGCCATTATCTACTCTGTAGCCTACGCCGTAGCTTGATGTGCACCTTCCCACAAACTATACTTTGCGCAGACACAGACTACAGCAACTGTGATTAGTCTAAAATGCATTTTCTTGTTCATGTTTGTCAGCAGCCGATCATGCACAGAAATGTGTCGTCCATTTGCTTCCTAAACCTACCTCAGATGTCTTCTCTATTTCAGTTTTGCAGGGATTTCTAATAACTATGTGAAACTCAACACAGCTGGCTGTTTGCCAACTAGCATTTTAGCAGCGTGATTACATAACGGTGCCAACACACCAGCACAGGTATTAACGCGTTTATTGGCATAACCCCAATGGTGCAGGCTCTGCCTAGATTCATTGTGGGAGTACACATCAATCTTAACACATTAGACTGCCACAAAGAGAAACAGAGAATGAAGCATTGGGATGTCTTCTCCGCTGTGACAGAGAGACTGATCACAAAAATAAAGTGCAACCCGGGACAGGGCCCATCTACTCTCAAATAGAAGCATAATGAGGGAAATAAGGGGAGCACAGAGGAGCAGAATAACACGAAGAAGAGTGTGAGGAAGGGAAAGCGTCAGCAGCAACTTAATGACAACGGTAGCTCCACTTTCACTGAAGCTGCGTGTAAGTCAAGATTGTTGGCTTGTCAGACAGAATGGCAAAAATAAGCTTGAAGGTGTTTATGTTCTATCGACCATCGTCCTTCCTGAAGCATTACCATTAAAGAAATAGAGGGAGTGTTGTTACCAGGCAACCAGCAAAGATTTTTGGAAGTTGGAGTTAATAGTCCAACACCCAGTAAATCCATACCATGTTGGTTTTACAGTGTTGCAACAGTACCAATTAAAAACTTGTGAAAAGAGTCATTTTACTAGACCAGTGTTTCTATTTAAGGCCTTTGTCCATCCAAGACCACAAGCTGAAATGCTTAGAACCACTGGTGATGTTGAGAAATCCAGACTCTGGTTTCCATAAGTGGGCCTTGTGATACAAGACAAACTCACCTTGCCATGCTGCTGTTGGCGGAGCTCTCTGCAATCTGAGAGCTAGCAATCCACTTGGTCTCCCCCACCACCGTCCTGGCGTGCGGCAGACGGCCCACATCTTTCACCGTCATCATCAGGTGCCGCGAGGACTTCAGGACCCTGACGGCTTCGTCATGTGGGATGCTCAGAAAGCTGCGACCGTTCACCTCCAAGATCTGATCACCGACCTGTGTGGAAGGAAGGGAACAGAAAGGTGTGGTCGGAGGGACTGAACAAGGCGGTGAGGTTGGATCAGACATAGTCTGTCGCATGCACAGGTATAGAGGTCAAAGGTCAGAGAGAGGTAATGTAATGGATAGAGGTGGTAGAGGTGTATATAAGATGTTTAATGGATCAGAGTTAGAAAATTACATAGGTTTCATGTTAAAAGTTATGTCTCTCTCAGATTGGGCTGTGAACAGAAGTAATTACACAAAGATTAAAATGCTCTCTGCTTATGGACAGGTTCAAGATCAGAACTGCTTAATATGTAATTGGAAAGGGCTTCATAGGTAATTTCACTTTCTATCAAGGGGCTCTGGCTGGAGGCAGCGGCAGGAGGAGAATAATGATGTCCACATTAAACACCACCTTGGACCGTTACTTCTGTCTCTTATAATGAACTTATGTATTGTAGCTTTAACCCTCCAACGGTGTACCAAGGACCTTAATCTGCACTGAACAGAGTTGGAGCACCATCTCAGTTCCCTGATCGCCACTGCAATACCATCATCTTGATGGTATCGTATCTCTGACAGCTGTACACATACTGTTGTCTGTCTGCTAGAGGAGAGCAGTGCCCATCTTCATGCATAAAGGCAATCATGGAGAACTTGCAAAGAGCGATTGGTCTACAAGATGTACCTTTAAAAAGAGCTTAAAAGAAGTGATTATTTCCAAGTGTTATGTCACAGGAGATCAAAGGAGCAGGGCAGACATTGAGGCACCACTATCCACTAAATTTAAACAAGAACTCCTAGTAAAAGGACTGTCAGGTGGCCTGTGCCATCTTTGTGCCTTAAACTGACTCTGTTAACTTTGTCTGCCAGGGTAGGCGTGTAATAAATTAGTCACAGAGGACGGGTGTATCACTTTGCCTTTTCACAAAATGGCACAGAGGTGCTGGTAAATTACTTTGTCTGGCCTTTAGACTAGATTTAGTGTTTAGCATTTCCAAAAATGTCCCTTGTCACTTTCTGTCTCTTTGTTTTATTTCCATTCTACCGTGGTCAGTCAACCCTCACGATAATTTCAGTGTTCTCTAGGAGCAGCTACAAGTGCAAACAAGAGATTAAAGACATTCAGAAGCTCGTACATTTCAGTTTTCTTGGGTGTTTTCCAACAGTCTGAGGTCACCCAAAACCATATCCGTTAATACTAATGTACAGCAGCATTTCTACAGCACATCTGAGGCAGCTGAGGACATGCTCCACAGAAACGTCCTCCTCCATCAGATACTGTGCTGCCTTTTGCACTGACTTTTTTTTAGCAGGGCCATTGACTGCAATCCAAACTGTATGTACAAAAGCAATCAATCAACAATACCAACAAACACACACACTAATGCCACAGCAAACACTCATTTAAGCTTTCAGGCTGAGCTGAAGCCTCAGAGACAGATTTTAACGCAGATTACAAGCTGTTTGTTACAGATGTCTGTATTACAAAGCAGCAGCACTAAATGGAGTCAACTATCTGACTTCTCATGGTATCTGACAACCTCAGAGCTCAGTTTACTGAGCGCTCAGCTTGGATCATCTAAATTTCACTGGGATTTGACACAGTTTAGAAGCACACAAAAGCAGCAGACACAAATCTCTATCTCCCTTTGTTAGCATTTGTATCACCATTCTGACTCCATTAAAAATCAAAGTATCTATTACAGTAAGTTTTGTTTGACCTTGTTTCAGTGACTCGTGGTTGTTGTCGTCATCATCTGTCGTGTTTCAGACAAGAATTCAACGAATGCTCCTGGAGCACATGTTACTGGCTACACTGCCAGTATGGCAACACTGCTTTCCAGTGCATTTGCAAGTTGTAATACAGAGTACAGAGAGCTTTATTAATCCGTGAAGGGCAATTTAGTTTCTACAGTCCACCATCCAGACATTCAACCAAGAATACATAGCACAAGTAGTGTGACATGGCCTGGGTTCAAGTACAATTAAGAAACGGCAAAAGCAGAATAAACAGTGACAACATATATTCTTTCTGCTGAAACCATAGACTGTAAAGATGGATGGTGGAACTGTTCCTCTAAGTGAAACCAAAGCAAGTAGAGCTCCCCCTGGTGACCGTCTGCAGTATAGGTCGTGAGCTCCACCTCCTCCATGTTAGTGAATGGGCCAAATTAAAATATAAAAGTACACGTCAACATCATTAACCGATGCACCAATACAATCACTGCTTGGTTGTGTGCAATGGAGAAAAAAATATTACAGACGGAGAACCAATGGGTGAACTGCTCACTGAAGGTATGGGGGGAGGTGGTTAAAAAATTTGAACTCCAAAAACAGATAAAACTGCCGAGCATATAATCTTGAATTCACACCAGCATTACTAGATCATAGATATAAACAATGGACCTATTATGGTGTTACTGCTGTTTGAAAATGTGTTAAAGAATGGGAGCTGAACAGCTTTAACAACTTGCTAAATGGATTAGGTGGGCAAGACTTACAGGTACTTAGTTAGTTTTGTTTTGTGATTATTTTTGTAAAAAGCTGAAAGGTTGTAACCAGGCAGAGTCACCAGTGGTTATTCATATATTCATGGATACATACAATTCTGGGAATACTTAAGTTATACTATGGCATCACCTCATTGAATGTGAAACATCAATGGGAAAAAGAGTTGAACATCGTGATAACAGAGGACATGTGGCTGAACGCCTGGGAAACACAGCTTCCAACAACTTCCACCAACTCCTGGGCTTGGAGAGACTTTTGTTGGAAAAGCTTAATTTGTTTTTTTATAACTCCCAAGCAGAAGTCCAAACAGACTGGCACACAACTAGCCTGCTGGAGAGCTGTGGAGAGCTCTCCACTGATCGGGCCCATGTCTTTTTGGTCTTGCCCCTCCATCCAGTCTTTCTGGAGGGAAGCAGCAAAAAATATTTCAAAGGTTCTATGTTTCAATATGAATGTATTATTCACAACTCTCTATCTTGGGAATATGCCAGATGGATTGAGTAAAGGTGATATGTACCTTCTTAGGATCTTGCTAGCTGCAACTAAAAAGGCTATCACAACATGTTGGCTCCAGAAAAATGCCCCTACTGTAGATACTTTTGTTAATATTGTAAACAATACAACTACTACCAGAGCAAATGACTTACTTAATCTGACTCCAAAAAGATCTAGGTGAAAAAT
This sequence comes from Planiliza haematocheilus, assembly GCA_005024645.1. Lineage (NCBI taxonomy): Eukaryota > Metazoa > Chordata > Actinopteri > Mugiliformes > Mugilidae > Planiliza > Planiliza haematocheilus. The sequence continues at coordinate 3,081,176 of SRSE01001041.1, forward strand.
GATGGCAGAAATGGCAAGCTAATTTGGACAGTGAGCGAGACTGTAAGTATGATATTTTGTCTTTTGGACCTTGACCATGTGTAATTGTTCAATGCTTTATATTTATCTTTTGTCTTACCTTTTTGTACTAAAAGATGGAAATTATCGATAAATAAAGAAAAAAAAAGTGCACATCATTATTTTTCAAGGATGGTTTCAGTCATTTTAGGTAGTTAATGTAATACTGATGCATCTGTGAAACTGAGGATGAACTCAAACCATCCCCAACACACTCACTCTTTTAATTCTATATATTTTTTTGAATTTGGATGTAGAGTGAAGGCATGACTTTGGAAGAACCAGGTACGGTAACATCAACGTGCATATGAGTTCTTCCTCTGAGGTCCTGGTATGGGAGAAAGTTAAAATGTGAATGTAGCCAAACAAATGGAAAAATAGCTAGTCTACAGCTATCCTGAATTTATAGCATGGTTATGTGTTAATAAATCCAGTTGGGTTACTTCACCTAGTCTTTATGACAAACTGAGTACAACTTTGAATGTGACTCTAATTATGCACTGATTAAGTTTAATAGCGCTGAATGCTTCATCCAGAACAGCACTGTTAATTACAGAGGGATGAATAAGAGAATGCCAATACACAGTTATTAATCTTCCACTATTCTCTTTTATTCTAATGGTTCAGAATGAACCAGTCGATACTGCAGAACATGAACACTTTTAAGTGTTTTTTTTTTTCTCTTTGGTCATTTTAGAGACCACCAAGGTAACAACCTCCACACACAACGTCAGTTAAAGTCGAAGCTGCTGCCGTCATTAAAGTTGCTACTGACGTTTTTCCCCTTTCTCGCACACACACACAAACACACACACACTGCTGCCCTATGCTCTTCTCCTTTCCCTCATTATACTTCTGTTTGAGAGTAGATGGGCCCTGCCCTGAGTTACACTTCATTTTTTTGTGATCAATCTCAGCGACACACCAGAGGAGCATCGTAACAGTGAATTCTGGGCAATTAAGCCACAAGCGGAGGCAATGATGTTTAGGATTGAAGTTCTGATCAAGGTAGCTGTGGAATCATAAACACATTCTTCATACAGAGAGGGGAAAAAAACTCAGGCAGCAGAGAGAATTCTGTTGAACATAGTGAACTGTCACCCACAGTTTTACGTAAACATTCCCAATTAGAAACACTGTATGTGACTCCCAAATTGATTCCCCCTGTGCGTGAACACACAGCTGTACGTGACTAAGAAAGAAGCAGAAGGAATGAGTATTATCATGGCTCTATAGACTTGCCATCAAGGAATGTCATTACAATGGGATGGTGGCGCCTGGTCTGGTCTAGGTGGGTGCTACATGTCTAATAACATCCACATGAATGCCAGGTCCAAACATTTCCCAGCAGAACATTGCATTGTTACTTTTTCCGTCATAATGTTGTGGCTGATGGGTGTTTATGAATATCACCAGCTTTTTCATTTTTAGAGCACAAATGTTGCACACTATGATGCATGTTGTAGTATAGCCTAAAATGATTGTTAGCACACACATAGAAGCTGCATTAGTCCAAAGCTTGCTTTTTAAAAATATATCAGTGAACCAGAGCATTGCTCTGGCACATGTGTGCTTTCACTACCATGAACACACATACAATACATTCATTAGCGGGGCAGACTGCAGACCACAATCAATTCAACCATCTACCTCATAAAGAAAGTGAGCCTGCATTATGACACACTACTACTATGTTAATGCCAGCAAGAGTACAACACATTCATCTGCCTAGTCTAGTCTAGTCTTAGTCTAGGAGCCCTGCAAAGTAAATAAAGAAATAAATAAATACATACATGTAAAATAAGTAGATATACTTTAAGTAACAAAATGGGAAGTGGAAAAAAAAATCCAGCAGCAAAACAGCTAAAGAAACCTCAAATGTCTCCAATGTGCAGCCTTAGAAATAGTCCTTCACTGAAAAGCATTCTTTCCATTTGTAGACAGATTTAAATGCAAATTAAAGTGCATTACTTACATGGTACATGCTGAATCATATCCTCCGTCTTTTTCTGCACACACTAATGCTCGCAAAGAAATTGCTGGCTCCTCTGTGCTCTATTCATCCTGCTCTTCTGAGGTGATTCTGTGATACTATATTTGACCAAATTCAGCCTTTCTTCAAATACTAATTAATTTTTAATTTCTATCGCCAATAGGTGTTGTTGGCTGATGGCGTTTCAGGTATTTGATCAAAACTTAACATAATTCTACTAATTAACAAGCAAAATAACTGATTGACATCTAATATAAGGGTGCTTTACGCCTTTATTTCATTCAGATTCAGGGAGTACTAATTGATACAGTACTGTTACCATCCTGCATTTAACCGTCTTTCAGTCTTCAAAGGACATTAGGGACAAAGCAATCAAAGTTCTGACATGCACTCAACAACACATACCTGCAAACAGTTTTGTGACTGGTCATGATTTTGCAAGAAAAATTGGTTTGCAGGGAATCAGGAAATAATCAAATCAAAAATAGAGCACTGACTGCAACTTTGGGCACTGGCTGTTATTGCCGTTTTCTGGTTCACGTATGAGTTCCCTGTATATGAACATGTTCAGTTTCATTGAGCATGAAGGCTACGTGTGCAAACAAACTCACCCATGGGAAAAATGCTCCTGGGATTGAAACAATGACCTAAAGTTTCTTGATGCTTGCAAAGAAAGTGGAGGTTATAACATGCTTTCAATTGCCATTGTGCAAAATACCATGTGGACGTACTTCTCTTATTGAGAAATTACTGAATGAATATGAAGTACTTATCTGTGACACAAGGAACAGAATTCTGGATGCAAAAGTCAGTCAATGAACTCAAACTGACTTCTACAACACAATTTTGTAACCCATGGGTTGCCCAAACCTTTGTACATTTGTATCTTTATGTTTCAATCTCTATTCTAAAGCATTAGAGAAGATCCTGCAGTTTCTGCATCTACAGCTGTATTTGACTAACACAGCTGTTTCTGGAGTAATTTCAGATATGTACCTGCAACAGGAGCAGTGACAGAACAGACATAGAGAGGCTTTTACTGTCCCTCCGAATTGTCCTACTTGAGACGTTCGATCGGGCCTATTGTCAAAGATTCGTCTGACGTTATCAGAGTTTTGTGATGAACAGTCTGGGTCAGACGGCTCAAGGCTGAATGGTACCGGACACACACAGGGGAGATATAGGGATAAAGCAGCATCCACCAGACCACTGATCCCTAAAGCTACTTTAGAACATTGATGCAGTTTTATCTGTTTTTTTTTTTTTGTTTTGTTTTTTGGCGCTTGTTTCACTTAAACGTTTCCTTTTGTGTAGCTCAGATCTGAGATCATACACTGTCTTTTTGTTGTATTGAGAGATCATTTCTAGATGTGGCTGAGATGAATTCTGCTTCACACTGGATTTAGTATGCATTTAGAGTACAACACATTAATAGATGCACTGTCACAATAACATGTTATGCAAGCTAAGCATATTATGTGTAACTTGTGGTGTGTTTGGGTTTGATCATTGCTGAAACGTGTTAAAGTCAGCACTGTTCCTGTAGACACTGAGGAAGCTACTTACACACAACTGTCACCATAAATTACACCCCATGTTGTAACACACAACACAGTCAATGTGGCTGTTGCAGCACATGTTACGTGCTCTGTGATCACTGGTTCAGAGATCATATCTCAGTCACAGCCGTGTTCAGAAAGGTTCAATCATGTGCGCTTGTTCTAGAGGAAGAGGAGAGATGGTCTCTGCCTCTCATATCAACTCTCCTGCCATTTCCCTTTGCTTCTGTTAGCTCAGTAGACGAAGGAGAACAGTGGAGAGCTTTGACTTGGAGATGAACCAAAGCTTCTTCAGAAATTAAAGAGGGGGAGAGAGTGCATCAAAACCTAGACATTGGTCTCAGATGTCCTGTAGAACTGATTTAGCTTTAATTAGACCCCTTGGATCCCTTAACTTTCTTTGTATTGCTCATTATTATCTGTGCCCCTTTTAACAAGTCACTTCTTGACTTGTTATAACTTTTATTATACCTTTTCCCCCACAGCACATACTGCTTCCGTGCTCCTGCTTTTACACCTTCATGTTTTATTTTTTCTTATCTACTACCTTTCCTCCTTTTCAACTTTTGTCTTCCTTTGTCCCTCCCTAATACTCACCTTCTTCATCTCCCTCACGCTCTTTCCTTTGTTCTTCCCCATCATTATATGTTGTCTCCTTTGTTCTCTTTCTGCTCGACTGGCAACATCCATCGCAGTTCCCCAACACGAAGGATTCCTCTCAGCTATCAACCTCTACAGCTCAACACAGATTCTGCTGCGTTTTGTGTTTGATGAAGCTAAACTAAATAAAGCCCTGGCTGCAGGGGACCAATGAGGTCACTAAACCCGTTGAATATTTTACAAGTTCTACTGTGTGTCAAACGTGCTTTCTGAGCGGTATTATTGCTTGTGCGAAGGAATAGATCAATAATCCAAAGATGAGTCATTCTTCAAACACTGACCCTAGAGTTCAATTAAACTACAGAAGCACTAAAGTGATCCGCAGAGTTAAAATAAAAAGCATTTATGAGTCTTCAATGACAGGCTTAATAGTTACTCAAAGTTTGATGGCTTGCTGCTAAGTGAGAGGAGTGGTTTTCAGCAACAGAGCATCAATTGAATTTATTCATTCTATACTATATTCTGATGATATATTGTAAAAGAGAGATGTAAAACATGTGGAACAGCCGGGGGAAAGGTTGACTAAAAGGATTAGATACAAAGTACATGATCCAGTCAGCTTTATTTGCCATCTACGCGTATATGAATAAGAATTTGTTATTTGCATGCATCCAAGCGAGCATGTTTGGAGCAGTGGGCAGCCATGCAAGGCGCTCAGGGAAAAGTTTAGGGGGTCACAGTCCCAAAGCATATTCTCTTTAGGATTGCACAAAGACCTCAATCAATCATTTTTGTGACAGTTGGCACACGATATGGTCTAATAACATCTACAAATGACCCAGAAGATGTGCTAGCTTTTTGAAACATACTCGTATGTTGGTCACGTAGTCATCGACAGCAATCACTGAAAAAGGTGAAAATGGAGCTAAGTCACATCTGAGCTAAGCAGACTAAGTGCACTAGTCGCCAGTGGCTCAGTTCATCCTCATACAGCAGAGTGCAAAAATGAGAGAGTAAGCTGATATTGACTGTTTACTGGTGTGTTGATTCACGGCCACGCTCTTCAGGCTACGAGGCTTTATTAAAAAGGTCAACACATTTTTCAAACTGACAAACATAATCCGGAAAGTAGATAATTGTATCCAACTATAGCCCTCTGGAGTCATTGCGTTCAGTTGCACCTTATTGCTATAATTTTTATGAGCCATTAATGGTCTGAACTGTCCATTTGTGTCAGCGTTAAACTTTTTAAAGGTTAAATCTTTAACAGAGATATTTTCTCCAGATCAGACTAAATGCATAAACACACACATAGATATTCAAGACAGAGATTTATGCAAAAGTCAGCAAAAAAGTTTTTAATGTTAGCCAAATTTTTAAAATGTTTAATTCCTTAAACTTTGATATAGTCACTGATTTGATTTATTTCAACTGTTTACAGACATAATCCAAGTCTCTACACAGAGTTTATGTAAGTATAAAAAGATATAAATGTTTTAGGTTTTCTGTGTTGGCTGTACATGTTTATGATACATTCACAATGTAGAGGTTGCTAACATTTGCACATGTAAAGACTGACCACAGCTTCAGGTAAGCTATTTTTAGCTTTGGTGTGTAAAATGTGACAACGCACACTCCTTATTTGGAAAGTCCCAGGAAAGGATGGTGCCAGCCATAAGCTGAACCTCTGGCTGTAACTTGCTACATCCTCAGATCCACTCACGCTTAACGGGAGTAAGGTGAAGTCAGGCACTGCCAGGCCGGTATGGCTGGATACACCACACTGAGCTTCAAAACAGCTCTGCTGTGACACCATGGAAGGGTTGTCCATCTCTATATACAGTCCATGATTTCATCTCAACTCATCCCTACATTTATTTATCAATTTAAGTCTTTTGGAAACATTGCACCGCTGCTTCTCTTTCAAAACATAATGATCAGCAGAGCAGGAGAAACATGATGCAACTCTGGCAGCAGTAAAGGGCAGAGCAGCGATACACACGGAGTGAGAATGGAGTGTATAAACCTGATTGACTGATCCGTTCTGAGAATACTAACAATCCTCCCAGCCTGACTGCATCGAAGAATCCCTCCATCACAAAGTGCAGGGTTAAACTAATGGCCAAACGATGTTTAACAAAGAATTAATGCTTCTAGGAAGACGCAGTTCCTCACCAAAACTAATCCATTACATGAGCTACAGTCTGTGGAGCTTTTCCCAGAAATTTTGGTAAAGTATTTATGTTCCCTAAGAGGATGAACTTAAGTCATTTCAGCTACATTATTATCAGGTCAAAATGTCTTTACAAACACAGAGCTGCTGACTCAGCCTTTTTAAAATGTACTGGTCTATACCATAATTATTAAAGGCTTTTTATTCTGAACCATCCACTAGTGCCTCTGATTATTTATTATGACTCTAACCATACTCCAGTCTCCTCTTCAATCCTAGCATTGTAGAAATACTCTGTGTGACTCTTGTGGATAACTTTCAAATAATCATTTTACTGACAGCGAGCTACAGTAAATCCAAGTGTCTGCGTGTCTGTTCCATCAAACGTTTTCTGAAATAATAATAACACATCAGAAAACCAAATTTCCACACACTGCAAACGATTTCAGAAGAGAGGGAGGGGAGACATTAAGAGAGAGCGGTAAATGAGGAAGTCTTGGCCTTCAGGTGCAACTCCTATTTGAGCTGAATTTAGGTCTTCCCAGCGTGACTAAAGACTTACAAGACCCTCAACCACACTCTAAATGAGGCGTTTCGCTGTTTAGACTTCACAGACGAGTACATTAATCCCCAACTTTCACTTGTAATCCTGTTTAACATTTTAAGGGATTCATTTAAAACTGTGGCAAAGAAACTGAATTCCTAAGAGTTGTTCTGGTAACTGAAACAATAAGAAGGGAATATTAAAACATTTGCATAATTCTGACAGGAGCCAAAGACCATTTCCTTATTCAGTGGATAAGCAACAACATACAGTCTGCAAGCAGAACAACACAGCACCAATGCAATATATTAACAAATGAAGTGTTTACACTCTGCTGTACAGTGCTGCTGAAATGAAAGAACATCTCACTTACACCCACCACTCAATCTGACGAAACATTGCACTTAAACATTTCAAGGTTTCCCTCTGCAAGTACAAATCACACTAGAGTTTGGGGAGCTCAGCTTAGCTCTTACTATCGGGCCTGGAGTTCAACATAAATGCACTATTTTCCGCTAAGTTTAGCGCTAAGTGTTATCCCTGGGTACTCATGTTATTTCTGCAGTTTCCTGCCTAAATGGAAACGGAACAAGCCTTGAGTGCTTATCAGTTTATAGCTAGCACCGTTTTTCTTAAATCCAAATCTGTGCTATTCCTTTTCATATACTATATCTGTTTGCAGTTAAAACAGGAGCAGGGGAAGCAGACAGCATCCACAAGCAGATCATCTATGTTTATTCATCAACATTTTTAACCCCCACATTAATATTAGTAACAAAACAATAGTTTTTGTCACTGCTGGGCTGGATACAGATGTACTGCGATTCACATCATAAAAACAAAGCACTAAAATCAAATTTTATTTTAATTTAATTCAACTGAAAAACGTGATCCTTGTGCTTTATTATATAGTAAACAGTTGAAAATGCAAAGCGTACATTTTGTATGATTATGCATTCATAGATTTTCCTGTGTATAGATTCTGGGAACTACAAACGAACTGCATTCCCACGTGTATTCATAGATTTTCCTGTGTGTATAGATTCTGAGTGGCATGTAAACATGTTTTAAACCAACCTCCAAGCTGAAAATGGAAATTTTCAGAGACGAGACAAGTAATTGATAAAGCATTAGTTCCATCTGTGTTATTGATTATTTGGGTGTGAGACACGTTTGTACGCTGCCATTCAGTGCAGCGTCTTTTCCATTTATCCTCTTTGCCATTTGGATGACAGAGCAGTTGCTGGAACTTTGTAGTCCATGCCAACAGATATGATACAATTAGCAGTATTTGGCTCAGTGGGCCGGCTGATAATTTAGAGGGAGCTCTGCAGGAGCCACATCACAGAGAAACAGATGGCCTCTACTCCTGCCTGCTCCCTTAGTCTGACTACTAATGTGAAGGAACATCTGAGTGTGTATTCATACACTTAGAGCAGGCGTGTGTGTAGAAACACAATTTAATAGAAAACCCCCAGATTAGGTATTTTTATCAGCATAAGAAAAATGACATCAAATGGAGTTGCAACACCTGCCAAATCTCTCAGTGACTGTTTCTATGATGTCTAAAGTGACTATGATGTCGAGATTGTCAGATTATCACTGGGTAACTAGACATTGTCACATTACATTGAACGATTTTATTTATTTAATTATTTTGCAGTTCAGGGAGAATTAGCACAGTATCACTAGATGGGTTTATTATTATTATTATTATTATTATTGAAACCTAAAAGTTACTCATTACAGTCAACTAATTCAATACATCACACATATTTCACTTTATCATTATAAGTGCAATCACATGAATCACAATTTAAACTAAAACACTCACTTCAATCTTGTCTCTCTTTCAAAGCGGCAAAATGATCAGCTTGATAACTGAAACCAACATGCTCCCAGCTAGTTCCCCCTCCATGGAAAGCAGTCACTGAATTTGCCCAAAGAGATGGGTCAGCAGCACTTCATGGAGCGCAGCTTCACCCAGACTGAGCTACATTCAGAGTCACAATGACAGTCCACAGCAGTGACAGTCACTGACAGCTAACCAAACACTGTGGCTGACTGTGGCAGAAATGAAATCCCTTTCTTTCCCCCTTTTGTCAGAGTGTCACCCAGCCGCTCCCATGGTGAAATTGCCCACTATTAAATGTGTTAAAAAAAAAGTGTGAATGATAATAGCCCAGTAATGTAATTGTCCCATTATGTCATTTGTCCATTAGATGTGCTTAACCCTCCTCCCTGTGACTTCTTCTTGGATATTAGGGAAGGCATGGTTGAAAGCAGTGGACCTAAAACTTTCCTCGATTATAATCCAGGCAGAAATAATTTCTTTACAAACCTGTTTAACAGCCAAACTGGTGGTATAGTGGATATATATTGTGAGAGACAATGAAGAAAACAATAACTGGATCACAGTGATTAATGGCAAATGACATCAATGTTGTAAATTTACCAAAGTACTGTTATTTTCTCCAGTACTAAAGTACTTTATTATTTTTATGTCATGCTACTTTCTACTTCACTATATTTCAGTGATCAAATGAATTCATGTGAAAGCTGTAGTTAGTTAACTTATAGCAGATTAGGAATTTAAAAACCTATAACATGATGAATTGAATGAATAAAATACATTGATCTGTTAAACACGACCGCTCAAAATAACTAATCTTCTGCACGGCTGTCAGCTATGAATTAGGTAATTGCTTGTTAATACATCTGAGTATTTTTCTATTACATTGTGGTTTTTCAGTGTCAACTTAAGTAAAAGGTCTGAGCATCCTTCCTCCGCCTTATGACACTGACTCTTATGGCTACATTTAACTGAGTAACAAGTTAACATTTATGTATCTGGGCTTAAGCCTAGAGCTAGGACATTGACGCAGTGTTAACTGAGACTCCAACAGTACTGTTTGATAACCCAGGAAACCTGTAGTGAGAGCCAGAGTAAACCAAGAGTGTTTGCAAGACTAAAAGTTAAATTACTTTTAATTAATACGGTCACTTTTTTCTTTTAGTTGTTGTTTCTATTAACGATACTGTTTGTGTTTTTTAAAAATTATGAAACATAATTGAAATTCTACTGCAAAGAGGGTGTGCAGGGTTAAATATCCAAAAAAATAAGTTGTGCTTCAAGGCAGGTGTAAATATGTGGAAACAAAACAGTGAAAGACATTTAAACAGCCATGTTGAGGAAAAAAAGTAAGAAAAAAAAAACAAGAGTGTGGGCGAAGCACCATTTTTATGTGAAGAGCAGCAGTTGTTATTTACTCTTCAATGGTCCCTGGCGATTTGAGAAAATGAGGAGGCCCAGGTGCCTGTCAACGGGCCAGACTTTGATCAATGGGCCTTTGGGTAGCAATCACACTTTTCTGTTGCCTGTATGGTTTGCTGTTGGTGAAATTTGTACTCGCATCTCATGTTTATTAAAGTGGCAAACAAGGAGCAGCCTTCTCCTCTCCTCCAGCACAGCAGGTCTATTCTATTGGTGTGGGCACACCGAGTCACATATCTATAATAAGTGGAAATAAATGGCTTGCTTTGCCTTTAAAGTGCTTTCAAGCTGTGCGGCCAGAAATAGTCTAATGTGGAGCGCCATTTCCACTTCACACAGCAGGAAGCACAGTTTCTAGTGTACATGTACCTGAAACCTGCCTGGCTGTACTATTAAAGCACAGGGCCTTGTTGTTATATATATACACTGTGGAGATCAACGTGTTGTCATGGTATAAATATTAGTTCACGAATAGTCTGTATTACAAGGAAGGATCCAAAAGCATCCAAAAGCAGCTGCCTGTCGTTCTAAATCATTTCAGCTGGTTGTTAATGTCTGTCCTTGGAGCCAGCAGGTGCAGTCGAAGGTAGGTACTCAGCAGACTATTCTGTCCTCTTAACAATGGTTTCAAATGCCTCTTTGCCAAGCTGCAGGTTAGTGTCTGGTGTATGCACGAACACAGACATCTGACAACTGTATTAGGAATATAATTATTAGAAACAGACTCTTCCTCCAACGGCAGCACCACAGTATTAGAAGGAGTTCCCCTATAAGGACAAGCATCACATTCATCTAAGTTGTCATCATCAGCAGTTACTTGTGATGTAATTTCTAAAAAAAAAAAATCCTGTTTGAAGATTTTCAGTCTTCAGCCTAAGGGTGTTAAATCATTTTCTACTACTTTACTGCAAAAATCCATTACATGACCCTTATATCAGCTACTCCATGACCAAGAAGTGCTATCACAGTCTCATATAGTGCTGTATCATTATTGAGCAATCACAGCAAATGACAAAGCAAGAGACGTTGAATCTGTAAAGGTCAGTCCTTCAGGTATCACTACGTTAAACCAATAATTACGCCCCATGTGGTAAACTAGTACTGTGATCAGTATTTAGTGTGTTTTCCTTCTATTCGTACATCATCTTCAAAGCAGCATCTCTGCACATAATAAAAATTGCTAAATTTGGTGAGATGGTGATTATTTGATATATGACTAAAAAACAAACATTAACATTATGTTTAACATTAGGCCATATGGGTTGTGCTATTTAACAACAAACAGCATCTGCTCTGTTTATATATCTGTCTGAGCCAGAACTAAAATCTTGCTTTACACATTGTCGTAAATTGAGGCGTAAAATGTTTTTCAGTATTTTACTCATTTCATATACTTGATATGATTTTAAGCAGCTAAGCATCCTCACACATCTGAGATGGCAGCAGGGTAACACTCTAAATGTGCCAATGTCATATGCGATCGCTAAGCAACTTTGTGGTTTTGTTGTGTTAATTAAAGCAGTGTGGTGTGATTGGCCAACACACCCTGACCTTATGATAAGATTATAATGTGTTGCCATGACCACAATGCAATCTGCGTTCAATGACATCATGTACTATATGGTAACATTTGAAGGTCACAGATCAACAGTCGTACAAAAACAAAAGCATATTCCTTCCAGAGCAGAGGCCTGAGGCATTTCTTGTTATGGTCAAGACAAGATGAATATAAAGTGCAAATCAAGGCTAAACATAGCCTTGTTATAAATACAGAAATAAGTTTGTTTTGTTTTTTTGTTTTTTTTAGGAAAGAGACATGGATTTAATCCTAGTTTTTTAGCAAGGTACTTTTACTGGCTACTTCTGTCTGGAACTCATAATTAGAGCTCTGGTGTATTTTCCACATTAATAAGAGAAGCATGATTCCACAGCTTCCACATCTCCTGAAATGGTCTAGGGAGGGGACACTCAATACCATTTATGGATAAATGTTCTCTCAAAGATTACTCTGGTAGCATCTTTGCTCTATGAGACCACCTGCATTGAAAAGAGGTTGAAAAGATGTGCAAGGAAAAAAAATATAACAAAACAACAAAGGGATTCGGATCAATTTAAACCTATTATACATAGCAGAGCCACCAGGACGGCATATGACCTGCTTGTTCAGATTCTGTTATATCCATTTATCTTTTTGTATGAACCTGAATCCAAGTGAATGGAGCTAAATTTGCTTCTGACCCAGTCAGTAACTTAAAATGCTTGTTTTTGGAAATGCATGATTGAGTAAAGGTAAAATGAACCTCAGCCTTAATAAATGTACATTTAAACATTATTCTTTAGCGTCTGATATCTTTTCTTTTTAAGCCTGCTAAAACACCGAACACATAATCATCCAACTGGTGAATATTCAAGCTATCAGTGACAGCTTTAAGCCACACAAGGATGTGCTTTTTGTCAGCTGGTAAACAACACTGTAAAATTCATTACACTGCAGTAATCATTAGTCAGATCATAGAGGGCAAAAGCAATATCTTTCAATCTCTTATTGTGTTATGTGATAACACACATGCACACGCACACCTGAACCTTGTTGCTCACCAACTGCCTGTTTTGTTGTGATTTGTTTTGTGCTCCTTCAGCAGGACGGCTTCATCATCAGACAGGATGGAAAATCACCACTGTGCAAATTGAAAATACTTGGCTTTAATCCATCTGCGTGTTTGGTACTCTCTTCATTCAGTTAGACATGATCCAGCTGTTCACACAGCGTGCACCTGTATATGTGTGCTTGGATTCAGTAAAAGTGAAAAAAAGAAAGGCGCATTTATTCCAAGTTTCTTAATTGGTTGATCAAATGTTTGATGAACTAACAGCAACAGGAACAATAAGTGTTTAAACAGATTCAGAATTTGTTTTCAGTTGCCTCTCTGGTTAATGTCAGGTGTTGACATCACGATATGCAGGATGACCTTTTTCCACTCGGTTTTAATTAAATTAAACCGATCCAGGCAGATGTCAACAAAAGGGCATTGGGCAAGACTGACCTTTCTTCTCCTTTCAGCAGCAGTGAGTGGGCAGAGATGCAACATGGGAGATTTCAGTAACACGGCAAGTACGCATGCATTAATTTGAACCTTCACACACTAATCACCCTTTCCTCTGCATTAAGGCCGCACACTTACCAAACAAAGGTTTGCAGGTGAAAAGAAATGCAAAAAAAGGAAGCAGTAACATTTACACGGCCAAGCTTTCATTTTCTCTGAGATTGAAGACCAAGGAAGTGACACCTCTGTGGCTTGATGATTGCAGAAACCTGGGCGTGATATGTCTCATCCATCATAGTCATACTAGCTAGATAAGAACCAGCATAAAGAGTGTGAAGCAGCTGGCTGCAGGGTAAGGAGCTGAAGAGTAAGCACCAGTGTTCTGGACACTTATGAGGAAGAATCTTCTCCTGCTGAGCACTGAGTATCAAATACATCTTTAGTTAGTTTGAGTCTGTGCCCTGAGGATTTATGCAACACTACTGAGCGTGCACAATGGATTCGTCTGATATATTACACTAAACTCATATAAAATCTGAGTCAGATGTTTGGCTCTTTTCGTGACAAGAAAAAAGTTAACACACAATACCAAAAAAGGGAATTGAATAGAAATTGCATCTCATTGTGATATGATCCTGTTCTTTACCTTCATGGAATAAAATAAATAATTCCAAGTGACGAGTTTAACATTGTGTATAAGGACTTTTTGCTTATTCATATCTGAGCATGCGTAACAGAGCACATACTCTTTGCTCCTCTTATCTTTTTTTTCCTTATCCTTTAACATTGTCCTCTAAGACTTTTATACCCGGTAATAAATGATCCCAAAAAGTGTTCGGCTGAGTCTCAAACAGCCCGCAAAGAAATGGTGACAACAGGAAACACTGCAGACAAGATAACAAAGAAGAAAAAGCTCCCAAAGATATATCCACATTCCTCTACTTCCTCGACTACCGCGACACAAACAACAAAGCTACCTCATACATCAGTTGTTCTTTTACAAACTGACTATGGTTTTACATTCCTGTTAGGTGTTTAAATGTAAAAGGCCTGGAATGTAATTATTTCTAAAGCAGAGACCATATATGCATGAGCTAGAGACGCAGTGTCTGTAGGATTGCGTTGCCAATCCTCAAGCAGAGAGCTAGAGTCAGGTTGTGATTAGGCTTTCAAGCATAATTACACCAGGGAAAACATATCTGCACTGCGTGTACTGAATGTCTGTACTTGTGATTGTTTTCATTTTTGATTAAACATTTCTTTTTTATAGTTGGTTGTTTTAAATGATTCACTCCAACAAAGTTAAAAGAATACTGAAAATCCGAAAGATGTTAAAAATGACCAGGCATAAATGCAGCTCATATTGTGGTGTGAAAAAGTGTTGCCCCCCTCTTGATAATTTTTATTATTATGGGAAAACAAAATCCAAACCTATATGACCCAGTGTGAAAAAGTGATTGCCCCCTAAACCTAATAACTAGTTGGGCCACCCTTAGCGGCATAACTTGCATTTGTCATGGTTTTTGATTCCTGTGTTTTAAGTTTCGTTCATGTTTTTCCAGTTTCCTATTTTGTTAAATTCTTGATTTCCTGTTTTGTGTTATTTCCGTGTTTTCCCCCTTTTGATTAGATAATTGGATTCTCCTTGCCCTGATATGTTTCACCTGTGTCTCGTCACCCCTCTGTTCCTCATGTGTGTATATAGCCCTGCCTCGTGTCATTCTGATCGTTAGCCTTGTTCATGTCTGCCATGTCATAGTTTCATGTCTAGTTCTAGTTCTAGTCCAAGTCTTTGGATTTTTGCCTTTTCAGATTTCCTGCATCAGCAGCGCTTTTGGTTTTTGTTAGCTTTGTCTTTTTTTTTGTTAACTAAAGACCTTTGTTGCCAACTCCAGCCTCCTCGGTCCTGCATTTGGGTCCTAACCTCCACTACCCACAGCCCTTCCTGACAGCACGGAGTCTTTTACAGCGCTGTGGAGGAATTTAGGCCCAGTCATCTTTGCAGAATTAACATATTAGAGGGTTTTTGAGCATGAACCGCATTTTTAAGGTCATGCTAAAGCATCTCAGTAGGATTCAGGTCAGGACTTTGACCAGGCCACTGACTAGTCTTCATTTTGTTTTTGCTCAGTCATTCAGAGGTGGAGTTGCTGGTGTGTTTTGGATCATTGTCCTGCTGCAGAATCCAAGTTGGCTTCATCTTGAGGTCACAGACAGACAGCTGGACATTGTCCTTGGTAGAGAGCAGAATTCATGGTTCCATTTATCACAGCAAGTCTTCCAGGTCCTGAAGCAGCAAAATGGCCATCACACCACCACCACCACATTTTACTGTTGGTATGATGTTCTTTTTCTGAAATGCAGAGTCACTTTTACACCAGATGTAACCGATGGGATACACACCCATGTCTCGTCAGTCTACAAAGTATTTTCTCAAAAGTCTTGGGGATCATCAAGATGTTTTCTGGCAAAACTGAGACGAGCCTTTGTGTTCTTTCTGCTCAGCAGCTGTTTTCATCTTGGACCTCTGCCATGCCATTTTAGCCCAGCGTCTTTCTTATGGTGGAGTCAGGGGTAATTTTGGTCGGACAGCCGCTCCTGGAGAGGTTCACCACTTCTGTTCTATGTTTTTGCCATTTGTGGATAATGGCTCTCACTGTGGTTTACTGGAGTCCTTTGGGAATGGCTTTATAAGCCTTTCCAGATGGATTGATCTCAATTACTAATGTTGCTGAATTTCTTTGGATCTCAGCATGATGTCTAGTGTTTGAGGCTCTTTTGGTCTGCTTCACTTTGTCAGACAGGTTCTATTGATTTTTTTTAATTGAGAACAGGTATGGCCTGGTAATCAGACTAGGCTAGAGAAAATTTCACACTTTTTTTACTTGTGTTATCTTTTTTTGTATATTTAAATTGTTTGATGATCTGAAACATTTAGGTGTGACAAACATTCAAAAAAATAAGAAATCAGGAAGGGGCCCAACACTTTTTTACACCACTGTATGTCTTGCAGAGTTTTTAAAGGACAGGAATATGATAGAATATATCAAGACATCCATATAGTGTACAGGCAATTTGTATTACAAAACCTGCTTCTATTCGTTTTTACATTTCAACCTGTAAGCTGTCCTTATTGTTCCATCATTAGGTGGAAACTTAAGAGATTGTACGGGATGAGGAGACACTTAAATCGTCGTGCTCCATACAATCTGATGTCCTTTCGGGAGATAATGCGTTAGAAAAGTGCAGTCTTCCTCCCCGCTGAGAGCTGAACCCCGGGTTCAGGATACAGCAGGAAGCTCAGGCAAATATAGAAATGCTGTCAACAACACATGAATACCAATATCAAGGTCACTTTATGTTTTCCACTTTTTGATTTTATGATTAAAGCCTTTGGAAATGGTAATAGTTTACAACAGGTGTTGAGGTCATGAGGATGTGATGTGACTATGGCCACTTTATGAAGCTCTACAGTTAGACAGACAGCAAGATTTTCTTTTGGGCTTAGATTTATACCCAGTGAATATTAATTCCAGTGTACCTACATTTCCTGCCAGGCCTTGTTTACAGGATACATCCTTTAATGAGATTTAGACAATGACAATGTCAGAAGCACCAGTGGATGTGCTGCTGATTTCAACAGGAAGAGACACATCAAGTAATTAGATCCTTGGAGATATGATGTATATGCTATAGCTACGTTGCCTGCTCATTTTAATGGCTAGATCCTGTCAGTTGAGATTTCTCAGTGTTATTTTTGCAGTATTTGTGTGTATGCGGCTGAATGCGGTAACTAGTCTGTGCCTGGGTTTTGTTATCTTTTCTTCCTCAGTCTTTCGAGACTGTGCCTGGCCTTTGGCCCTGCAGGTAAAGCTCGGTGTCCAGTGGAGAGCAGCACTCTAAACCAACAAAACCATGTGTGATTTCATGCCACATTCAAGCACAAAAGGCTGCATTAGGGTGCTTCTTACAAATGAAAAAACAGAAAGTCACATCACTGGATATCAAGCCTACTTTATTTGTGTTCTGCTTTTTTATTTATATATTTATTTATATATTTTTATTTCCACAAGAAGTTGAGAGCAAGATGCTACGCTGAGCATGTATGCCTTTTGAGGGCCCTGTAATAGGTGTCCGTGTAACTGGATGGTTGACGGGCTGATCACTAACATGCATGAGATGAAGGGCTCAAGGGATAGGGGCATCCATGCTCACTCTCCCTCTGTTGCCATGTCACCAGGACAAACACAAATCTGTACGCAAACCAAAGCTGTGGACTCTGGGGGATGGATGCTTCGCTGTGAAAATGAAAAGGTCACTGTGCACCCTGTTTATATCTGATGGCACACAGAAATGGTAAATAAGCCTCTATATGTCAGATGCCTTAGATGTTAGAGAAAAGATAAACAGCATCAGCAAATCATCTCATACCCAGCGTATTACTGGTTATCTTATTTATTTCACTACAGCACTGTTTACTTTTAAGCTTAACTTTAAGGGTATTTTATTCCAGCACAACATGTACAGCAACTTCTTCATTTTTGAATGCCCATATGGAGGAGAAGAAGAGAAATAGTCGTCAGGACTGAGAACCGTGCAGTAAATCTGAGAATGTGTAGTAAGTGGTGTGTCACAAAAACTCTCCATCTGTTGTCATGTAACTGTTACTCAATCACTAAGAAACTGTGAAAAGATGCCAGTAGATGGCAGAAACAAAAGATGTGAGAAGAAAATCTGATTCTTCCAAGGATATGTGCTGACCCATCAGTTTAGGAGATTGACTCGCTGAGAGGTTCTGTCCTGACCCCGGCTGCTTGGAACTTCTACTATATGGCATTAAATTCCTCTGGTCTGTTCTGTGCCTGACCTCATGTTAATGACAGTGTGTGAAAGGAAACTCTTTCTGCTAAATTAACAATAGTCATGGCTTGCTGCTTGGCTGAGTATGTGTAGGTCACTTAAGGTTGGTTCTGATTTATTACTAGGTATTTGGAAGTGCTTACTCGTGATGGGAAATTCGTCTCTTTTCTGAGAGTATCGTTTATAGTCTGATATTTTAGCCCAGCACAGGGAATACATATTGTATTCAATGTTTTTATGAGAAGCCTAGTATGGTCTCATTTTGTGCAGTTATTTTGTTACAATAGGTAAAATATTTCAATAAAATTTGACTTGTGCAAAGACATGAACAAAACACTGCAATCAAATCCACATAAGAAAAAACAACTAAACTCAGTAAACGGTATAAATGTCTTTGTGCAAGTTTGTGGTGGAACCTTTTTGCAGTGAAGACACTCTCTGCCAGTCCCAATTTTGGCCAGATGCTGCTTCCTTTGCTTTCTCATTACTACTTGCACTCGTACTCTCTTCCTCACCACTGTCTGCTGTCTTACTCAGTCAGCCACAGCCTCTGATTTCACATAATGGTATGATCCTAAGTCCTCACATGTTATTGGCCACATGGTGTGTCCAAAAAAATAAAGTTCCACCCCCATCCTTCAGAGCAGAGATGAACAAGCAAAAGATTAAAAACTGTGGGGAGCTGGCTCTCACTTGATGGGAATCGGCTCTTCTGATTCACTACCATGCATTAGCTCCTAAAGCCGCTCTTTCGCATATGACACAACACTAGTACTTACCAGGCTATTAGTAACAGGTGGCAATGAGTTTGGGTTGGTTGTTAGAAAGTTTACAGCTTTAAAGTGTATTAAGCACATATCTGCGTGAAGGCATTGTGTGTGTATGAATAAAAGTACCATACCGACTGGATGCTACGTCAGAGATGAGATGCGCTCTGTCTACAACAGCACCTGACTTTGGGAGGCTGCAGCGGGGTGTGCAGGCTCAGCCAACCCATTAAGATTATTTTATTTTATTTTATTATTTTATCTTTGTAAAAAAAAAAAAAAAAATCCTCTACATGTGACCAGGGAAAATAAAATGTTTCTGCAGTAGTCTGGCTACTCAACACAGTATAACAAAATAATTCTAGAAAAAAAAAAATGTCTCTGAGGTCGCCAGAAATGTGTGATGTAAAAAGTGGGCTCACAACCCAAAACAGGTTGGGAACCACTGAATTAGAGGCTGCTATTTGCCTTACACTTCAGAACCACTGACAACACAGGCTCTGGTCATGACATGGAGGTTATCATGCAGGTTTGATCACCTAAGGTCTAAACCTGGCACGCTAGCATCTTGCCTGCTAGCTACTGTCCATCAAACACACACGTGCTGAGAGACGCACCAGGTGTCCTTTGGCATTGGTGCTGTGATGCACCCGCTTTGCAGTTGACCAAGAACACATCCATGGCAACAACAGCACTCTGACATAGACCTCAGAAGGAGGTTGGAGAGGTGGTGGAGGCATAAGTAAGGAGCCTGAAGTGGCAGGCTTTTACCCCTAGAATCATAATGTTTTTATCCAATCAGAATGTTTGTCATTTTTCAGTTTAATTTTTAATTGTTTCAATTTTAGGAATACAACAGAAGAAAAACATTGGCTACGTTCTCATGGTGTCTAATATTGCTGCAGATGGGCAGCAATACTATGTCGACTCAAACAGGCACTTTGTATTTATCTCTAAGAAGTTAGAGGCTTTGATGGAACAACAGTATTTGATGCCCTGTGAATGAATTTGGGCTTGCTTGTTCTAAACAACAACAGACTGACAGGGAATGAGTCTACAGAGGGTAGTGAAATAAGTTTTGGGGAAAAAAGAGTTGCTAATTTATAGCTGTACAATGGCATAAAGCCTTGCTGTATGTACCACGTGTGTGAGAGGTAGCATGCTTGGTTTATGGAGAGCATTAACAAATCATCATCATTATGTGCATTACCTTGCAACAATCTGAATTGCTATTGAAAATGTCCCAGATATACGGTATATTTAATTAAAATGACACTGTGAATATGAAATAAAGTGATACCTTGAGTCCCCCACACTCTGCTGCTGATCCTTGGTCCACTCCTGTGATGTAAATACCCAAAGCATATTCTGCTCCCCCTCGGATCATGAGACCCAGAGACCGGCCGTCATCCAAAACCAAGTTGACCTATTTGAGACGGACAGAGAAGCAGAGAAGCGAGGCTGGATCAGGGGACACATATCTGATATGGTGTGAACTAGGTACTTCTTTAATATCAACATTTTAAATGACATTTTCCAGTTGCAGTTGTTTTGCTTGTCAGACTGCCAGATTCGCCCGTGGTCGGGAAATGGAGACTTGAAACACAACGCATGGAGGAGATGACAGCCGTGTTCTATTCTGAGTGGGGATTTGCTGGCAAAGAAATAAAGACTTACAGGAGCTACTTAGAAATGCTGAGTCATGGGTCGGTAAATAGGGAGGCGGAATCTGTTTTGATTAGAGGAAAGGCTGTTTGAATTGGTCATCAGTTTGCTCACAAGGTTCATCCGTGTCCGTTTCTCTGAAAAGCAGCCCGTGGAGTACCTGGCACAGCTCAAATAAACCACCAGCCATTACTGACAATGTGATATCTCTGCTCCACCACCTGATTACACTGAGTGGCAGCCAGAGCTCAAAAATGAAGCCAACGTGGAAGTGCATGGAGCTGCAGTTCTTCAAATGGCAACGTGATGTTGGTTCCAAAAGTGAGTCAGTGAACACAGACCTCCAAGTTGAGATACTTTACAGCAGAAATCATTTTTTACAGACTGGTACGAAGAAGAAAAATAAAAAAACGTTTTAGTCTAAATAGCTAATTTCCTAATTCCTGACAACTGTATGAGTTTCTATATAACTAACTTGTTTGAATTCTATTAAGGCTTTAATGTATTATAACATAGTAAAGAGTATTGCCACTTTGAGAGACAGGTGGGTGTGATCACAGGTTACAACAGTCTGTATAGGCACTTGCTGCCTTGTTTTCTGTACATAAGCAGAGTCATATAGTGCCAAGATGGTGATGTCTGATGACACTACACAGAGCTTCAAAACCCCTCTTCTGGATTGATGTCACAGAAGGGATTGTTTGTCATTGTGAATTAAACATAGGTCTGCAGGGAGCTAGTCGTGGATATATAGCTTTTGCAGCTGAAATCTGGGCTGCCCTCGTGAGCCTGTGGAGGTGGTGGGTGATGGGAGGGTGAAAGCAAAGCTGTCATCCCTGATGGAGAACCAATCCCACCCCCTTCACGGCGCTATAACAGCCCTGTGCAGCTCCTTCAGCGGCTGACTGCTTTACCCGCGCTGTGTGAAGGAGCGTTACCGCAGGTCCTTCCTTCCTGCTGCTGTGAAGCTGTACAACCAAGTCTGCCTCCAGTAGACCACAACGTAGACCTATTGTTGTATTTAAATGGCTATATTTTGTATGGACTTGTATTGCATACTGACTTAAGTATTTACTACACGAACAGTATGTACAGCTTATCTATTGCTCTCAAATGTAATGGTGGAGAAAAGCTAGCAACTGTAGCTTAAACCACCTAACCTCCAAAGGACCTGACTGAACCCTGGTGTATTTAACTAACCTGAAAGTAGGTGCTGTGGTATCTGCCTAGCAGGGTTCCTCCTATATCGCTCCCCTTTTTCAGAAGACACGAAGCTTTGGGCTGAATGTTAAATGGCTTTGCTGCCAAGGATGGCAGGAGGCACTTAATGCTTTCTTACACCGTTTTTTAATATATCTGAGGTCGTGCTAGTCACCTCCACAAAGACTCTGCAATGAAGATGAAGTCATTTGTTGATAATCCATTTACTAGATTAAGGAGGGAAGACATCTCAAGCAGATTAATGACATTATCCACTCCTATCACTCTTCTTTCTGCAGAAACCAGATGTAAGTTCACAAAGTGAAATATGAAGTGGTAGAGCTGCTCTGACACACTGCAACAAGAATCACTCTAACGAGGAAGTGGAGCAGCACTTGACATGCAGAGGTGGAAATGACCTGGACTAAATAAATCACTTCAGAATTCTTCTTAGAATTCTTCTGGGATCCTCTCGGCCCATTACTTCTCAGCATACGTTCAGGCTGCTTTCCTCCTCCAGAGTGGGATCCAAATGACTGTGACGGTTACTCAAATCCAGCCTCAGCATCTACGTAAGTGTATCCTACAGCTGATCTCGTTTCTGGCTTTCTAAATATTTCTGTTCCTTACTTTTATAGATCATACTAAATTTGCATAATTTACTGCACAAGGTAGGGTGTCCGCTCCATCTGCTCCAGATATTTGCCATACAGCTGCTACACAATGTCTTGATCTATAAAGACTTTGAAAGACTTTGTTGGTCCCATTTGCTGTCTTCGCTAGAGGCTAAAGCATTTAATGAAGGGTCCATTTGTCTGATAAAACTGCTTTATTCGAACCCACTGGCAGAAATTTCAGGAGGTTTAATCAGATTTCCCTGTTTGGCGCCTCAGTGTCATCTCATCAAGGGTATCCCTTAACTCTGCATCTATTTGCTTTGGCCCTTGGGCCTTTAGCTCACTTAATTAAGTGATCTACTAATGCCATTGCCATCTTTTTCATGACACACAACATTACATGCTGATGCATTTTTCACAAAGAATCAATGATTAACAAATGTATTACTCAAAAATAATAACCTTAATAAAAATCAACTAAACTCTTCCCCCTGTGGACTCATGGTTTTTTTTCTCACATCTGTCTTTGTGTTTCTTCTTTTCACATTCAGATTCTTCCCTCTTTTCTAATTACTTAATGTTGAAGCACTAAGCGGTTTCTTAATGATGTTAACAGGTGGTCATGCCTACCCGACCTGAATATTGAAAGCAGTATTACCCAAACTAAACGAAGATGCTTTTCTTCCTCTTATCTGTCTTAGCTACTTGGATAACCCAGCTCAGCGTTTCCAAAATATACACATTTGGAAAGCAAAGCCACAACATTAAATTTTACCCTCTCCAGTGGGAGAGTTTCTGTGTGGCTTTGCTGTGCCAAACTTTAAACTGTACTTTTCCTCCATCACAATGAGGCCCTTGATTGC
This sequence comes from Planiliza haematocheilus, assembly GCA_005024645.1. Taxonomy (NCBI): domain Eukaryota; kingdom Metazoa; phylum Chordata; class Actinopteri; order Mugiliformes; family Mugilidae; genus Planiliza; species Planiliza haematocheilus. The sequence goes on from SRSE01001041.1 coordinate 3,104,392, forward strand.
TTGGTTTGATCCTAATGCAGCTGTCTCTTGCCAATATTGAAAAGGGGAATCAGTTGCACCCTGGCGGCTACAAGATGGCACATATGCAAATATCTCTATTAAACAATGTCAGTTTCATCCCTCTTTTATACCTGATGGCATCTGGCACAGAACTCTTACTTTCATTCACAGCATATTGCAGTGCTGTCCTTCTTTTTAATAACGGCTGCCTGCTTGTTGGAAGTGAGCCAGACACCTTTGCTCACCTTTGGGAATATGGAGGCATTCATGTTCTCTGTGACATTTAGGCAGGACAGAGAAAATAGTTTTAATTACCAGACTCATCCTACTTATACTGGCACCACATAGCAGCTCTTAAGGCTCACGGTGTTCCCTGCCATCATCTGTCATCATGGAATCAATTCAATATGCTCATTCTCTCTGAAAGGAATCCCAAAGGACTAGAGTCTGTTTTGTAGGCCCAGGAATTGAAGGTGGCATTTATAGAGCCTTTGTTTGGGAAAGACGAGGACATGTAATCAAAGGTGGGATATGAATTGTGGTGTATGTATTATACTTGGTGAATTGAGTACTGCATATATGAAATGATAGTTAATAAATAAACAATAAATGTATGCTTTTAGTGTTTCAGTGGCAGATTTGTTAAAACATGGATTCAAGTCTGCTCAGGTTACTTCTGCAGCATGTAGTAGTACATATACACTATATTACCAAAAGTATTCACTCACCTGCCTTTACTCATTCTATGAACTGAAGTGCCATCCCATTCCTAACTCATAGAATTCAATATGATGTCGGTCCACCTTTTGCAGCTATTACAGCTTCAACTCTTCTGGGAAGACTGTCCACAAGGTTGAGGAGAGTGTTTATAGGAATTTTTGACCATTCTTCCAAAAGCGCATTGGTGAGGTCACACACTGATGTTGGTCGAGAAGGCCTGGCTCTCAGTCTCCGCTCTAATTCATCCCAAAGGTGTTCTATCGGGTTCAGGTCAGGACTCTGTGCAGGCCAGTCAAGTTCATCCACACCAGACTCTGTCATCCACGTCTTTATGGACCTTGCTTTGTGCACTGGTGCACAGTCATGTTGGAAGAGGAAGGGGCCCGCTCCAAACTGTTCCCACAAGGTTGGGAGCATGGAATTGTCCAAAATGTTTTGGTATCCTGAAGCATTCAATGTTCCTTTCACTGGAACTAAGGGGCCAAGCCCAGCTCCTGAAAAACAACCCCATACCATAATTCCTCCTCCACCAAATTTCACAGTTGGCACAATGCAATCTGAAATGTACCGTTCTCCTGGCAACCTCCAAACCCAGACTCGTCCATCAGATTGCCAGATGGAAAAGCGTGATTCATCACTCCAGAGAACGCGTCTCCACTGCTCTAGAGGCCAGTGGCGGCGTGCTTTACACCATTGCATCCGACGCCTTGCATTGCACTTGGTGATGTGTGGCTTGGCTGCAGCTGCTCGGCCATGGAAACCCATTCCATGAAGCTCTCTGCGTACTGTACTTGGGCTAATCTGAAGGTCACATGAAGTTTGTAGCTCTGTAGCAATTGACTGTGCAGAAAGTCGGCGACCTCTTTGCACTATGCGCTTCAGCATCCGCTGACCCCTCTCCGTCACTTTACGTGGCCTACCACTTCGTGGCTGAGTTGCTGTTGTTCCCAAACGCTTCCATTTTGTTATAATAGAGCTGACAGTTGACTGTGGAATATTTAGGAGCGAGGAAATTTCACGACTGGATTTGTTGCACAAGTGGCATCCTATGACAGTTCCACGCTGGAATTCACTGAGCTCCTGAGAGCGGCCCATTCTTTCACAAATGTCTTGTTTCACAGTCTGCATGCCTGAGTGCTTGAATTTATACACCTGGGGCCAGGCCAAGTGATTAGAACACCTGATTCTGATCATTTGAATGGGTGAGCGAATACTTTTGGTAATATATTGTATATATGCATACAAAAGCATACATTTATTGTTGAAGTATTAATGAGTGTCTTGTAGTGAATAATGAATAGTTTTGGTACTGATGTGTAGCACTTCATGGGACTGAGTTGTAACTCAGCCACAAATGTATTAAATCCTAACTAATTCAAGTTTAGCAGAATACGAAGAAAGGTTTCTGTTAAAAAACAAAAAAAAATCCTGACATTTCTTTGTCCAGAAAGAATTTCTCTTACCACACATGAATAATTTGAATCGACAAATTTAAAACTGGATACATTTAATTCACCAGTCGGAAAACGGTAATCACAGTCGAACAAAAATCATGCAGCAGATGCTCCAAAAGACGAGCTGTTCTGTCGCTGTCAGAGTGCTGTTTTGCAGTTTGTTTAATACCGAACTGATGGAGGTGATAGAGGTGACTCAAGATGGTAAAAAAGACTGAAAAAAGACAGTTTCTCAAATGCTTCACCTGCAGATACACATCAGACAAAAACCTTTGAATGGTTTCCAAATAACACACAATTATTACATTTATCTAACAGAAATAGATACCACTGCTACTACTAATGATGAATATGTACTAAATGCTATCTGCATAGTAACTAAGTACAGCCTGTATTAATAGAGGTATCATTAAGATTAATGCGTTGAAGCTGTTGAAATAATCTTTCAAACTCTGACAACTCCTTCTCTGTAGGTCAAGAGGTTATGACAAATAGGAGTTTTATGGAAGTTAAGAACTAATTCTAATTAAATATTAGTTTTACCCTGCGTTAACTTAGCCTGGAGCTGTGTGAAAACATTGATTGTTGACAATACAAACTACTACAAACTTAACATCTATTAACAGCGGGTACTGGGGACATATTTGCAATATGCTATCTCAAACATAGAGGAAAATAGTTTTCATGGATGAAAGAGAAAGATTGTGGACCATGACGTTTTCCCAGATTGAATATTGCCTCAGTGTCTGATGTAATGGAATGGTTCTAGTTGTATTCTCTAATTTCATTCAAAGCCACGTCCAATTCGCCACAAGTTTGTGAACAGAGATCAGAGTATCAAAACACATCACTGCAACAAAGGAGATGTTGATTTTCATCGGCAAAGAGATATCTGCTCGTGAATCTGAACACGGGACACTTGAGGTCAGTTCACAGCACGACACTTGTTACAAAAGCAAGATTTTGTTCGATGGGAAAATTGAATATAATGAATTTGATCACATGAATATGAAATTCCCTGAGTATTTGATATTTGTGTTTATGATTTTTGCATCAAAAAAATGATTTTGTAGCGTGTTTTAGCATGCATTTGAGTTTATCATCAGTTTTTCATCAGTCTTTCTGCAAAAAATAAAGTTGTAGTAATGGATGTCTCTTTTTATTTAATCAATCCATAGTTTTGATTGCAGGGTCTCTACCTTCTTTTCATCTCCCTCCTGCAGTAGCTGCATGTTGCTGCGTCGCTGGCTGTCGGTTCTTCTCATGGTGGCACTCCGATGCTCAGGCAGGTCAGGAGGAGGGGACACACTCCTGCCATGCGGGTCAACCCAGGTATAAACATGGTTGGTGACGTAGCCGCCTGGAATTCGCCCAACTGAGCGCACTGACAGACAAAGCTTTTTACTTCCCTTCAGCACCTGAAAGGAGAGGAGGAATTCAGGTCTTGTTATAATAACAACAAATAATAGAATTTTCAGAATATACATGAGAACAAGTTGAAAGAGCAAAGTGTTCTTTCAAATGCTCTTCCGTCAGTTTAATTAGATTTGATAAGGCCATGACATACTCCCACACACACCCATGCACAAACATGGATACAATGTGGAGTGGTTGCAGTGAAATATAACATAAAAATAGACTTGGCATTTGAATGACACTTGGCAACAAATTAAAGATTACAGAAAGAAGCAGTGCGTTGCAGTGCTTCTTCAACATCCAAAAAACAAAAACAAACCCCAAATGACCAAACAGCCATGCACACCCACAACATTCCTTACACATTTCTGCTGAAAATTACTGTTGGCTGTGCCTCATTGCCTTCTGATAGCTTGCTGTACGTGCAATCCCTCTGCAGATCAATGTATTCCCCGTGTGCCCGGTGGTCTGGAGAAATCAAAGTGAATAGGGCTGAAGCTCTTAATGATCAAACTATCCTTGTGCACCACCAACGTCGACAGGACTCTCTACTTTCATTTCAAAAAACAATCGTCAACGGAGCTGCTTTTAAAACCGATACAGCAACAGGGTCCAGGTTTGTGAAGCTCATCTACTGGCCTGATACCAAGGTAGAATCTGTCACATTAAACCGAGGTTAACCTGAGCAGAAATCTCATTTTGAGGTCTAGAGATATCCTGAGCCAACCCTCACAGGATGAGGGGGGCATATTTTAATAGATTGGCAATGGTGAGAGTGCTGGCTATGCTGATAATAGTGCTGATCTGTCGTATGAATTTTAAACGTTTTTTTATGGATTTAATAAATACTGCAGTGCCAAAAAAAAAACTAATGATGTGGTGAAAAGACTTCATAACATTGCTCTAAAAACCACACACAGTGTGCCTCCATTCTCTTCTTTAGTGCGCCACAAATAAAACTAAACCTATCATCTTCCTTCATCTGTCTTCACCCTGCAATTCTTGCAAGGAACTACTAACTGCTTCTGCTGAGGACCATATTAACATATGCTCCAAGCAACAGCTGAAATTATTACTTGTCAGAAACTGAGGCTTGCAGAGAGGAGGCCCAACCCATTGAGCAGCAACGATCCAGCTGAATCAATTCCACAATCTTGATTTGTGCTCAGAGATAATAACTTCAATTCTGAGGTGACAAACCCGTCAGCACTGTAGATCCAAATGCACCAGAATGACTGTCATCATTCTCTGCCTCTTCCACTTCCTCCCCTCTTTCTGAGTAACATCAATGCAGAACTTAAGATGAACCTGCACAACAGATATGTTCAGCAACTCATGGCAACACATGAGCAGAACAGAGTAGAAAAGGCTAAAATCAATGTGCAGAGAAATCCTTGTAAACAAAAAGCAGACAAAAACAAAGCAGAATGAAGTCAAAATTGAGAAATGTCTGTCTGCTTGATTTTATGTCAAAAATGTTGACTGCGTTGATGACAAAGACCATCCCCTTGACTTGAACATTGCATCACAAGCGCATGACATGTGTCACATCCCTCTGAGCCAGCAGACATCAACAGGAGGCCCCGGGAGTCGAAAGGCAATTAGGATGGCGCAGTTTGCAGCAGGTTCTTTAATTATAAGCTGCAAAACAGGAAACCAATAATATATAAATAATATGTCACAAGTTCAGAGAAGAACTCAAAATTGAGTAGCATTAAACAGTGGTGTAAATAGTGGTGTAACATGAAATATGTAGGACATACTGTTCACTATTATTATGGAACTGGGACACAGCTATAATTATGTTGAGATAAGCTGCTTTTGGAAGAGAATAGACATTTCTGTTCCATGTTGATGGAATCACTGCCTTTAAATTCAAAATGATCTAAATGCACCACAGCGTGCTCAATCTGAAACAGATATTCATCTGAAATTACTGGGTATGGCTTTTTATGTGGTGATTGTTTGGTCCAATTACACTGGTGTCTCTGTTAGACACTTTGGCAACCGGCGTGCACAGAGCATCACTGTAATTTATTGTTCCAAACAGGCTCTATCATGGTGTGTACTGGTCTCAGAAGCTTAACTGCATTTAGAGGAAATGAAGGAAGAAGGCAAAGTGAGCAGTGTTTAGATGAAATGAGAAGCCGGAGTACAGGGAGTTAGGGTAACATGACACACAAGGAGAACAGGAAAGATGGAGGGTAATGGACGCAGTGGAATGAGGGCAGTGGTTTCACAGGCTGCCCCGTTCTGTGAATAAGGAACAGCAGTAATGAACGAAGCAGCTGTGGTACAGTGGTCCTAATGCCTCATCTCTGGAGGAAAGTGCTGATTGTGACACCGACACTGATGAAGCTCACAACTGCTCGGCAAACCGCACAAACAGTGCTTAGTAATGGAATATAGAACAGAGCATAATGGGAAATGGCAACGGCAGGTAAACTGCTTTCAGATGATGCCGTGGAAAAAAACAACGCACTCTCATGAGAGTCCAGGAAATCCATTTCATAGGTAAAAGCTGACTGCACAAGGCCCGGCTGTACAGACCATCCAATTCCATCACTTAGAAATGCATGGTCATATACTGCAGTGGCTTTTAAAGGTACCCGATGTCAACAAAATTACACAGTAAGAAATTACTTATGAGCCCTGGAGAATTAAACCATAAAGCCTGCTTATATAAAAAGCATGTATTAAATGGCCCCAATGGTATTGCAAACTCTTTTCAGTTGGACTAGCTAAAGATCATAAAGCACTGCAAACAGAAAAAATTGGATGGTGTCATATGGTCTTATGCATATGTGCGGTCCTATTTGAATATCAAAGTGTGTGATAAGTCGGGATGCTAACAAATAATCCATGGCAGTTAAGCAAAGTCTCGAAATGAGGTTGTGGTTTTCAAAAAAGTAGCAGCTCTACCTTTACCTAGGTCCTTCTGCGTCATAACACAACCTGGGTTGCCAAGAGCAAGCAGTGATTGTTGGTGTGTTAACTTAAATTGTTCTGTGCTGCTTACAGAAAGTCTGCAGGTTTTTGCTTGATCCTGTTGCTGATGGCAGCCCTAACAGAGCTTGATTATTTCAAATGCCTTTGCTTTTTGCTCACAGAACCGGCCAGCACAACAATAAGATGGATGGATGCATAGATACTTTATTTATCCTGTGTTAAATTTAAAAAAATACATACATATATATTTGTATACATAAGTTGTGAAATAAGCCCTTAGGTGAAATGGAAACACTCCAAATGGAATTGAACTCCCACTGCTCACAAAGTGCCCTCCAAGAAAACAAAGCCTCTGCCTCCGTGAGGGTTGAGATAAGGTCTTGGTTTCGTACAGGTGGATTTATGAGAGCAAAAGAAAACGCTCCACCAGTGTTCTGTTAAAAGCATTCCTTGTCTTGTGCTGGCAGATGATTTGGCTACAGAGTTAAAGCCACTCACCGCTAATCGTTCCTGTTAATTTCACTCACTTGATTAGATGTCATGAACACACATAGCAGCGGACTCGAGCGAATCAAAGCGTGCAATCTCAGCACAAAGTCGCACAAACAAAAACAACAAGCAGAGATCAGATGTATGAAATACAGACAGTACAAGAACAATAAGCCAAAGCAGCAGACAGGTAAATTGCCTTTCACCGTTTATTTACTGCTGTCAGAAGAGATCTGTCAGCCACAGGAGGTCTGTTTCACACAAGCGCGCACACGCATTTGTACTGCTGTGAAGTTATTTAGAAGAAAACCCACTGTAATGAATCCACCTCCATGCACAAATTGTTACCCATATTTGAAATTTAAAAATATGCCCACATGAGATTTATTTTCTGACACAAAATGTGCTGATGAATATGTTGGAAACACTTATATAAAATCTTAACTTTGAAGTTAATTAAGCAACGTAAAAATTACATAATATATAATATTTCAATTATAGAGTCATACTCAGTGGATCAACTAAGCATGTACCCTAAGGAATTTCCAGCAATTATAAAGTATGATCTTAATAGGGTCAAAACTTACAGTTAACTTAGAGACACATTTTAAAACTGAAAATGTGACCCAATTACTGATTTGATTTATTCCTGTGTCAACAAACACACATAAAGACACTCACTGATAGCCCCTGCAGCATCTGTCATGGCTGAACACTTCAGAGTCGTTGGATGACGCATCTTCTCTAATTCTCTCAAACACTGGAGAAGTGAAAGTATTCACTATGAATTCTAGCTTGAAGGCATGCTTTTGTTGCGCACCACGACTCAGAGGCTGAAGAGGCGACCTGCAGCTCAACAAGAGAAAGATTCAGTTTGATGTACTGCAAATGTCCTCTAATGCACAAGAGAAACAAAGTTGGAGATGACTAAGTAAGTTCTGATCCGTTGGTGAAATGAAAGAAGATCGACAGGCTCAACAAATGAATGAACTCAAGGAAAAGACAGTAGTCGTGGTCGCAATCTAAATTTTCAATACTGTAACTTTGCTGAGATACTGGGACTTGAAAATATATACGGATATTGGTAATGGCACTCACGCTCTATTTGTACTGTATTTTTGGTGAAACCCAATACACAAAACTGACCGCTTGCTAATTTAAGTGCATCCCCACTAATGTATGTGTGGATGTATGTATGGGAACACTATGCAGTATGAGTACCCAGATGTACAAAACACCGACTGTGAAAGGCTCATACTTCTCACCCTCAATGATCGCCGTATTGAAGGGGATTGACCGACAACCTATTTTGTGACAACGACAGACAAAGCTGTTGAGCACCCAAAAAAAGATAAAAACTGCACCATACAAAAACGCTGTTGGTCCAAAACCATCAGTAAGTTTATTAGGTCATTTAGGAGTCTGCACAGCAGGTAGCATAAGCTCTAAATAGCTGGTCTCTGGTGAGTGCACACTTTCCCATGTTCAGTTAAAAAGTACACTCCACTGTCCCTGTAATGAGACATAACATAACGTAATCTTACCCATACAAAAACAAGAGTACTAAACAAAAAGACAACGTCTCAGAAAGGGTTAGGAGATTAAAATGATTGACCGTTCTTCGCTGTCACTGCTAAATTGTGCGTTCATAGTGTGTTTGTTCAATCACAACATCTAGAACAAGCAAGCTCGAACAAAACTTGAATGTTTTTGCTTGATGGCTTGTTGGGAGTGCAGCTGGGAGGGAAACGGATCTGTCAGCTGTGTAAATGGATCATAGCCATAGAAGCTGTGCTACGCTGGCACAATTTTCACAATCCGATCCATCTATCGGCTGCATGAGTCTGTGCCTTTGGGACGAAATGCAAAGTGTGTGACCAGGCAGCAAGCGTGCCTGTGAGCCTGATGACGAACTGTTTGCCTGACACTGAGCCAGAGCAAAGACAAAACACAGGAGTCACATGCACTCATTTCTATCAGTGTGTCACTCTGACATGCACACCCATGATGAGCCAGTTTCACAGCCCATAGTACAGTCAGGATCCATTACAGCCATTATATTACATAGCTTTTATCGTACTGGGCTCCAGTGAACGGGATCTTTAATAAAACCATCTTTGTACTTTTTTTATTTCACTGAATTCAAGATGTTAAGTTCCAGCTGGGGTTGCACCGAGTCTTTCCATATCAGAATACCTGTATACCTAGTAGCTGTCAATGAAAGAACGATGGGTTTCTTGCCATTTTATTTTAGTAAAATAAAATCTTAGACAAAACATAGACATGCACTCTTCACCTGTTCTTCTGCAACACAGGTTGAACGGTTTGCTACAACCGTTATGAGGAACTCCTAGGACTGCTTTATGAGTTCACATTCAGTCAGAATCAAGTAGCAACAGTCTGTTACTAAAACTTTATACTACGAATATGACTTAAACACCAGGTTAGCAAATCACCAAATCCCATTTTACAGCAAATTCTTTAATGTCTTACTTTAACTTTATACATGTCTTTGAAATCCTGCTTTTCCCTGTGTGTGAGCCTACACATGCTCTAGTGGACATAGAGTCATTTTATGCCCCAAATGAAGAAAACACTTAGAAGGATTAATGAGTAATAGACAAGGCCGCAAACACAGAGACTTAATGGAGCCAGGTCATCAATCACAGGCATTAGCCAGTGGAACACATCCACAACGCTCTGCCCAAGTCATTTCCTCTAATCCTCCCATTCACCAAACCATCGAGTACCCTCGCTTTCTGTCTTTAATTTGAATAAATGGCCTCAGCAGCCACCTGCTCGAGCACACGTGTATGCATTAATCTCTGCAAGACACGTACATTAAGTCTGCCAGTAAACGTGGAGGACAGTGATAAACAGATGAATACAAACATATCTACCTTGTTGTGCATCTGTCCATTGCATTCAATATTGTCTCATTCCATTAAACTGAAGTACGTCACTCTAATTACTGTTTAGCATTTTAAGATGAACGAAGAGAAAGATTAATACTGGCTGTATATATATGACAGGGTGAATGAATGAAACAAGAATAGCTGTCATGAAATGAGACTAGACTTTTTTTTGTTAAAGACTTCAAAACATACAAAACATTTTTTCGTATCTATGAGCAGGCTGTTAGAGAAAGGAGTTCTCTCTCTCCGTCCAAGGGTGTGTGCAGGCTCAGCAGGTTTGGTTCGATTAAGACAAACTGTGGCCCGATATCTCTGTATACTCTGCGTCAATGCTTCCATCTTTGTGTGCTGACACTGAGGGTGTAGGGAAGGAACTCCTGTCACAGTTTTGATCTTGTATATTTTATAATAGTAAAATATGACAAAAGTTCTGAGGTGTTCAGCTCAAGCCCAGAAGACAGCATTGTTTTGAACCGTGTTGTGACATTAGCCACATACGCTCTGTTTTGTAACTTTATGTCAGTGCTTAAAAAAAATACTTCCTTGAACACTGCGTAAAGCACAAGTTTGTTCTTTGGTGCAGACTTAGAGAAGCAATATACAAATGTGAATGCACCATAAATAGCCTTCATAAGGGTTTCTTGAGTAACATTTCTTCACAGCTCCAGGCTTGCGGAGGAGAATATGTGCTTATGGGTCTATAAAGCCATAATTCGATTTCGAAATACACTTGACTTTTTTTGGATGTTATGAGTTACTCTTGGTCTAAGACACACTCAATATTCATTGAAAAGCACATGAGGAACATGCAGGTTCAAACAAATCAAAGGGTTCAGGACCCCCTTAGCTGTAAAACAGACAGCTAATAAGTCCTAATTATGCAGTGATGAACTTATACGCTTGAAAATGTTCCTATAGACAAAAAAAGTGTCAAGGCTGCTAAATTGGCTCCGGGTCAGACTGCCCCCACTCGTGGCTTCACACCACATCATTAATCAAACTCGCCTCCTATAGCTCCTCTCCTCGCTCCCATCTCTCCTGTATTGAACGCCGTATCTTTCAGTGGCTGTTATTTACGATGCCTCCTCTAGGACACAGATGCCCGACATCTTTCAATGATATTTACTCACAGAGAGAGAGAGAATGAGAAAAGAGAGAGGATAGATAATGAGAACAACTCAGTCCAAGTTTAATTTAGGCACCATCCCTTTGCCGTTATTTGCAAATGTGTAGAGCCTCTGTTACCCTCTACCATACTAGTACCATAGAACAGTGCTGCACTGATGCCTCCGGCGAGAAGGTCGGGGGTTCAAATCCATGGGTCGACTGGGCCTTTCTGTGTGGAGTTTGCATGTTCTCCCTGTGTCTGCGTGGGTTCTCTGTACTCTGACTTCCTCCCACCGTCCAAAGACTTGCTTGTTAGGTTCATTGGTGATTGTAAATTCTAAATTGTGAATGTGAGTGTGAATGGTTGTCTGTCTCTCTGTGTTAGCCCTGAAATAGACTGGAGACCAAACCATGGTGTACAGGCTCTAGCAGACCCCGAGACCCTTAACAGGAATAAGCGTAATTACAGAAGATGAACAAGAATGAATGAATGCAATGTAAAAACTTGGAAACAATTACTAAAATTACTTTAATCAAATGAATTCAAATGCATTTCCTTTTTAAAAAACAAATGGAACTAGAGGCCTGCCGCAACGCGTGCTCACCAACACTCTAGCCCAATCAACCGCGCTCTACTTCCCTCAGCCAATAAGAGCACTGGAACACTGACATGCACTCCTCACTAGGGATGTAACGATTACCAGGTAACACGATCCGAAGTCTGGGTATATTTTGGATTTATAAAGGATATTGTCGGTAAAGTAATTTTAGACAATCAACCCTTGTGCAGAAAATCTTCGCAAAGGGGGGGTAACACTTCCAATTTGATGAGCCATCTCCGTGACCACCAACTTTTCAGCGAGTGTAGTGCAGTTACCTCTTATGACCACAAGGTGCCATCTTGCACAATTTTCACATTTATTTTTTATTTATGTTATTATTTTAATGTTTCTGCCACATTACTTTGTTTACAATGGTAGAGTTGCTTTCATGTGCACATTTGATTTCAACTGAAGGTACATAAAACTGAGTTTTCTTTTCTGTACCAGTTCTTGAATCTGTAAGACTAGATCTAGTCTTGAGCAGTGAATGTGAAGTATTTAAAAAAAAAAAAAAAAAAACTTTGTCAAAAGATTTCAGTGTGTGTTCAGTACATTTTGAACACATCTAACCATACTGTGATAATATTGATAACCGTGATATGAAACTTTCATATCGTTACATCTCTACCTCCCACCCACTACCTCTTAGGTTACCTCCGCCGCCCCCTCTTCGTGAGGCCTTCACCACAGGCCTAGCCCACTGACACACCGTGCCAACAGTGGAGGGGATTGTAGAGGTCAAAACCATGGCTGTGGCTTTCCTCCGCATGTTCCAGGCTTCAACAGCATGCAGGTGATCAATGTGTGCAGCACTGATGGGTCACAGACACTCTGGCTGGGCCTGTCAAACCTAAAGGAGCCGGAACTCTTCGGCCATGATTTCCCCCACATAGTCGATAGGCTTGAGGCGGCATCAGAGCAGCTGAGCAGTTCCCAAATCTTTCTTCCACTATTGTCACTGCACACAATAGCCCTCCCCAGAGGGAGACTCAAGTCGGCTTGTCGTGACATTGCATCACAGGAGTGTAAAGGTGAGTCTACCCTTCCCTTTCACTCTGTCCCCTTGGATCCTAAGGGGAGGTTTTGCACTCCTCTTTGCAGATGGCCTAATCTCAGTCTTGGGGGTTGAACAAACGTATGTTGCTCAATGGCTCTTTCACACGTTGACATTGAAGAGCTTTCGCAGTCAACCACGTCCCCATCTCGCCGCAGCACAGGAAGTATCTGCGCTTTGCACTGAGTGAAGGAGGCTTTCAACACTGCCATCTTTCCTTTGCTGTGCAGACATTCTCCAAATGTGTGGAGACAGCTCTGAGGCCATAGGCCATAGGCTATACTGAGCACATAGTGTACAGCTAAGAACAGCTGTATTCAAATGTGCAGCCAGCTCTGACATCGCATTAATCAAAGAATGAACTGGCACTGAACTTTTAGAAGCAGCAGTAGACACAACAGAAACATGACTAAGAGTCCCAGGGTAGCCTGTTTATTATGTGTTTGTTTTTGGTTTGATATCTGAGTGGCAGTCAGTCCTTGAATCAAGTTATGTTATGTTAATGGGACTTCTCTTGAGCTTTTTGTGTTCCTGCGGGTTGCTGCGTTTTCACCTATCACACTGAATCAGTTAAAGAGCTAACAGTCACACTGATGTACCCCCAATATTTAGATGAGAGCTCCGCCTGAAGCCATCGGAAAAGTGTCTGAAATATCAAGTGGGATAGTTTTGAGTAATTATCACTTCTTGGGCTAGCCGCCTTATTAAAGGATATGTCAATACAATACAATGAGTTACAGCAGTTACAGGGATAAATTTAGAAGGTGATAAAGAAAGTGAGACTGAGTGAAAATTCAGCTCAATTTAATTTTAGCCTCAGTAACAATACAAAGTGTCTCAAGACGCTTTACAAAATCCATTCAGAAACTCCCAGAGCAAGCATGTAAATAAGGGGAAATGCATTGATTACTTTATGAGGGGCATAGTGTCAGACTACATTCCTCATTAGCTATAAATTATAATGTATTGTTTTAGATTTTGTCTCAAAAATCTGATCTTAGCAGTAAACAAACACTCAAAGGATAACACGCAAAGATATAAATCTTTATATCAAAATTTCAACCCTAGAGTGTTACTGTAGGATATAACAAGACTTCATCTTCCTCACGTTTATGGAAACCACATTTGACCTGAGAATGCTCTCTCTGCTTACTGTCTGGGTTAAAACCACCTCACTGAGAGGCACCGGGACTCAATTTAAAATGTGTGTGGAAGTCACCAAATAAGGTTTCTTGCTCCATAAAGGGTTAACTTGGTACATAAGCATTTGTATGAACCAATTTAAAAATATCACTCTGATGTGGTCGTTCATAATATACTCTATTGGCAGTTTTTGTAGATGTAGCTTTTTTTCTGACCATGAACTACCACACAATCAGCACGATAGCACATGCAGTGTCACCTCTGTGCCAGTATATGTAAACTTTGCATTTGCATTTTGCCAATAGGTGGCACCGCAGCACTTACATTTATTGATGGAATTTAAATGGACCTAACCCTGTGGTTATGAGCTTAATTTGAAGGTTTATCGCTGCTAAATTCAAATATTCCCAGGCACGATTACAAAACCAATGGTTGCCATGGAAATCAGTCGGCAGGACTGTAATTATCTGTGTTTAAATGCATACATTTTTGACAATGTATATTTTCATAATATGTGATTTGGTTTACAGAGAACCTAAAAATACTCAAAGCTGATTTTAAGCATTCAACTGCTGTTATCAGTGAATCAACACACAACAGCTGAAAAACGTTGCTGAATGACATCCTCTATCATTGCCTTCATAAGGGGTCAAACAAGTGACATCTCTGTCAGTGGGTGGTGTTTTTAACCAGCAGGCCACATTACTGCCCACAATTGTACCAACAATATGTCTATCCACAGGTTTTATTCATCTGCTCTCATTTCCCTTAAAAGACACTTCTGCAGATGAGAGGCATGAATTATGGAAAACAGCAGCCAGGAAGCAGCTATACAGGGCTCATTACATACAACTCAAACTGTGAGTGTCTGCTAGTGTGAGTGAGTAGTTACGCCTATGTGCATTTGTGTAGGTTTACCTTTGTTTTCAGTAACTTTGTTTGTGTGTGGGAAGATCAAAACACTGTGGAGGAAGTCAAGTTTCACCTGCAGTACCTGGACATAAACTGTATTCATGCAGGATGAGCAACCGCATTATTAACAATTGTAGGTACTGACAATATGGATCACAGCATCATCAGCATCACACAGAATCTGCAAAACATCTTTTAAATTTTTGTCTGCAGGGCATTTTCCTCACTGAATTATGTTTTATTATGTATTATTCTTAGAATATAAATCAAGTACTCACAGGCATCCTACCAGGCAGTACCACCTTTATAACATTAGCCCTGTTGATGAGCTGTCTGCCTCGCTCATAGAAGAGGCAAATTCAATTGTAAATCTTCTGTAGCCACACAACAAAACGGATGCAGGTGGTTGACCAAGAGGTCATAAGTGCTCCTGAATTTAACCACAGCTGATGCCATTCATGAACAACATACAGAACACAAAGTAGCTGTGTCAAAGATGAGCAAGACCTCAGATTCAGTTATCTCAAGTTCTCTGCCTCCAACAGGATTTATTTACCTCAATTAGGAACACTTATTTTCTAACTAACTACATACAAGTAGTTGATTAAATTGACCACCTGCACTAATGCTGACTTGAAGTGAAGCAGAGCATCGGTTTAAAGCACTAATCTTAAAGATTTTAGTTTAAATAAATATCTGTTAAGTGACACAATGGTAACTGAGCCAACAGCCCAATGTAATAGTTATATACTGTATTTGTATCATTGTTTACTGTGTGTCTGGGGCTGCAGTCCTGGAAAGATGCTGTATTGAATTACTGCTAGAGTAATCTATTAAAACAGATTTCCTGATATGAATGTATAATACTAAATCATTATCAGATTATAGCCAATAGGTTCCGAAATTGCTGATAATGGGAAGCTTCTTGTGCATTATCACTAAATGAATTAACTACTAAAACCTCAGTTGAACTATTCACTTGAAAGCAATAGCTGGACACATCCAACGTCTTAGGAGGTAACCAGCTCCTTTCACTGTGCTCTGCTGTACACAGACGCATGCTGTGTGTAGATAAAACCAGAGCCTAGTTGCTCACAGACAGATGAATTTAATCATTATTAAAACAACAATAGTTTGCTGCTTCCATAATTCTGTGAGCTGGAGAATTAAACTGCATTTGCTGTCACCACCGCTGCAGGTGTAGCCTAATTGGCTAGATTGAAAACTTTGAGACTGACACACTAACTAACCTGAGCTAATAAAATGACGTAATGTGGTAAAAGTATTCTCAGTATGGCAGTCAAACCTTTCTGGTTAACACACATGAACATAAATCTGATCTGGAAAGTACAAATCCACTGCCTTGTTTAAATCAGAAAATAATCCAAAAAGAAAAGTACATTTGAGTTTTTTCTTCTTCTTTTTTTTTCAGCCCAGATCTCATCTCTGCACTTATAACAGCTATACAGTGACTTAACTCGGCTGAAGCACATTCAGAGACATATCTGAAAATGTCAGAACTTAAGGTTGCTAAATGGCATGCTCCTTGTTCTTCACCACTATTGTTAACAGTACACTGTTGTTGGCTTCCAGGGTACAGTCAGCAACGTTGCATTTATATTGTGTCTCTGTACTTCTGTCACCTCAGCTGTCAGTCACACACACAGGTGGCCCTTTCCAGTACTACATATACCAGCCTTAACGTTAAACAGTTTACATGATTTTTGAGGCCACAAATGCATCACTCTTGCAACTTCCACTGGCCATACAGCATATTCCTATAATAAATGTAATTTCAAATTTAGCAAATAGCGACCAGTACCATCAGCAGCCTTTATCCCACAGAGCAGAGAGGAAATACGCAGCCACAGGCTTCTTATCAACATGCCTGTCAAATAGCAAGCAAAGCCCACAGGAGGTCCCTGGGGTCTGACATCGCTGGGTGGAATGACACACACACATGCAAGCACACACTTCAGGTACACAAGCTCACACAAACATGAAAGCTCTGCTTCACAATATTCTTTTATGCCAGCAGACACACAGCTCCTACACACATGCATGCTATATGCGGCCTTTGTGTTCAGTCACCTTTGATGTGCACAGCTGTGTTGCCATGTGTGGTAAGAAGAAAAATCACAGCAAATAATTACTAAAACACAATAATGCAAGCCAGTGAACAATGAAATAACCACAGAGTCCTGCATATGGAGCGTATTATTTGTACCGTTAAAAGGATGCTTGGCTGAAAGTGTGTTTTTACACAAACTTCAATTTTTTAAGAGCACCTGGTCCCATGTATGACAACACTTGTTTGCTGGACAACAATGCTCACAATGTTGTTGTCATGATATCAATGGAGCCAATGTTTTACATTTTTGTCATATTCGGTAAATACTAGGGATGCACTGTTACCAATAAAAAGTAACGTGTTCTGATGTCGCTATATTTATATTTTATTAGACATCTCTGATGCAACTGCATTTGATAACACTTTACAACAGCATAGCACGACTATGCTCATAGAGCCTGGGGTTACAATACATAACTAATGTGGTGGCAGCAGGTGGCAAGAAAGCACCTCCAAGCAAATAAACCAAAACAAGAAGAGAAAGGTCAGCAGTCTGGCTAACAGAGGTGTTTTGGCCCAGAGAAGTGCTGCAGATGTACGTGTGTGTGTGTTTGCTGTGCAGAGTGATTTGAATGCAACACAGATAGTCATTCAGACTATCTCAGAGTTCATTTTCTATTACCACCTTAAACATACATTTTCTCTCTAGATGTAAAGTCAGTTTCTTTCAAAAATCAATAATCACTTCATCAGAATTTAAGACACATTTGGAAAGTCATTGTTAGAATTCATTCATTTTCTACCACTTGATCTCTGGAGGGTTGCAGGGGGTTGGAGCCTATCCCAGCTGTCACTGGGCGAGAGGCGGTACACCCTAGACAGGTCTCCAGTCCATCGCAGGGCTAACACAGAGAGACAGACAACCATTCACACTCGCATGTACACAATTGAGAATCACCAATGAACCTAACCAGCATGTCTTTGGATGGTGGGAGGAAGCCGGAGTACCTGGAGAGAACCCACGAAGGGAGAACATGCAAACTCCACACAGAAAGACCCCAGTCGACCAGTGGATTTGAACCCAGAACGTTCTTGCTGTGAGACATCAGTGCTACACACCACACCACTGTGCTGCCATTGTTAGAATCATAAAGTTATTATTGAGGTCTCTGTATTGGCAACTACACAAATGTAAGTACTTGTACATGGTTTAATAAAAGGTATTGGTGGATTGCTACATGATACAGCTGAAGGTGTATTTGAAAAAAATAGAATAAAATAAAACTTTAGATAGCACTACATTAAAAGTTAGAGGCTCAACAAAGTTATTGAAACTCAGCTTGAGGGCAGCACGTAAATCTGCACCAAATGTCATGGCAAAATAAGACATTTCATTCCAAACCACACATGTCAACTTTGTGGTGGAGCTAGAGGAAAGGTTAGGGAAGCAGATTCATCTTCTTGGAATCCTGAATGAAAATATACTTCATACTGGACCAAAGACAGAATGGAGCATCCAGGCTAAGAATACCATTATATTGTGTGTGTTTTTCTTAGGGGTGGGGCATTAACACGTTAATTACGATGACTTAATTACAAAAAAATTAACGCATTTAAATTTAAAAATTGTGCTTTTTGGAGCAAATATTGTAACAATTAACATGTGATTAATCAAGATTAATTTATCACAAAGCCTCTATATTAAACCAGCAGATTCACAGATACTGTACTACTACTTGCTACTTAAAGGCAAATTATGTGAAGATGACTTTGGTTACAGAAGCAGCTGAAGAAAGGAGAACACATGGGATACATTCTGCAGTAGCTGTGGGAAGCTATGAATACTGTAACCCATGGAGCTCTGTAGCTTCAGCGCCATTTGATTTACTATTCTACTTCCTGGTGTCTTTGATTTACGTTCCTACAGCAGAAACGCAGGGAGACAGAAAAGATGGAAAGGGATGAAAATCGGCACAAGTGAGAATATAAGATTTTTTTCTGATGTCTTTTGTTACAGACAAAATGACAAGGCCGCTGCATTATCCTGTGTTAACACTGCATCATTACTAAACGTGAGCACAGAGAATCGCTGTGCAGCAGCAGAGTGTTCTTGCATGTATGAGCCACTGAATTTCTCCAGTGATAGCAGTTATGAAAAACACGACACTGATGTTAAATAAAAATAAATGAATAAATAAAATCGGGCAACACAGTGGTGTGGTGGTTAGCACCGATGCAACACAGCAAGAACGCTCTGGGTTCAAATCCATGGGCTGACTGGGGTATTTCTGTGTGGAGTTCTCCCTGTGTCTGTGCTGGTTCTCTCCAGGTACTCCGGGCTTCGTCTCACTGCCCACAGACATGCTTGTTAGGTTCACTGCTGATTCTAAATTGGCTGTAGGTGTGAATGTGAATGGTTGTCTGTCTCTCTGTGTTAGCCCTGTGATAGAGTGGAGACCTGTCCAGGGGGCAGCACGCTTCTGGCACAATGACAGCTCCAGCACCCTGCAACCCTCCAGAGGTCAAGCAGCTACAGAAAATGAATGAACAAATGAATAAAATCAATGTACGGCAACTGAAGACTCGATCGGGACTCGGACGTTACGACCCGATCAGAGATCGGTTTTATATATACTATTTATTTAGTCATTATTTGTATTAGATTGTTGATATATGGGCTATTGGTGATTCAAAAAAAAATAAAATAAAATGAGTATTTACTACCACCGTTTACGGCATGCGCATGTGCAGAAGACCAGCATGCTAGTTTGTTTTGAAGCGGAGTGGCGAGTTGTGGCGCACCATGTCTGCTGTGCGGAAGTATTTTAAAGTATGTGAGGAGAACGATGCAGTCGCAAACTGTCAAATTTGCGAAGTTGGAATATCGAGGGGTGGTAAGGACAAAGCGTCGTTTAATACCACAAACTTAATTCGGCACTTAAAAAACAAACACAGAGTTTTGGATCGGGACTCGGTATCGGCAGATACTCAAAAGTCAAAGGACTCGGACTCGGATCGGGGGCAAAAAACCCTGATCGGAGCATCCCTAGCAGACACTTACCCAAAACACAACATTCTGAAATGCTAATCAGCCATGCTATAAAATGAATCAATATAGAGTGACTGACAGGAAACTGACAGCCTTTACTAGACCCAGATACAGCACCAGCTGTTTTGTTTCTCATTGTTCCCCCTGTGGATCCTGACAGCCACAGTAAAGACATGCAGAGAGTCCTGAAGTAGTTCCAGTGGAATAACAGTGGGGCTCTCAGCTCAAGATAAATACAAGCAGGTACAGCCAAACATAGCATTTAGGTATTAAGCAAGTCTGATCACCACCTGACAAAAATGCCATCTGAGCCTCTACTTTCTGCTGAGCAATCTCAACGGGGAGGCCTTTCTAAAACACAAAGGGCTTTGACAGGGGAAATCTGCAACGTCAAACCAAAAAGCTGAGAATGAGAGCGCAAGTGCCTGTTTAAAAAAAAAACAAAAAAAAAAACATCTTTATGAGCTCACTGCTCCCGCCCCACGTGCCCACCTGGTAAGTTAAAAGCCATTTAGTGAATTTATTTAATGTGAGTTTATGAACATACTGACGCTTTTTACGAGGCCAGTAGAAAGCTGGGTGAGCAGTCAGAATACTGCAGTCAGCACCAATAAATAGGCACAGCTCAGGTCCAAGTAAGAGTGGAAGCCACGCAGCTACATGGAAGACATTTAAGGTCGCAAGCAATTAAAATATACAGCTGAGAGGGACAGGTGGTCATGAATAATGCTGCACAAACTACTGTTGTTTCTTTTTTCTTCTTTTTTTCCTTAAACTGGTTTCCCACCTGTGTTTAATTTCAGACCGAAATCTGCAGTTTTAGTCTAAAATAAACTGCATTTAACTCTGTAACATGACTTTCATCTTGTTAAAGTTCCTTTCTGTTTGTTTTCTGAAAAAACATTGGTAGCTAATGTGTTAATGAATCTCATTGTTACAGAGTAAACAAAACTTAAAATTCAATTATTCAATTTTGTGGCTAAGGTACTGGTTTAGGACTGAATGGGCTTGTCCAAACATTTGTGGCAATAAATGCATTCATAATTGCATTTGCGTAGTTGTATTGCTGGTGTTGAATGTGTGCTATGTTTCAGACAACTCAGACGTTGAGAATTTCCACCTTCCTACTTAAATACCACTCAGCGTCAGAGTTCCTGCTTGTGAACATGGGCAAATTCATCTACCTTGACTTCATGGAGAACCAGACACTTACAGTGGCACCCATGCAAGCATACACTGTAAATGGTAAACCATCAACTTAAAGGGCAATGCAAATTATACAGTATCTGCCAGTTATAATGACATTTTCCCTCCTCTGTTTTGTTTATGTATGCAAGGAGATTGTACTGCTGGCAGTTCAAATGTCTAATGTTACAGCCCTGGACCATATGCTTCACCTGTGTGGGTAATTGTTTTCATATGGAGATCTTCCTGTGGAGTATCTCATCTATAATTGGGGCTGTGTCTCTGGTACTGCTTCCTGTGCTTCCTGACTGAGTTAATTCTAACTGGAGCACCGCTCCGCTTGCTTTTCTAGTTAGTAAACTTGCTGTGCTACTGTTGCCCTATTTACAGGTAGTGTTGACGTCTTTTGTGGAGGCTGTGATTTAAAGAGAGCAGCTCGCCACTATGCCTTTCTGTGTGGGCTGTACTTCTGTGAGAAATGTATTCTGGCACTTCTGTACTCTACTTATTAGTGGAGTAAATTGGAAGCAGATAATACATTTTACTTTATCTGATACTATTATGCTGCCTGGAACTAGGCCAGGATTAGTTTAATCCCCACACATAAACACTAGTTGAATTTGTTCTGTTAGATATACCATGGGCAGTCTCTCAGTGTATGTCAGTTTGGCTTGGAAGATTAGATTTCCTGGTTCTTGTCATTTGTAGTTGAAGTGAACTAGGATTAAACTGTAAGAGAACCTTTGCTTTTGATTGTTTATTTGATTTGGCAGCACCAACTAGCCCGATTTTATTTGAAGATTTGTCTTTTACGTTAAATAGCTACATTTAATTTTTCAACTCAATTATTGATCTTGCTCAAACTGATACCATCTGCTTTCATGTTGCTTCTCTCTACCCCTGGCAGAGATAGGATACAGCACTAATTAATAGACGTACTGGAGTTGTTCTATTCATAGCAGCAACACAAAAACACCAGCTTGTCACTGTCAGCCATGGCATATGCGTGTTATGAACACTTCTCTTTCTTTTGTTGCTGTTTTATTACCATTCTTTGGGCTTGTAGCCATGGAGACCACATCTACATTCTTAATATATTAATACTCATACTGACAAAATGGTGTTTAATTATATTGATACTCTCTGCTCTGTTTGAGTAACTGGACAAATCACTTATGTGTTGTGTGATGAATCAGAAGTCTGATAAACAACCATTGTAATACTGTCCTCCACAACAACACAGGCATTCTCTGATGAGGGTCTAGTTAGAAAAGCCGTGTGGTTCAAGTTAAAAGTGCAGCTTTCAAGACCTTACTGTTACAGTTATTACTACTCAGTGAAAAAATGAAACCCTGAGAGCCAGTTACCAAGTCGCATGTTTGTTGAGCCATCCATCCACCACAGCCTTGTCTCTCTATGGAGGATATATTTCGTGGTTCTGTAACAATGTTGAATGATGCTGTTTGTATAACATTTTTCATGCAGAGGCACCATTGCTTCAGTGTTCAAGATTAGTTGGACTGATTAAGATGACATCAACAATAAGATATTGAGAAAACTACCTGAGAAATGTCTCTCAGTCTGTGCCGCATATATATCATTAGAGAAAGCAGCTCAATCTATTTTACAGTGCTTGAAATTTTTCTTTGTGTTCTTCAAACTCATTTGTCAGTGTGAAGTAATTAGCTTCTCTGCCCTCCCATTAGAAGCCGTTTAAGCCTTCAGTGATTTCAAATACTCATCTGCACTGCTCCATCTAGACCGTAAGTCTTCTATCTTTCATCCAATCAGGCAATACAGAGAGAGTGATGCTCCCTGTCACTAGCACAGCTTCTTAAATCTGAGATGTTACGTTATTATCGCTCTCGTGTCCTGTCTCTTTCCTATCCTGATTTATATCAGCTCAAGTCAAACTCAGCAAAAATAAACATCGAGCGTCCTTATCACACACTTTCAATATATCATTTTGTTTGTACTCATTTTTGTAATGTGGAAAAAAATATTCCATCCATTAGGGATGCTCTACAGTTTGACCCTTTTCACTGCATATATTTAGATTTTTTTCACCATAGTGGAAAAAGCACAGGGGTCACTAGGAACATTACTCAGTGGAAACAAAATTGGCACAGTAAGCCAAGACAGCATGTTAGCAAGATACCCTACCTACACAATACCAGGACTGAACTGAACCAGCTAAAAAGCTATTAGAATACCATGTAGGTCAGGGGTGTCAAACTCATTTTAGTTCAGGGGCCACATATAGCCCAATTTGATCTCAACGGGGCCGGACCAGTAACACATTAGATTATTTACCTATAACTAATGTCAACTCTGAATGTTTCTACTTGCTTTAGTGCAAAGGTGTACATTATGAAAGTGTTTACATTCAATAAACTGAACTATTACAAAACATTTCAAACATTTGTTAAGAAAAGAAAGTGCAGTTACTTTTATTGAAAAAATTGCAGTTAATGTCTTCAATGTAATTTTTGCACTTTGCAAATTCACTCCCCGCAGGTCAGATTAAAGCTTCCGGCGGGCTGCTTTTGGCCCTCGGGCTGTATGTTTGACACCTATGCTGTAGGTTGTCTGTTTGAAATGTTGTCAGGAATGAGGAGCTAAGTTAATTACAGAAGAGGAGGAGTAATGATAGTTCTGTCTAAATCTAGCATCATCAAAAGTCAAGAGCACAAACATGGGGTTTTGAAAAGTAGCGGTAACATTTTAGTAGTGAACAACACAAATAGCTTCACATGCTACGAGAGTTGACCTAAATCCTAAAGTATCTATGGGATGATCCACAGAGGCCCCTCCCCTCAACCCGCAGGACCCAAAGGGCCTCACTAACAACATTCTGTTGTCAGACACCACCACCTCAGAAGGCCCATGTCCATTCTCTGATGAGTCACAACTGTTTTGAAGGCACAAGGGAGACCTACACAATATTAATGTCATAATGGTATGACATTAATATTGGTTTATTTTCCACAGAAGCTGAACGACTGAGCTAGACACTGTCATGCAGAGTAGATGATCCATATTTTATTTATTCCAGATGATCGTGTCCTTGGAAAATATTCTTGGATTTCAATATTCAAAAGAAAATAAGATGAAATCTCTCTCTCTGTGCATCCTTTGAAATATCCAACCAGTGCCAAACATGTGGGACACACGAGAAAAACCAGAGCCAAAGGCACTCACTGACAATCTGACACCAGAAAACAGCCAAGTGTCAGCTTGGTGGATCATGGCCCTTAGAAGTCACAGGTGATGCTACTGGCAGACTGTTTACTGCATGTCATTGCCCCACTCTTTCTCTCTCCTCACATGTCATGTCGTGTCTTCAGCATCACAACCCAAAGAAGGCGAAAAATATGCCCAAATAAACATCTTCTATAGCCTTTTCAGAAAACTCTGACATCTGCAAAAGATATAAATGACAAAGAGCGAAAATGGAGAATTAGTGTAGATTAGAAAGACCATTAGGAAAGGGGTTATACATTAGTGAAGCGTGCAAGCTAATTTTGGCAGATAACTGAACTATGCAGCTAATCATACCAGACAGTTTCTACTCAGTGCATATGTATTGTAATCAAGCCGTCTGTGCTTTGCTCCTATACTGCACTGCACTCCAGAGAACTGGCTGCTGTTTCTACTGCTGTTCATTTAACATTTCATTAGCACTCCAGCATCCACCTGTAGGCTTTCATAGCGGCTCATTCTTGGAGGGTTGTTATTCTCAAAGCACAGTCTCTGCTTTGCTGAGCTTGTTGTGCTATTGTGAGAGGGTGACAAGGTCAAAGCCTAGATGCCAAATATCAACGGTATACATATTCTGCATTCGCATAACAAGCTACTGGCTGCCTGCAATGCCCATGACACAGTATTTATACTTGTTTACCAAGATTACACTGTACTATGACAATACCCTGAAAGCTGTTTATTTTGTGTATGTGTTTGTGTGATGTTACATGTCACTGAGAGAGTTAGAGCAGTGTTTTTTGTTTCAATTTAATTATCAATAAAACTCAAAATTACTTATGAAATGTGCTAGTTCAAATAAATTAATTCTAGCCTTATATGTCTAATAAACTAACAGTTTAACTCATATTTGCTTTTAAACATCAGTGCAAATATAAGTAACCACAAACTCCAGGATTAAATTTAATCAGGATGCGTAATGTATTGCAGTGTATTAAGCTCCATGACACAGAATGTCATGGCTTCATAAAAGAATCTGTCAAATTCCCCCTCTGACAGTGTCTGACGTGTACCTTTGTCACACTCCACAACGCTGTCCTATGAATTCAAAGACTTCTGAGACAGGCAGCACTGCAGTAACCTCCAGAGGACAGCCGCATCCCGTCAAACAACCCTTCCAGCATCCTGCAGTGCTGCTCTGTCTTACGAGCGGCTATCTCGCCGAAATGCACAGCTGTTTTTCATGCTTTCAGTGCTCAGCTATGCAGAAAATTAACTCCAGCGGCTACAACACATCCACGCAAGCCAATCTAAACACAGTCCCTACCTCTCTTTCTCCTTCTTTCTCTCCAGCAAGATGATGTCTCATGTATGCCCTCAACCATCTACACCTTCTAATCAGCAGACGCCAGTCACCTCTCTACCACATCATTTGCAGGTTACAGTAGCTCTTTGCATGCCTTATATATCAAGTTTCTCACGCTAACGATATTCTGTCAATATTCACATGGTCAGCTCCCTACACATCATTGATTTGTATTATCAGTCCATGATGCACTAATTGGTATAATATCGAAGTCTCTATAAAGATTTTAATGGCAACACACTGGCAGACTCTGCGGCCATCACTCATCTTTACAAACTGAAAAAAACATGTTCTCACAAATGTGTAAGATGGTAAAATGAGAGTGAGTGATTACATTTTATATGCAAAAGGTGAGTTTCACTGGCAAT
The DNA here is from genome assembly GCA_005024645.1 of Planiliza haematocheilus. Classification (NCBI taxonomy): domain Eukaryota; kingdom Metazoa; phylum Chordata; class Actinopteri; order Mugiliformes; family Mugilidae; genus Planiliza; species Planiliza haematocheilus. The sequence goes on from SRSE01001041.1 coordinate 3,130,393, forward strand.
ATCAGTGTGACATCAAAATATTTTGGAAAAAACATTTATATACTATATATATTAAATTTCATCGTCACTACATAAACTATACGAGCCTTGCCAGACACTGACTAGTCAGAAGGCAACGCCAGTATTTTATCTTTCATTTGCTGCATTATTGTTCGCATAAAGCCAGAAATGAAGTTGAACAAAAGCCTCTTGACAAGTAGATTATTATGTGATTTCAGTTTCGGTTGGCTGCTGCAGATAGTAGTGTTCATTACACTGATAAAAACCACAGATAGTGACGGTGGTCTCTGGGCTTAAACGGCTTATCATATGAATGATTTCCTTTATTTCCTGTCACCTCTGGAATGGACTGTAGTTTAGTGATGAATTATGTTCAATTTCTACAACTGAAAGATAGCAGTAAATTAAATCTAATAAGTAGAGATAGGGACTGGATCAAATCAGACTCAACAGAACACTTCAGCTGCTAAACATCATCTCTCAAACAGTTTGCATCTGCAGCAACAGCGACACCAAGCTGGTCTTCACTGAGAGACTGGGCAAACACACACACACACTGTTGTTTGTGAGGACATCCATTGACATAATGCATTCCCTAGCCCCTTACCCTAACCATCTCTACTAAAGGCTCTTTTAGAGTACTCCGTGACATAGACACCATATCATACAGTGGTGCGAGCCATTTATACTTGTGAGCTTGTAAGTCTGGCTCACAATGTAACAAGACCACCCAAATGCTAGTCGGTCTACTTCCTGCTTCACTTCAGCAATGGCGACTGAAACTTCCACTAAAGTTTTACTGAAGAGGAGTCATACAAATGTTTGGACCTCTGAACCTCCTCAGTTAACCTTTCCTCCATGTGTTCCACCCCTTATTGCATCCAGTCAATTCAAAAATTGCATAGATTGAGAAGTAGCCCGTACTTGGGCTACCAAGGACATGAGAGAGCATAAATACACTACTACCAAGCAGACCAATCACATCTCTTATGGGTAGAAGCATGTCAGCTACAACGCTACGGTCTGTGTATGATCTACGCTGTAGCTGTAGTTTCTGAAATGCCTATAAGTGACTACCCCTCACCCTAACCATAACCATAACCTAACTGTAACCTTTACCCTAAAACCAAGTCTCAACTCTCAAACAGCCTTATACAGAAGTGAGGACCCTCCAAAATATCTTCACTCTGCACAAATGTCCTCACTCCAGTGTTATTAAACTCAAACTGGTCCTCAGAAAGATAGCTGTACAAATGCGCACACACAGACATACACACACAGACATACACACAAAGACACACACACACACAGACACACACAGGGTATTTCATTCCGCTGTCAGCTGTCTCTGTCGCCGTGAGCTCCTTCCCTCCTCCTCCACACACACACTCATGGCAGAGGCAGGTCTAAAAAGACGTAGGAGGACAGAGGATGTAGAAACAGATGGGTTCTGGCACCAGCTGAAAACCCAGAGCCTGACAGTAATGGGCCCAAAGAGCGACGGAAGGGGACGGCCCCATCTGGGCCTGATACCGTTCACCAGCCAGCAGCAAAACACGGATTTAGGCAGTAACATGTCCTGTTGCCCAAACATGGCCAGGCTGCCCAAACTGTGCCATCGTGGCCTCAAGTGTGATTTCTCATGTGTGCAGTCACAAATCTAGAGGATGTTCTGTTTATGCTTCCACCTTTAATGCAGGTACACAGACACACAATCACACATAGTTTTGTGTTTTACAAATCCCAGCCCTTTTAATGTATTTTGGGTATTTTCTGTTATTCCAGCCTTCCATGGTGCCAGTGTCGCTCAAACTTTCTGTTAATGGTAAAACATAAACTAAATGTCCTGTATGCGCACAACTGTTCTAGACCTTCTTGTTATGGTTAACATAAACATAACGACATAAGCTTTCAATATTAGTTAATGGGCTATAAAAGCAGGGGTCATTTCAAAGGCTTCAGAATGCCATGAAATGAGATGTTAATGAGAGATGGAGAAATAGATAGAGATGTGAGTTTTCAAGAAGATCAAAATATTGTTTATTGTAGGCTCTCTCTGTGCTCATTAAAGGAACCATGTGGAGTCATCATGAACAAACTCATAAATTATTGTGATTGGTAGGACTGCCAGTCAAACAAAACTGACACCTGCTACAGACTTGTGCAGGTTCCAAAGACAAAGACATAAAAATATATAAAAAAATATATATTCTTGATATATACAACATACTATAACGTGCCAACAAACTGCAATTGATTAATTAGATGAAAGGATGCAAGGCAATGAGGAAGCTTAATTAACCAACACATAATTAAAAGGACTGTTGAAGCACATTATTGCTCAGATTGCTTTGCCAACAGCTATTTTCCAATGTGCGTGACTGAGACAAATACAGGCAGAGGGAGGAAGATGCAGGAGGAAAAAACTGGAGAATAAACTAAACTAACTTTCCTGTGATTAAACAGGATGATGTGGACCCGCGCTGTCCAAATTATTATTGTTTGACCAGAATAAATCTGATTGTGGCTCATATGTAGGACACTTCAGAATAAATAATTCAGTACCTTCTATATCTGTGTATCAGTGATGAAGCAGATCAGACGAGGCCAGTAATGAGAGTGTGGTCAAAAATGGATGTCTTCCGCTATGTCTGGTGATTTCATCATGTAAAAATGTCCTAAGTGTGACAAAACTGAAGAACATACATTAAGTCTTTTTCATGTATTATATCAGTAAAACCTTACTACACTGTTCAACATGATAAAAAGTGAAATTTAAAAAAAGAGTATCAATTGTTTAAAAACTGGATTGAGGCCAATTGCCACTTAGCAGCTTACTCTAATCTAATTTAATTAGATCCTTACACACTAATACTGCAAACCATTAAACAGTGGCTGAGCTCTCTGCAGGGCTTTTTCACTGTACACATTTTACCTGGTTACAGATGCCAATAATAACATGATGATGTGTGTATTCCATTTAGCGTTATCAAATTAAGGTCCTGACACTGCACAGAGTCTGCTGGCTCGCTGTCACGGCTCATTGAGACAAGCGGGTCACCCCTTTAACCATAAGCTTTGTGTTAACACTAATTAAAACCACACAGGTAAATAACATTTAGTGTGAAATTCTTAGAGACATGGCACAAGCCAGGTAATTAATTAAATTAGAATTATTGATATTAGTTAAATGACACATACATATCATTTGGACACATATTCCCTCAAAAACTTAATGACCCCATGCCTTCTGGACAACACCAAAATGTTATCATTAAATAATACAAAATACAACTATTATGTTGCTTAATGAGCAGATTATTAATACAACATTTGGCAGACAGAGATGTCTTGCTGTGATCTTTGTTTCTGTGGTTGTTCATGCTGTCCACTCTCATGATTCTGAGTCACTTTGGACAAGAACATGCATCAGTGGAAGTGGCTATTTCCAATCAAGACCAGAAATAGTGTACTTAGTAGGATTGCAGTTTGCTTGTCACATGCAAGAAGCTGAAATGAGGGACAGCACAACAGCAGTATGACATAATTGTTTTTAATTTTATTATTATTATTTTTTTTAACTGTGAATCACACAAAACTACTCTGGTGGAGTGCCAGAATACAAATATAGAGCTGGGAATTAGCATAAAATGTCCTATTAAATTGTGTGCTTTTATTTGTCATGCTAAATACAGTGGCTAGGCAAAGAAGTTAAGTTTGACAGGGATGTGGAGGTGATCATTTAGCCATGAAGCAGAATGAAGAAATATGTGAGTGTTTTAAATGACTTAATATTTATGTTACACCGTTGATTTGATTTACTATATGTCTGATCTGTATAAGATCATCACTTCTTGATGACTGATATCTTGAGAAACAGAAGGTCTCTGTGTTAGAACAACTTGAAAAAAACTGTGTGCTGCAAGTCAGCAAAGCTATCAGAAAAAAAGCTGTGACTTTATCATCATAACTGTTCAGTCATCTGTGGTGGCCTTTTGAAATAAGGTTCGAGTCTGATTCCAGCAATGTGACTCAGCAGGACACATGTCATCTGGTGTGACTCACCACAGGATGATCACTGACAGTCAAATAACACACGGCTACGGCTGCAAAACCCAATTACTCTGTGAGGTAATGTGCTAAATATAAATCAGAGGACTCCCAAACAGGCACTGTGTCATTAACACACATACTGTCATTAGTGTAGAACACACCACTGTAACAAAGAACAACACACAAAGTCCTCCAAACTAATTGACAACAGAGGTCTTTCGTCGGTTCTTTCCAGATATGATACAAGGATGATTCATGAACATTTTCTGATCTGTCAACTGAATCATTAACGCTTCACACATGCACTGCAGTCCTGACATTTTCCAGATATTATCAAGAAGGAGCTGTACGTGAGAACGCAAATGTCTGAATCAGCCAGACCAGACACTGAACCAGCCAGCCCCCTAGTACAAAGTCTGTCTGTCCAACTGTCTGAATACAACTGGTAAATGTCCGGAGAGTTCACAGAGCAAATGAGCACACTGATGATGTTGACGATGTGCAGAGTGTAGCTGCTCCATGCGCTTTACTTTTTGTTTGCATATTTCTTTCCAATCTTTGCATGGTATTGAAGATACGTCCAAATGCAGTGATATTGATATCAATGCAAAAAAACATAATTGTTATGGAGGATTTAGACTGTTAGTGTGGAAGCTGCTAACTGAGCTGAACGGCCAAAAGCAATCAATGTGATCTGACAGTCCTCCCTGCCATTGTGCTCTACCAGGCGCTAACCCTCACCTAAAACATCTAACACTGAACATTGCCTGCTGTCAGTTACATACACAGAAGGGCAGCACAGACCAGATCCTCCACTCATGTGTGAAAACAGTTTAATATTACTTGTCCAGGTGGTTACGGTCATGGCTAAAAGAAAACAACATGACTGTCAGTATAAGGTCAGGTATTTTCCGCTCCTATCCCGATATAGAATGGGCAGCACAGGCACTGATTATGCTCTGCTGGGCTAATCAAACCGTTTTGGTGGGCTTTATGATTGCAGTGATTGAACGAAGGGTAACAGTGATGTAGTCATGAACGTCGTCTGAGCACCGTGAAGAACTTCAGAGAATGGTTAACAGTGATTAAAGCATTTGTTCTGAAGGTCTTAATTGCTGAAGTTTACATATTTCATTGCTCTGATTAGTTGTAGGACTATCCAACTGCGTGCAGAGGTAGTTTTTATCTCTGCGGTGGTTACACACACATCCTATAATGAAATCTAAAGGAAGTGTTACCAGACTCCCATTCTCAAAGCACAATAAAGAAAGAATAGACGCTGCTCGCTGTGTTTGACACAATAGAGGCTAAATGAAAAAAGGCTGAGAGAAATGTTTAAAAATCTTATTTAAGAAAGATGTAATTTGTCAAACTAAAGAACAACACCTAAGTAAAACATAAAGCTTGTACTTTTAACAAACAACCATTTTTATTTGAACCTATTTGTCCCAACGCTGGGCTAATAAAAGTGAAGCTTAAACGCAGAACATAAAGCTCCTATTTATGCCCAGCAGAAGCCCTGAATGTCTCTTTTAGACATTTCAATTTATTTCATGACATCTCCAGAAACGCTTATTCCGCCGTTAGATCACTGCAGGGAAAAAAATGAGCATCCTCGCCTGAAAAGCACTGTGATGTTGTGGAGAATTGATGCGTGAATACGACAGTTGGATTTCCATTTCCATGAATATTAGACCATGTACTATGAACATTTGAAATAATTGGCTCAAAGAGCTCCTGATGGTGTTTTTAACAAGAGACCTGTGCAGGTTTTCCCTTAAAGGGAAATTAGAGCAGCACAGATTCACATTACAATCAATCAGGCAAATCTTCTTACTTAAAATGTAGTTTGCAATTTGACACAGATAAGCATGCCTGCCTAAAACTGCCTTAATGTTTTATTATTTCATTAGTGGCCCTTGGGCACATACTGAATATATTTTAGCCAGTAGAAAGATTTAGATTCTACTTCACCATAGCACATATTATGTATTCATGAATAAATGAAAGGGTATAAGTTTAAGAGGGTAATTTCCAAATGCTTGTGGGCAGCAGGGTTAAGTCCTACACTGGTGTATCAATATACATCAATATACATACACTTGCCAGTTCAGCAGGTACACTAGCAAAAACGGGAGAGAGTAAATAACAGTCACTGATTCAAGTGCAGTTTGTAGTAAATGGTTTGTAACATGTTCCTATTATTCTAATATAATAATAATCACATTTTAGTAAGGGGGCTAGACTAAATAACAGAAATACTTTAGTGTTTAATTCAGTCCATTTTAACAGCACTTTAAACTACATCCTCCACAATGATCACATAGTTGAATTACAAACTTTCTGATGCTCTTTCAACATAAACTGAACATGCCATTTACTGCTGGTGAGTGTATATTGGGATGGACTCCTTAGTTTACAGGCCTGACTTGCCGCTTAGCCAATGAGAACGCCTGCAACTTTATCAGCCTCAATTTGACATTTAATATAACCTTACTTCACATGAAGTTTTTCTTAAAATTAACTTTCAAAATTCCAAGAAAACATCCAGTTGTTTCAATGCAGTCGTACCTGGCCTCTCTGGTTCGTTTTCTTCCAGAATGTCATGCAGGGAGGGCTGAGCTCTGTCGGGTCGTGGCCTCTTGCACTGTGGGTGATGTGTGCTCTCCCCAATACACGTCTCACCCTCAGCACCAGCAGCATGAAACTGTACTGTCTGTGCACGTAAAAATGCAGACTTTGTTGTTTTAACAACGTGGTTTGTGTCAGCATCCTTGCTTAGAAGACGTCTCAGGGCTCTCACAGAGGGGATGACCCCGGCAGCTGATGCCTCTGATGAGCTAACTTCTTTTGTTAACTGTTCAAACAGGGAGCGGAGTATTATAAAGAAGTCAATTAACTCCCACTGATGCACATGGAGAGTGGCGGGGAAATCGTAGTCTGCGGCATATGTTGCAAGTGCCTGCTTTTGTTCCAGCAGGCCTTCCAACGTGTGTAAGGTGCGATTACATCAAGAGGAAACATCTTGCTGTAGCCTTTTTTGATTCATTCCCAACTGGATGTGCACAGCCTGAAGACGCGAATAGACGAGGGGTGAGTTTTTAGGTGGCCGACTATTTTTCGGGGGGAAAAAAAAGCATCAGCCACTACCATTGGTCATGTCGTCTTTTATTGCCGATGGCCAGTGGTAATTAATGAGGCGAATATCGTCTGATACCGATGTTCAGCCGATGCATCCATGCATCCCTACCAAATGTATTAGGCTTTTAAGGGCTATTAAGTTAATATAAGAATAGGTATAATATATAGAGTGCAATAATAAGAATAAGAATAATAAGACGTTTTATTAAGGGAAAAATGTTGGATCCATGCCAAACCAATGGATCCTGAACTAAAACATAAGAAAACATAAAGACAAACATAAATTCTGGCTAGAACACAAAGTGGTTGAGTTGTTATGCCAGAACATACTGTAAGCTCCAGTTTGTTGCTCTCACATTGCCCTAAAACAAATAGAAAAGCATTGTGCATTGTGATAATATGATATCTTGAAATTCAGTTGACCAGAGCTTGATCAACCTCCAGATGTAGCAGTGGAAGAGGATGCCCCCGCCAGACTTTATTGTCATCATTTAATTCATTTAGTAGAAGCAGATGCCCAAACACATGTTTCGGGCCTTTTGACCATGGAGCTGTTTAACAGTCATGAACAAATCACTTGTGTCAGCCATAGTTCTCCTTTGCTACACCATATATTCAGAATCTACTAAACCACATGAAAGGTATAAGCAGGTGTCTGAAGCCAAGCATTCACAAGACAAACACACACAACAAAGATCCTCCAAAAACCTCATCACTGCTAAGACTCTCCTCTGCACCTGACATCATCAGTCTAGAGACCAAAAGACACTCTATCTGCCCTTTCTACTCCCTGATGTTGAGACAAACAGCATGAATGCTGTGGATAATTTGTCCCACTAGGAAACTAATGCGGAGCAACGCTGATGCCTTTAACGCTCTGTGATTAAATATGCTGCTGTTGGTGGCGAGTTCTGTGAGTGAATGCTGATCTCTATGTGTAATCTGTCCATGTCTTTTAAAATAAAAGTCAGAAAATATAAATAAAACAATGTTTCATTTCTCTGTTGCTAAGAGAGCAAGGGTACCCACTGATAGTAGGTTTAGTGTGAAGAGGAAAAGGTCAGCCAAATGACTGGCAGCATCTCAACCTAGACCTCAAGCTTATAATATTTATTCATATTCAGAATAAGAGCTGCACCATAATCCAAACTGTAAACTGAAATGATTGTTTTATTTATCATAATAAAACAGAGGCTGTTGCACCAAATTACTTTAATAATTTGATTTTGATGATTGATGATGATTTTAACGGAAATGCAGGACAAAGAGAAGCGACCTTCACTCTGAAAGACTTCCTCTTCCGGGCTGTTGAATCGTGTATGGTAACAAAGCAGAAAAGAGAGCAAGATAAACTCCCACCAGGTGACAGCATAGAGAAGAATATAAAAGTATGATTTAGTCTCATCCTTGAGGAAATGTTTTATTCTGATCTTTCCAGCACATTTATTTTGCCTTTTATACTGCTGTCATCTGTGAAATAAGTAAATGATCAATGTGCTGAGCCCAAAAGACGGTACTTTCTATTTTATCATGAATCACAACACTGTAAAGTGCTTCATGGAGCATATATATTATTCTTTACTGCATTTGGGACATTTCGAAATAATATCCGTCAAACTCAGACTGGCTTTTCATCGGGTACAGGTCTTGGTGAAACAGAGACAGACTCGAGTATTCGTCTAAGTATGTGAAGTGAAACAAGATGGCTGCTGTCTCTTGTGAGTATTGTTGTGCTCAAAGGAAAACAACCACTACCACTGCAGTAAACTTGCGTCACATCAGCATGCTGCCCTGTGGCTGCAGTCTCTAATCTAAGGTGTCTCAAGGCAGCATGGAGCTCAGTGCCAGGCTTCACATTCATCTGCAGGCAGGTCTGGTTCATACTGGAAAAGTCAAGATGAGACTTGTGAAAATAAAGCCAATGAAGTTGAAATAGATCAAAACATTTTTATATATATAAAAAAAGTTGCTTTAAACGAAATTACAGGATTTTTTTTTTAAACTATTATGAGAAAATACTACACTTAATACATTCACAAGGTTGCTGAAATACTAGTCTATATTGACCAGTCTGGTGTTGTTGGATAACAAGCTGCAGTGGATATTTAACACCAGAAGTCTGAGCCATGATATTAAACGTATGAAAATCAATACATTTTTGGTACTGGCAATTCTTAATTCTATTTAATTTAATTTAACGATAGAAACTTGAATAATGGTCCTCGGTCCTATGCTGGATTCTAATGTGCTTTACATGAATCTTGTGGTTGAGGTCATGGAGGGTTTGTACATCTTTAAATGCAGCCAAAGCTTATGGTCAAAATACAGAAGAAATTCACTCCTGAGATTATATGTCAACAATCATGGGTCATAATACTACTACATGACAGTCATCTGTACACCAGATGCATTACACAGGAAACTGGGAGGAAGGTTGAGCGTAAGGGAAATGATTTGTTGCTCTGCAGTGTGCATCAGTGTGGAACTTTGCCATGCACCCTTTCACCAATTAAATAAATCCTCAATGGCCCACATAAAGCAAGCCGGCAAAGCCAGAGGACGAGGTCTATTGCCCTGAGCTTTAAAAGAGGATGTTGCAACATGTGTGTCATCCAAAGTCCTCAGTGTGAGTCATAGAGACATAAGAAGTCTTCACAAGTCAAACCTGGAACACACGAAGCCATGCTCTCAGTTTGTGTGTAAGTTCAGTGGAGAGTAGGACATGTTTTCATACTACTAACCATAATCTGATGCCACTGTGCCACCAAGCACACTACACCGATGAGTCACAGTTATTGTATAGATATGTACATTTCTTGTATCTTCCAGGTGAAAAAAACTAATACTTAACTTCATGGCTGCCACTTAAATAGCTACATCTGCAGTGCAAGTTCAAAATAGCTGCAGGGTAGATGTTAAATCACTTCACTTTGCTAAGTCAAGCATTTTAGAGACCATTTTTCATTTGAGCTCATTGTTTGTGATGACACATTGATTCCTTCCTTCAGGATGGGGGCATATACCCTGACCCTTGAGCTTGGCACTTGGTCTGCAAGGCAGGAAAATGTGGAATGGAAACAAAGCAGGGCACATCAGAACTAGTCGAGCAGACTGTAGAAAAATTTGTATGTAAAAAAATGTTGTATTTCTGTTGTATGTAAAATAACAACAGAAACAACAAGAACACACACATATGACACCAGACTGCTTTGTCAGGTTAAACTGGACAGAGAGAGAATGACTCTTCAAGCACAAAAAATATTTAGGCAATTGTTGTGGATGTTGTGTTGTGTCCACTACTCTGACTAAAACAGTGGACCAGTCCTAACTTGAATTTAATATCAAAACAAAAACAATATTTTGAATGCCAGGGATCTTAATCAGTCGATGGTCGGTACTCTAGTATTCTGATAGATTGTTTAGTAAACCCTCCTGCAGCAGTGTCCCGTCAGAGTGGCTGTGTCCATATTCATAAGTATCCAGTAGGTTTTCTGCAGCTTGGAGAAAATAAATGTTTTCCACACACAGTCTCTCATACTGCTAGCACAAGGGAGATAACTAACAATCGTCAGCAGTGTGGTCACGGTTTAGCGTCAATCAAGTAGAATTCCCCGATGGAAACAGACTGCCCTGAGTGTACAGTCTCTCCAGCAAACTAATACATTAAACTGTGCAGGCAGGCATGTTACTAAATCACGGTAACTTAAGTGTTAGCTGTGATTTTCTTTCTCATTCCATCTCCGTCATCTCGGTCCCACCCACCTGGAAATCCAATAGGTTACCTTGAACATCACAAACTGTCCAATACAACAGATTGACACCTGTCCACTTTTCATGACACAAGGCAATGGTGCAAATTCATGCCACGGACCAGTTTAGACCCTCTGGCAGGCCGATTCTGGCAGCGGGCCGTATGTTTAGCACACATGATCTAGAGCTAATTCCGTAATTTTAACACACTCTACTGACTTACACTATTAAACTTCCATCATATAACCCTGCTGCCCTTACGCTTAAACAAAAATCTTCACACAGAATCATTTATGAGCCGTGAGAATGCATTGTGCATGTCTGTTTAAATAAATAGACGTGTCCCTTCACGCGATTTGAGCCCCTGTGTGCCTGTGAGCGTTTCTCTGTATTGACAATTGGCCTGTGCTGCGGCGAGGCGATGATGATTTTATGGCCCACATTGCCATACCCTAATCCATTTCTCACTTGCTGGTGGATCCTAATGGCCCGACACAGGGTGGTAGGTGAGGAGGGTATGTTCTGCCTCGGCTCAGATATCGACTGCATCGACCAACAGTAGCCTCCGAGCATGACCTACTTCTCCTGGGTGCATTTAGAGAAACGCCACACAGCATGGGGCACGAGTCAATAAAAAACAACCTAACAGAGCATGTGACTGACACTGCCAAACAAACAGGCCCATGACGTATCAATAACCACACATGTATATGGTTTTGCAGACTAGGACATGTGTGGACAGAGACTTCCTTGTGAGGTCAGTCACTTAGTATATCAAACAGCATATACACGAGTTCTCTGCCAACTTTCATAAAGAAAAATGGAAAGAACTGTTTATTCTTATATTCACCGCTGGTTTTTAAATTATATTTTTGGTAAGTTCCAAGGTCAAGAAATCAAAGACAAAAAAAGGAAAAAAATGATATCAGAGTCTTTATTGAGTATTCTGGCTAGAGCACCTTTCCCCCTGATTAAACTACAGTGATGTAGTGGTTTTTTTTTTTTTGACTGAGCTGCTCTAAATACCCCCACTTGCTGTCTGACACCATATGTTCCTCCTCAATCCCTCAGAGCAGAGACCACGTCAGTATCGCTGAACACAGCCACACTGACTGGTGAAACGCAATTTTTAGACAATATCACGTTCCATTTTTGGCAGGCACAGACTGAAATAGTATGGCACAGGACTGTGAGTGCACAGGTTGCAGGCTGTGTGAGTAAAGTGGGACCCTGATGAAAGTCAATAGGGGAAGTGCAAGCACACAAAGAGGACAGATGCAACATAATTACAGCCGCAGTACGAATGCCAAATATCTCTGTTCAGTTGGTGAAGGCTGTCAAGACACTGTTCTACTCACTTCTACTCCTCAAGACACAGTACTGTATATGCCAACAGTCTCAAAAAGCTCAGCATTTATAACAGAGGAAAACACAAAATTGCCAAAACTGCTCAACGGAAAATTTAAAGGAGCAATATGTCAAATGGTTTTGTAAAAAATGTTCACTTCCACTTCGATGATGATGTACTACGCTCTGATGTACACAGTGTTGTTTTATACTAGTATAAGAGAAACAATCACGTATAAAGCTACTGTAGCAAAGACTAACTTATGGCGGGGGAAGAAATGTCAAATTAGTAGCACTACGATAGCAGACATTTCAGATTATAAATGCTGCTATTTTTGTTTTGTAGCCAAAGTTTCTTTTATTTCTATCCTGCATGGACATCATAGCAACTGGTGGCATAGCTACAACACTGAAATGATTTAATAAGCAGCCTGATGATGATTGTCTGGATAAGCCAAGCAATCTCTGCTTCCTGAAAAAAGGAAGGGCAGAAGGTAATGGAGGAGCTGCAGAAAGGGCAGGGGAGGTTGATACTTGGCTAAAAACACACCATAGCCAACAGGCTCTCCTGTCCATCATGCTCTTCAAAGGTTAATTGCGAAGAGTGTCAACCATTTGCGCGTCTACTGTTTCATTCATTGATTTCTTGCCCTACAGTGTGATTTATAAGAGGTTAGAATCATAAAATATATAAAACGTCTTTTCCTAAAGCAGACTGGATGGTAGGTTAACAATCTTATTCGTCCCTTAGGAGCAGAGGGTCACATACATGTTTTTTATAGAACCAAACCCCAAAAGTTAATAACTCATTTTGAAAAATCACTCTTGTTACCAAAAGCTACAAAAGAAAAAGACTGTGTAAGTGTTGAACGAATAGAAAAATGAAATATAGAAGAAGCAGGGTAAAAGTGGCAAAAAGCCAACGGTGCACAGCACTGAGCAGAGGAAGACAAGTACCTTTTATTACCTGAGGTTCTGGGAGTTATTGAGGGTGGAAGAAATAAGGCCTACAAATTTTTATTACCTGGAATGCATTAATTTAAATATTATGTAATATTCTGTAATATCTGTAAATCTGCAAATGCAGAAACAGGTTGTAAACAGTGAAATATTGTCAGCTTAGGGGCAAACATTTACCAGTTCCTTAAATACACATTTAGCAATTATGGGACAATATTATCATTCATTTGAAGTAGTGTTTGTCACTTCATCATTTAGCTATGCATTTAGTTTGATAAATATCAGCTGTAAAATAAAAATATCTGTTGTAGGTAGCAACACCATAGTGACATGAGAAGAAGCAAATGTGGATGTAAGTTAAGAAGATTCTACACACAGACATGAAATGGTACTTCTTGTTGAAACAGTGGAAGCAGCGGGGAATCATTCCAAAGTGCCAACAAATGTCAGGTTGTCTGATGAGTATGGAGGACACTGACTGACCAGATATCTCAACAAACTCTATGGCTTTATGGTGTCTGAGATTTATTTCTTGTTCAGGGTGAGGTCAGCATTAAAGATCCACCGTTTTCCCAGAGATGACAGTCTTCCGGGAATACTTCATTCGATGAAGTCATTAAATGCATGAACATATGAATGTGTGTTTTGGATGGGGTTTAAAACTTATCTCATTAATCTCCTTCTCCATATGCTCCCACAATCAAGAAGACGATGACTTGGTACTAGCCTCGAGGAAAATGAAAACTCATGAAAACTGCAAATTGATCAATATCTGATTTATGATTTATAAAAGACATCACATTAAGGAAAAATATTCCTTAACCACTGTTATCATTACATGAACAAACATCAAAATCTGTTCCAGACAAAGCTGCTTCCAGCCAGTTTTTCAAGATTTAAGCTGATTAGCTGCCGGCTGGTACTGATGTGTGTTTCTGGATGGGCTTGTATATCTACCTTTATGAGGACCAAGTCCTAAACCTTAGGAGCAAGGATATTTTTGGCAAAGTTTCCTCACATTGGGACAGTTCTTTGAAAGGTTGTTAGAGGGTTAAGGTAGGAGTGGGGGGTTTCAATTCAAATGGAGAAGATTCAGATTTTAAGAGACCAGCCCTTATTATTAACATTAATGTTAGGACTCTCTCATATGATGATGTGATACAATTACAGCTTACAAATCAGAGGGAAAAAAAGAAGAAGAAATCCAGAGAAGGAACGGTGCCTTCTAAAAGTAAGGATTTATCATCCCAGCAGCTGGAGAAGCTCCAAAATACTAAATATAAAGTGTAGTAGAAGAACATGAGGAGAGTCAGATGGGTGTAAGACTAAGGGGAAAGGTAGCAATAGAGAAATAAAGTATGCGCAGCCAGTTCCCTGGTTTGTTTTTAATCCAGTTTAATAAAATTATAGTCCTCAGGGATTTTATGAAAGCAGGCACTAAGGAGAGGCAAAGTCACACAGATGTGAAAGCTGGTATTTCCAAAACCACCCTCTTCCTCTGTCTCTATCCAACAAACCTCCTACACATCCCTATTCAATTTGCATGTCTTTCTCAGATGCAGCTGGCCAAATGAGGACCAGCTGCATGGTGTTTGCATGAGCAAACAAGAGCAAGAAAGACAGGAAGCCAGAGAACGGAAGGTCTTGACACAACACAGGTTCTTCATACTGCACCACTTAACTTTGAGTGGCCCTTAAACCAAAAGCCCTAAAAGCACACACATAGTGAGATCAGACTGAGTATGACTGAGTCAGCTGGACTGTACAAAGACTATGGCAACACAGTGATTCAGACATCCCTCTCAATCTACTTTCTCCGGTTTCAGAGCCTCCTATTTCACAGTGAAATTCATTGAGACATATGGAAATGTTGTTCTCTATCGTCTCGAGACTATCTCTCCACTCCGTTACATATTCCATATGTACGGGGTATGTACGGGGTATGACCCCCTGCTTGTCAGGGTACGTGGAAATTTCTTTAAGACACACCGGCTTGCCCGGCCACGCCTCATTGCGACGCTATAAAGCGCCTGCGCTGGCGTGTCATTACTGATTGTTTGATCTCCACTTGTGCAGGGTGCAGTGTGACAATCTGTGTTAGGGAAGAGTAGGAAGGTGTACAGCTTGTATCCGCTTACCTGTGTGAGCCGGGGCGTCTGCGTTGTGCAGCCTCCCTGGATTGCTGTACCTTAGGCCTCTTCCTGTCTAAAGTAGACGAGTGTGTCCTCTCCCGGCGTATTGCTCGCGGCTCGTGAGCTAACGCGCTTGGGGAGTTCGCGCTGAGCATAACCTGGGTCGGCTACAGTGGTTTCACCGGCGTATTGCTCGCGGCTCGTGAGCTGACGCGCTCGGGGGGAAACGCACTGAGTGTCACCTGGGTCGGCAGTGGTCCTCACCGGCGTATTGCTCGCGGCTCGTGAGCTGACGCGCTCGGGGGGTACACGTTGAGGGTCGCCTGGGTTTGCAACAGTGTTCTCCCCGGGTATTGCTCGCGGCTCGTGAGCTGACGCGCTGGGGTTGTCCACATTTCCTGAACAATAGAGAGGCCGAGCCGGAGGTCTCGTGCTCCCGGCATCGGCGGGTTCCCCGGCATATTGCTTGCGGCTCGCGGGCTGACACGCTCGGCGGCGTACATCTCCCCCCTCCCCAGTCCTAGCACTCTCCCACTCATCCCCCTCATTAGTGTACGTCTCTCAGCGGCTGTCACGCAGAACATATACTTTACTATCAAAATATAAAAGCAGATAGAACTATAAGGAAAGCTGCAGTGCGATTGTAAACAGGAAGTGGCGGTGTACTTCCGGGTTTCGGTTGGCTGGCAGTATGGCACATCAGGAGGGACATTGCTGCGTGGGCTGTGGGGTGACCATGCCCCTAGAGGATGGGCATGATAGCTGCGTGCTATGTTTGGGTCACGAGCATGCTATGCTTTCAAGGGAGAGTCCTCAATCGTGCATGGACTGCTTTATATTGCCTGCACATACCAGGGAGGCTCGCTGTCGCTTTTTTGCTGCGAAGCATACAGCCTCTCAGGTTTCTGATGAACCTAGGCAGAAAACTAGGAAAATGGCTGCAGCCCCGGAAGGGAGGAGGGAGTGTTCAGGAGCCTGGCAGGCTCCTTTTGCCCCCCCTTTGTCGCTGCCTGTTGCGGTCCGGCCTCCGCTTAGCTCTTTTCCTGCCCCAATTTCGGGAGGTTGGGGGGAGGAGGAGGCCGAGGAGGAGGACGTGGACGTGGAAACAGTCTGTTCCTCTGAGGATAATGATCTCTCGTGTGCACAGTA
Organism: Planiliza haematocheilus; assembly: GCA_005024645.1. NCBI lineage: Eukaryota > Metazoa > Chordata > Actinopteri > Mugiliformes > Mugilidae > Planiliza > Planiliza haematocheilus. The sequence continues at coordinate 3,146,925 of SRSE01001041.1, forward strand.
GACAGTGGGAGATGTATCAAGAGGGGGGCTAGCCCACCGCTTTGAGGAGGTTATTAACAGGGCTTCCAGGGCTCTGGGTGTTGCCCTTCCTGAGAACCCTTGGGCCTCATCCTCCAGGTTTGAGGAGGATACGGAGGTGCGCCCTGCATCAGTCCAGGTGCCCCTCCTGCCTGACTTTAAAGAACTGCTGTGTGAGCAGTTCCACTCTCCAGCTGCTACCCGTAGGTGGTCTGCTGCATGTCGCCGTTTTTCTAATGTGCATGACAGGGACCAGATTGCTTGTGGGCCGCTGCCCCCAGTGGACCGAACCTTTACTCCACTGGTTTCTCCCTCCAGCTCCATCCTGGGCAATGCCACCTGCTCTAGCAGGAATTGCAGGGTCATGGACAGTCTGCTCGCTAAACTGCATAAGGCTATGGCGGTGCAGACTCGGTTGGCTAATACTGGGGCAATCCTCTCACTTTACCTCCGTGACTTATCTCGTCAGGTTCAGGAGGACACCGGTGTAGGTGAGGAGCTGCAGACGGCCTCCTTATGCCTCTCCTCAGTGATGAAGGAGCAGGCTGAGGCAGCAGGCAGGGCATTAGCTTCCTTCTGGGTGGTTAGGCGCCATTTGTGGCTGTCTCAATCCCAGCTCCAGCAGGGAGATAGAGACTGCCTCCTTAAGGTGCCAGTGGAACCCACCGCTATGTTTGGGCCCCACGCTACTGCCTTGATGCAGCAGGCACAGGAGAGCCGCCGCTGTGCGAAGGAGGTTTCAGGGGGCTTAGCCAGGCACGTTACAGGCCCCAGGAGGTCCGGACCGTCTCGGCCTCAGCCAGCTCATACTCCAGCAGCCTCCACATGGGGTCAAGGGGACCTGAGACTCCAACTGGATGCTTCCCGGCAGCGCAATTACCGCCGACAGGGCAGAGGGAGAGGACCACCAGCTAAGGCTCAGAGGTCCTCTAAGCGCCCTCCGCCCTCCTGACAACTACCAGGCCCCGGCCAACCAGCCTCCCCCATCTGCCTCTCGCGAGACGGCCTGGTTGGCCCTGCGGGCGGACCCATGGGTGGTTTCTACCATGACCCACGGTTACCACATTCAGTTTTTGCGCCGGCCACCTGTAACTCATACATACACCCACCTTTACCACGGTGGGCGATCCCCAACAGAGCGCAGTTCTGCAGGCAGAGCTGTCCACTCTCCTGGAGAAGGGAGCAATAAGGGAGGTGGCCTCTGGCCATCACCAGGCCGGGTTTTTCTCCCGCTACTTTCTGACCCCAAAAAGAGACGGGGGACTTCGCCCGATTCTGGACCTCAGGGGGCTCAACATGTATCTCCGGCCCCTGCGATGCCGGCTACTGACAGTCCCCAGGGTGAGACAGGCGGTCAATGCAGGAGACTGGTTTGCCACCATAGACCTCAAAGACGCGTACTTTCAGATACCCATCTGGAGGGGTCACTGGCGGTTCCTGCGGTTCGGCTTTGCAGGCAGGATGTACGAGTTTCAGGTGCTGCCATTCGGAATTTCTCTGGCACCGCGAACCTTTACTCATTGCATGGATGCGGCCCTCTCCCCCCTGAGGCAGGGAGGGGTCAGGATTTTAAACTACCTCTACGACTGGCTGGTCTGTGCAGTTTCAGAGGAGCAGTGCCGCCGCCACGTAGCCCTGCTGCTGGACCACGTTCAGGGCTTGGGCCTGCGCGTGAATTACACGAAGAGCAGGCTCGAGCCTTCCCAAGTGACGACCTTCCTGGGCATGGTCCTCGACTCAAGGAGGGGGACAATTGCCTTGACCCTGGAAAGGCAGCAGGCCTTCAGGTCTTGCCTCGCCCTTTTCCGGCTGCATGCGCCGGTCAACTGGGGACTCTGCCTTCGCCTCATGGGCTTGATGGCAGCCATGGTGCAGGCGGTTCCTCTCGCTCTCTTGCACATGTGCCCTGTGCAGAGATGCCTGCACAGCCTGGGGTTGTGCCTTCAGAGGTCTCACAAGGCCAGAGTGGTAGTCTCTCGGAGGCTTCACAGGGCTCTCCAGTGATGGAGGGTCCCAGCAAACCTCAGTGTGGGCCAGGCGCTGGGTCCGGTGATCTACCGCTAGCTAGTGTACACGGACGCATCCCCTTCGGGGTGGGGCGCTGTACACGAAGGCTGTGGGACCAACGGTGTCTGGACTGGCCGGTGGCTGTGCCAGCATATAAATGTCCTGGAGCTGAGGGCGGTTCTTCTCGCTCTGCGTAATTTTCTGCCGAGGCTGAGGGGCTACCACGTCATTGTGCGCACCAACAGCACAGTGACGGCCGCTTATATCAACAGGCAGGGGGGCCTGGGCTCTCCTGCCCTGTGCAAACTGGCAACCACTATGTGGCAGTGGGCTCACCCACTCTTCCTCTCGCTCAGAGCAGTGCATGTGCCGGGGGCACTCAACTCCGCAGCAGACATCATGTCGAGGGGAGGGCCTCAGCCAGGAGAGTGGAGACTCCACCCTCAGGTGGTCTCCCAGATATGGCGCTGCTTGGGCAGGGCGGAGGTCGACCTGTTTGCGTCCAGGGAGTCGACGCATTGTCCTCTGTTTTTCTCCCTGAGGAACGACGATCCCCCCCTGGGCTGGGATGCTCTGGCTCATCCGTGGCCTCAGGGTTTGCTTTACGCCTTTCCTCCCTTCACTCTTCTCCAGCCTCTTCTCCGAAGAGTTCTGGTGGAGCGTGTGAGGCTCATATTGGTGGCTCCTCTGTGGCCCCACATGGCATGGTTCTCGGCGATCCCACCTCTGCTGGACGGGTCGCCATGGGAGCTCCCGCAGCGGAGGGACCTTCTCTCTCAGGCGAACGGATCCCTGTTCCACCCCTTCCCAGAGGGGCTCAGGCTGGTGGCTTGGCCCCTGAGAGGGACAGGCTCTTGGCCTTAGGGCTGCCAGAGCCTGTGGTGGCTACAATCCAGCATGCCAGGGCTCCATCTACCAGGGCTGCTTATTCGTACCGCTGGCAGGTGTTTACCACCTGGTGTGCGTCTCATGAGGTGGACCCATACTTAGCGTCTGCTCAGGAGATCCTGCAGTTTTTGCAGTCTCAGCTTGAGGCACAGAAGGCTGCGGTAACACTGCGAGGATTGGTGGCAGCAATCAAGGCAGCGCGTATCGGCGAGTTTGCGCTGAGTGCGGAGGACAGTGATCTTATCTCCCGGTTTCTTCGAGGGGCTCGGCGACTTACGGTGCATACCACTGGTCCTGCAGTTACCCCCTGGGACTTGGATGTCGTCCTGGGAGCCCTTCAGCATCCCCCCTTTGAACCTCTTGGGGACGCTGATTTGAGGTGGCTCTCCATGAAGACTGCTTTTCTGCTCACCGTAACTTCGGCCAGAAGAATAAGCGAACTCCACGCCTTGTCAGTACATGACGATTGCTGTCGGTTTTCCCCGGACGGCTCGAGTGTGGTCCTCCGCCCTAACCCAGCATTCCTGCCTAAGGTCCTCACCGAGTTCCACCTGTCTCAGTCAGTTGAGCTTAGGTCTCTCTCCTCTCCTAGTGTTGGCGAGGAGGTTGAGCAGGACCAGTCGGCACTGTGCCCGGTCAGGGCCTTGACAATGTACATCCGGTGTACCGAGGCTGTCCGGAGGTCCGATCAGCTCTTTGTGTGTTACGACCCTGGGCGGTTGGGCAGGCCTCTGTCGAAATCCAGGTTGTCACACTGGGTTGTCGACACGATTCGGCAGGCTTATGTGCTGTCGGGTGTGCCTGTTCCTTCAAGGGTCCGGGCACACTCCACTCGGGGTGTGGCTGCCTCATGGGCCTTGTGGCGAGGGGCCACCCTCGCTTCCATTTGCTCTGCCGCCATGTGGTCATCTCAATCGACCTTTACTAGGTTCTACCGTTTGAATGTGGCCACCAGCCCCTCGTTTGGGGAACATGTGCTGGGCGTGGCCCGTCGGTAGTCATTTTTTGTTTCCCCCTCAGCCTTGCGTCTTGCGGGCTGTTTGAGCGGCTGCTCCGTTACCAGGCTGGCCTTTGCGTCTTGCGGGGCTCTTGCCTGTCCCCCTTGGGCTAGCCTTGCGTCTTGCGGGCTTCCCTAGCAGCCCTTTCCCTCTCAGGGCTGGCCCTAGCGCCTTGCAGGGCCTCTCCTGTGAGTTGTATATAGTGTACATTTGTAAATAGTTCGTTTGTTGCACGTTGTGGTGTGGGATTTGGGCTGCACCGTCTCCTCACGGGGTGTCTTAAAGATCTACCCCGTACATATGGAATATGTAACGGAGTGGAGAGATAGTCTCGAGACGATAGAGAACGTATGGTTACATTGTAACCTTGGTTCTCTGAGTGAAGAGACTATCTCTCCAGTCCTTAGGCCGCTCGGAGACACGTTTCGTTCAAACTATCAGTAATGACACGCCAGCGCAGGCGCTTTATAGCTTCGCAATGAGGCGTGGCCGGGCAAGCCGGTGTGTCTTAAAGAAATTTCCACGTACCCTGACAAGCAGGGGGTCATACCCCGTACATACCCAGTACATATGGAATATGTAACGGAGTGGAGAGATAGTCTCTTCACTCAGAGAACCAAGGTTACAATGTAACCATACGTTCTGTGACATCCTGTCCATCAATAACTAACTGAAACAAGCATTAGTCGGTTCTGTACTGTGCGAAGCACATTCAATAAACAACAAACTGAAAGAGATGTTGGCTTGTGTAAATACGAGTGGGGAAATTAGTCCTAGAGAACAAAAACATTTTTGTACAAAGCTGGAAATATGTTTGTCTCTTTTGGACACAGCCTCAAAGTAGCTATTAGGGAAACTGCAGTTTTTGGTAATTCCACACTGGCTTCATTTTTCAGCCTTCCTGGCAGACATATGTAAGATGGACAACTGAAAAAACATTTCCTTTGTAGACGTCATTTCAAAACTGCAACACACATTTAAGAAATATTCTAAATCAACCACTGCCATCTAACCGGATTCCAACAATCAGATGAAGGTATAGCCAAGAAAAGGTGAAGGAAAGGATATGTTAGGCTTGCACAACAGAAAATGAGCTTGCATACATTCTGGCAAAATACCTGTACTTTGCACTGATGGAGGTTGTGTTAAACAGAGACGCTGACATGTTTTATATGGATTAATATGTCAGGTGTGCTAAAGCTACAACAAGATAACTGGACCTTTTTCAATTTTCTTGAAGATATTTAATCACTCATCCTTGTTGCTTTTTCACTTCTAAATATCCAGTGGCGTGTCGAGGTTTTAATAGGAACATCTGTGAGTGGTGTCTACTTGAAACTCACAGGACTGGTCTGTAAATGACCAGATACTCACCTCCAATGAGAGAAATGTCTTCAGACTGAACTCTCCAATGACCCATGAATGGCCACTTGCATGAGTAGTGAAACATCTTTAAGAGATCTCAAACAATTATGTTAATGTTATCCATTGTTTAAAAAAAAAGTCAAGTAAGTCTGAACTGGACATCATGTGTTATGCTGGTACTGGTCTCAAAAATGTTGAAGCGACACATCCATCCTGCAACCATATAATCATCTGGTTATGTAAACTACAGCCTTTACTGTCATCTACAATCACCATCCACAATTATACTCTACACACTGAACAGGTCACTCAGGATCACATATTACTGCACACTCAAACAGTGTTACATACAGTCACTGTAGCCCAGCCTTTACCTTGAAATTCAACACTTTCTTACCTGACAGAAATACACCCACAGCTTCCTGTCTTATGACTCACATGTATAGCACTTAGTGAGAGCTTAAAACAGTGACACTGTTACATGATAGCAGGGACACAGACTGACACCATGAGTAAATGATGAAAGTGGATGATGACGGTGCTGAGTGCCAACAGGGAGCTTTTATGATATAATGAACCTGACGAATGCATCACTTTGCATTCATTACATCTCTCAGATACCAACAGTTTCTCCATAGTGCTGCAGAGATGGGCGGTTTTTATGATTTAGCAGTAATGTCTGCATTCAAACTGTCAAAACAAGCACTCTGCAGTAACAGTTCCAACAGCCCCGATATCAAAACCTCTTCTATTTCATGTTGTATTTTTGTTAAAATAAGTATGTGTCTGTAGATTCTCAGTCATGCAGGTCATGGTAACTAAATGCACTTTGCCAAAAGGCTACTGGACCAATGGGGTTTCTTACGGCACCTACTGTATCAGCCACATACAATGCAGTCCTATCATCAATCCTCAGGTAGCACCATTGGCACCTTGATATACTGTATGCAAGCCTCAGGTCATTAACTTTCCTTTAGCCATGTGAACAGCGTAACCACCCACAGATGGTCCTAAGTAAAAGCTGGAACTCTCCATCAGTCAGAGTGGAGTCATCTTCATATATATATATATATGTTTTCTCCAGCATTCTGAGAATTCTTGCCTCAAACGTAGCTATTCACTCGTCAGTGTAGCACTCATTCAGGATGGTGGTCTAAATTCGCTTTGCTTATTTCCTGCAAGCACTGATCTGGCATAAAAAGATTTGAAACCAAAAATGTGTAGAAATCGTTTGACTTGAAAATTGCTTTAATCAGTTCCATCACTTTCCTTATTCTCTTGGTCAGCTTCTTACTGAAAAAAAGGTTTAGGCACTTAAAATATTAAGAATCTTGGGGCCCACCACGGCATCACCCAAAAGGCCGCCTCACATCACCCGTCCCTAGAAGAGAAATAATACAGCCAACAACCAGCTAGCACAAACGGTACTTTTTGTGCCTGTGAGAGAGAAAATAACTCTTCACACTAGAAGGTTGCCATAGTCTGTGTCTGTCTGTCTGTCATTTAAAATGGAAACCCCATGAGCTGAGCCTACCTAGCATCTAGCAAGAGCTTCAAATCACTGCAAAGAACTAATATGGATCCAATACAAGATATAATTCCACACTGTTAGAAAGATAATACTGTTACAAACCAACACATGATTCATTTTTTAACTGCCGATATGGCACCACTGTTAATCCATGCTGTTGATTATGTTCATTAAACCAACTTAGAAGATGTACACATTATACACATTTTATCTTTTGCAACATTAAGCATTTTGTGGGTGTCCTAGCAACAGCCACCAGCCCAAGATGTTGTATTGTTCCTTATTTGTTTATGTTTATATATTGTATTTGGACCTAGACCAAGACAAATTGCACCATATGCCAACTCAGCTCTTGTGCGTATAAATTTATGTGGGAAAATATCTGGGGTAGTGGAATGGGGGCTGTGGGGGTGTGGAGTTCGGAAGTTCACCCAGGGTACTAAACAGACTAGAAATGCCTCTGCCTGAATCATGCTTACAAGTTGTTAAAATCGTTTTGTATTTCAAAGTTCACATGAAATATAGATGAAAAACAAGAATAATCACCTGATTTGACTAGTTTGCTAAGCTGCTCATCAGGCCTAATGAGATAACAAGCCCAAACATATAGTTATAATGAACTACTCCCAGCAAATGAAAAGCAAGGATTCCTGCAACATGGGATGTCAATTGTTGCATTTACTACAACTGCTGCTGGAGTCTTGACCTTATTACTTCTTTTCCTCCTGTATGCATCTTGGTAGCTGAAGTCGTGCCAGAAATACAACTTTTTCTACAGATGGTATGTCCCACTGTTACAGAGAGAGAGAGATGGTGGACCACAGTGGTGGAAGTGTGAGGCTGGCTAGTTTGTTGGAAGTTTATCATATCGGTGAGGTACTAATCTTTCTTGTTTTTTCCCCCCCAGGTGTGGTGGCGCCTTTAGGTTGTTTGTGGCTGTCAGTTCTGGTCTGTTGTGTTTAGTTTCGTGACCAGCTTTCTTAGTTATCATTATTTACCTTACCTGGCAGGGGAGATACCGTGATCAAGAAGGCGGTTCACCCAGGGCGAGGCTCAGTTGCATCAGCTGTGCTGACCCTGCGAATCCCAAATGTGAATCTCGACTGACTTCACGCGTTCGCGCTCTCTTTACTTGAATTTCCCCTGGGATTAATAAAGTATCTATCTATCTATCTATCTATCTATCTATCTATCTATCTATCTATCTATTTCATTCATCATTTTAATTTTGAATAAAGAACCATTCTTTTACACACAGTTATTGGTCTCTGTGTCGCTTTCCTTTTACCCGGAAATAATTTTCTTTTGTTTTCCTCCCTTCATCCCCTGGCCACATATTCAGGAGGTAACACCCATAGACAACCCAGTGCTATACACGATGGAATCAGTGTGCGATTCATGAAGCGACAGAAGACACTATGACAACCAAAATACACATAAGTGCCAAGTTCCCCAAGATGCTACATACCTGCAAAGTACCTTTAAATTAGTGTTATGGGAGGTACACTGGTGCTGTTTTCACAGGCCCATGTATTTCAATCATTTCATTCAGGTTTGAAAGACTTTAATTCAATTAAAACTCATGGTGTTATTTTTGAAGCACTCTCTCAAACAAGAATTTCCAAACTGTTTGTGAATTTGGGAATCTTGTTGAAATCAAAATGTCTTTTTTATACCTGATCAATCCTGAACAGAAAGTAATGATGATGAGTATGAAATGATGTGAGTGGTAAAAAAAACTGCATACTCCTTTAGTTATTCTACCCCTTTCATCTCATCTCTTCTATTCTGCACTCTTGATCTATCCGCCCCCCCTTTGAAGCATTTATCCATCAAGCAGTTGTCACCTTGCTGTCGGTCTTATAATGTGAGGTGTGTGTATATGTGAAAGAGAGTCTGAATGACGAAGCGTGAGTGATAGAGTGGGTGAGCAAGAGAGAGATTGTAATCAGATTCAGCCATCACGTATGAGTTAAGAACCCAGTGATGTCACAGAGAAACTGACTAAAATGTTTTCCCATACTTGCCCTCTCTCTCTCCCAGAGGGGTCATTTACAAATGCCTCCCAGCAGGTGTTTCAGGCATCTTCGGTATATACACTATATTACCAAAAGTATTCGCTCACCTGCCTTTACTCATTCTATGAACTGAAGTGCCATCCCATTCCTAACTCATAGAATTCAATATGATGTCGGTCCACCTTTTGCAGCTATTACAGCTTCAACTCTTCTGGGAAGACTGTCCACAAGGTTGAGGAGAGTGTTTATAGGAATTTTTGACCATTCTTCCAAAAGCGCATTGGTGAGGTCACACACTGATGTTGGTCGAGAAGGCCTGGCTCTCAGTCTCCGCTCTAATTCATCCCAAAGGTGTTCTATCGGGTTCAGGTCAGGACTCTGTGCAGGCCAGTCAAGTTCATCCACACCAGACTCTGTCATCCACGTCTTTATGGACCTTGCTTTGTGCACTGGTGCACAGTCATGTTGGAAGAGGAAGGGGCCCGCTCCAAACTGTTCCCACAAGGTTGGGAGCATGGAATTGTCCAAAATGTTTTGGTATCCTGAAGCATTCAATGTTCCTTTCACTGGAACTAAGGGGCCAAGCCCAGCTCCTGAAAAACAACCCCATACCATAATTCCTCCTCCACCAAATTTCACAGTTGGCACAATGCAATCTGAAATGTACCGTTCTCCTGGCAACCTCCAAACCCAGACTCGTCCATCAGATTGCCAGATGGAAAAGCGTGATTCATCACTCCAGAGAACGCGTCTCCACTGCTCTAGAGGCCAGTGGCGGCGTGCTTTACACCATTGCATCCGACGCCTTGCATTGCACTTGGTGATGTGTGGCTTGGCTGCAGCTGCTCGGCCATGGAAACCCATTCCATGAAGCTCTCTGCGTACTGTACTTGGGCTAATCTGAAGGTCACATGAAGTTTGTAGCTCTGTAGCAATTGACTGTGCAGAAAGTCGGCGACCTCTTTGCACTATGCGCTTCAGCATCCGCTGACCCCTCTCCGTCACTTTACGTGGCCTACCACTTCGTGGCTGAGTTGCTGTTGTTCCCAAACACTTCCATTTTGTTATAATAGAGCTGACAGTTGACTGTGGAATATTTAGGAGCGAGGAAATTTCACGACTGGATTTGTTGCACAAGTGGCATCCTATGACAGTTCCACGCTGGAATTCACTGAGCTCCTGAGAGCGGCCCATTTTTTCACAAATGTCTTGTTTCACAGTCTGCATGCCTGAGTGCTTGAATTTATACACCTGGGGCCAGGCCAAGTGATTAGAACACCTGATTCTGATCATTTGAATGGGTGAGCGAATACTTTTGGTAATATAGTGTATGTGCCTCCTCAACCATCACATGCACACATTCAAACAAAGCTGCCTGGTCCTCCTGCTTCCCATTTCAGAGCTGCCTTTGCTCTCTCACTGTGACAGTTGACCAAAAAGAAAACCACACATTTCAGACATAAAACTATTTCTTGGTTAATTACTTGACAAACCACATGTTTCAGAGATTTATGATCCAGATCCTCCAGACTGGACATACATGCTCATTTCCATAAAGAACAAGTGTCGTGGGAGAGAGTACCTGTATTCCTGTGTCATTTATATTGAGAACATTGGTACAGATTTTACCCTGCCAAGCACTCGATGTCACAAAGAAGCAACAGAACTTAAAGGACACTTATTATGTTAGTTTCTAACACAATATTTGTATTCTGAGACATGATTAAAGCAGTTGTACATGATTCACAGTAGACAAAATGTAATCTCATACTGACTGCTTTTGGTTGTGTCTCACACACTCACTGCTTTGCATCCATACATCCTCAACCCTGACTCTGAATCTGCATATGAAAGCGGACAGCATGAACATCCACATAAGGACATCTCTGTTTAGTAAATATTACACTCAATACCTACCTTCAGTGTGATAAAAAGGTGATTATGTGCGTGCTGGAATACATTAAATGACTATAATATAACTATAATACTGTTTCTGAGAAAAGGACAGTGCCAATAGACTGTAAGTCTATATAAAGAAATCACCTTTTACTGAAGTTAAGTCTGAACCCTGAATGTTTGGCTCACAGAGCAGTATACATCTGTTTACTTCATTCTATGAGACCTTGCCAATGTGACTCACAAACCTCTTACACTGTAACATATATATATTTACAGTTATGTCATTCCTTTATGGACAACAACCCAGAGTAGCAGAACCATACTGGTACTGCTGTTAATAAACGCTTCGTAACAACAATTCTTTGTTTAACCCTTCATGCATATATGCAGGGTGTGGGGGATCAATTGTAAAGGCCTGTTATTGGCCAATATAAACCTGAATGGGCCAGGTTTCTCTCGCTGTATTGGGATACATCATGTGGGTTCCAACATGTATGTGTGTGTGTGTGTGTGCGTGCGTGCGTGCGTGCGTGCGTGCGTGCGTGCGTGCGTGCGTGCGTGCGTGCGTGCGTGCGTGCGTGCGTGCGTGTGTGTGTGGGTGTGTGTGTGTGTGTGTGTGTGGGGGGGTGCGCGCGCGCATATGACCACAGTTTACACAAGGCCAGGGCAGAAATGGTGTAATGGGTGGTGAATGGTGTAATTGCTCCACTGAGGGAGCCCATGATCAGAGGTCCACCGTGCTATTATCAGAGCCTCCATCAGAGCAATTGCTCCCATGAAACCTCCTCTTCTCCTCATACAGAGAACGAGAGCTGACAGAAGGGCCCGGCCTCTCACAGTGTGATGGGCTCTTCAGACAAGTCGGCACTAATGGCTGACGCTGGAGGTCAAAGCTGAATATCAAGTATTTATGTATTAAAACCAGAAGTAGAGCAGATATCCAGCTATGTTCAAAACATCCCTACTAAATTCAGGAGATGCAAATGAGAAAAAACATCCTACAAAGATCCAAACAGAATGACCGAACATTTAAGATTTTAGAGACTTTCTGCTAAAAAGCAGTGTTTTAACAACGCTGTGTATAGTGAGAGTGTATGGTATATGTGTATTTGTGTGTATGTGCTTGCCTATCCAGGCAAGCACATACTAACGTAATAACTCTGTGGGAGAATATGGCCTTGGGTTTGGGGAGTGACGGTAATAAAGCATTAGAGTACTCACCCTGCTCAGACAGATGCAGCACAGAGGCTGTTACATCTCCCAAAGAAGTGATCGGTCCTGAACCTGGACTTGACTTCCTCCCCTCCACATAAACACACACTACTACACACAGTACAATACCGTATCTAACACACAGAACTGCAGTCACACTCGGGCTTGCTGACTAAGCTTGACAGTATACACACATACACACTCACACGTTGTGGTTAATGGGGTGACAAGCTGAGGGCAAGGCCTGCATTAGAACCCGGGCTTGTCGCCATGTTAGCCTGGCACACACACACCTTGTTATTCTGTGTGAAATGACTAAAGACAGAGACAAGACACTTTCTAGTTCCAGCAAGAAAGGCCTACAGATTTTGTCCCTTATATTTTGTAAAATAACACAAATGGAGGGCGGCACAGTGGAGAAGTGGTTAGCACTGATGCCTCACAGCAAGAAGGTCCCGGATTCAAATCTTTCTGTGTGGAGTTTGCATGTTCTCCCTGTGTCTGCGTGGGTTCTCTCTGGGTACCCTAGCTTCCTCCCACTGTCCAAAGACATGCTCATTAGGTTCACTGGTGATTCTAAATTGGCCATAGGTGTGCATGTGAGTGTGAATGGTTGTCTGTCTCTCTGTGTTGGCCCTGTGATACACTAGAGATCTGTCCAGGGTGTACCCTGCCTCTTGCCCGATGACAGCTGGGACAGGCTTCCAGCAGCCCCCGTGACCCTTACAGGAGTAAGCGGTTACAGAAGATGAATGAATGAATGAACACAAATGCAACACAAAAGCAATTCCAAAGATATAAAAGTTAGTTTGGTCTTTTATATATAGATGAGCATTATCACTCTCAAACAAATTCACACAATACTAATTCATCTCATTGGGATCAGGTACAGGTGCAGTTCCAGCACTGTGAACCAGTAGCTACAAATCTTAATTTAACCAGTAAAGAGTATTTACAGCTAAAGAAGCCTAGAGCTGTTATGGTGGAGCCTTTAGTAGAGACATTAGTCACAAATGTAACTCGGGTCCTATGAATCCATATCTGGTGTCCAAGAAAAGTTTCTGATTCTCCAGAAACTTAGCATTCAGATGAAGCATTACATTCTAAAAAATACCTATTATCATAGTGTGGCATATGTGTGTGGACAGCATTTGTATGACTGCTTTCACACAGCCACAGTACCCGCAGTCACAGGGAGAACATGCAAACTCCACACAGAAAGGCTCCAGTCGGCCAGGATTCAAACCCGGAACCTTCTTGCTTTGAGGCATATATTATAACCACCACACCACTGTGCCACCCTACTAATGGAAAGTTCTGTATTAAAATATTCATAAAACCAAAATATTTGTTATTATCCCAGTCACACTTAGGCCACTGTTTGAGCTGATTTGGGCATAATTTAGCATAGCTTCTGTTATGAAAAATGTTAATATGCAAGTGTATCAGAAGTCTCATCAGATAATTAGGACAGAGTTTCTTATTTTGCAGTCATTCTGCTGACTGGCTATGGATTTTCAATTTACTAGATTGGGGGATTTCAATTTAATCTTAACTGAAAAATAGTTTCTAGGTTAAAAGTAAAACTTAAGGGAAATTAGGACAAAAAATATTAAATATAGCAGTTAAATGAAGACTTGAATGATGTATTGATCTATCTGTGTCACATGCTCATTAACACATGTTGTTGTCTCTCCCTGTTTCTCTTGGACTTAATTCTCTCCTCTTTAGGGATCACATGGATCGCATCAGCAGAGGACACACAGAGGACTGACCAGGACACTGGTGATAATTGTGTATTGGATTCTGACACAACACTCCAGCTGTAGACAGATGAAAAGGTCACATTCAATCTCCTGGTGTCTCTCCCCTCTCCTCACTTTTCTCCCCCACTTCTCATTTCACTTTTTCCACCTGTCTGCTCGCTCCATCACTAAAACCCGTTAATACAAATGCTTTTCAGACAGAAATAATCCAAAGATGAAAAAACCATTTCCCCTCAACATGCAGTCAATTTTCTGTCAGGTTTTAAGTCTTTAAACATGCCACCTTGTCAGCAGTCATAATCTGAGCTGAATCAGCATTTATCACGACCGCAGCTGCTTAGTTTGACCCTGGGAATAGAATTAATGCGTATCATGCGTAGCCACCCATATTGTCCTTCAGTCTCCAATCTTCCTAAGACCCGCAGTCATCCTCTTCTCTCAGGGTAATTGTCTCTGTATCGCAAAGCAGGAAGAGATCAGCCTCTAGCATTATACTTTAAAAAGGGGAAAAAGATGTGGATTTTGTATAAATAACTAAGTGAAGTGTAATGTTACCAAACTTCTAACTGACTTTAATTTACACAAAATCTACTTAAACAAGGGTGGGTCAAGAGTGGGTTAATGCCGAGTCTATACAACTGGATATGAAACAGGAAGGACATGGGTATTTATTCATGTCCTTATACACAAGGCTTTAACATGATTCTATGATTCACTGTAATATGGGATCATCTTCATCTTATTCATCCACAGAAGACATTCTAAGTAATTACAGCTGAACTCAAACCAATTCATGCATTCTCACTGAATTAAACACAATGGTGCCTGAGCCAACAGCCCACTGATGAAAGTATCGTAGTATTCATATATTTGCATTACTGTGAACAGTGTGCCTATGGAGACATCCTGTATTAAGTCACTGATAACGTCATCTCTGTAAACAGATAAACCATCAGACAATTGCTGAGTAGATTAGAGACTACTGCTAAAGCAAAATGAACATCTCCTACTGCTGCAGCTTCACATCAGAAGCATTTAACTGGAAAAACTCAAGCTGACTGTGAAGTAGTCATGGGACATGCAGTGTGTTTGTCAGAGAGTTTACTGCTATTAGTCATCTAAAATGTGTTTTCAAAACAAGACGACGGTCGCATTTTTGGCATTTTTTGACAGTAGATGAGTTTGAATTATGCCAGGAAGTGAAGTGAAAAGAAGCAACAGTCTTGGGGAGCTACGGGCAACATGTCATGTGTGACTTCTTTCTTAAATCAACAACAACTCGTCCCGCTGGCCCCAGTGTTACCACCAGTGTGTCACCACATCAACTAGAACTGTAATCTCTAACATCACTTAATAAACTATTACTGGTATTGGGGAAAAAAGTCCAGTATCAGTCAGCATGGTAGCTGTGTCTGCCTTTACAGCAAGGAATGCAGGACATGAACCCAAGTCTTAAGTGACAGCATAATTAACTATACACCACAATCTCCTCCCAGTGACCTCTGTGCTGTACAGTAAAGGACACTGCACTATCTGGATCTAAAACTAGATGCTGCCCAGTATCTCATAAATACCCTATTTACACAATAATAGGTTACATGTGTAATTTCTATTCTGAAGTATTATACATCATCATCAAAACGAAATCATTTCAGCATTAATGGATCATCACAGGATAACATACGATACATCTGAACCTAATAAATTTCAAGTGTGTACACTCTCTGCATTTTGTGCTTCTTTCTTTGATACATTCTGCATGCGAGACGACCAAACATGCAATGTCCATATGTTTGTGCACTGTATGTTATTGTGCATGTCTTCATGCTCACATGACCAGTGACTGATAGAGTGTGACAGAGAGAAACAGAAAGGGAAAGCCAGAAAGCAGAGCTAAAGACTCAAAGCGGGAGAGCAAGAGCAATTTGCTGAAATCGGCCTTAGAGAAATAGTGAAGGAAAGTACAGTGACTGTACAAAAGGCTTTGCTTCCTTTGTCCACTATTCTCTATTAACATTTTCCACACCTTCCACATTTCTGTTCTATAGAGAAGAGAAAGGTTTTAAAGTTTGATCATCTAAGTTTTAAACAAGAAACATTCAGGATTTGAATAACAGGGTATTAACCAAGTTTCTCAACACTTATTTCAAATGTCACTATAGTGGATAACACAGTACAGCTGCTCTTATTGCCAGTATTTCTGTCTTTGTGGAGTCATCATAGAAAAACTAGTTAGTTCTCTTCTATATGTCTTGAGACAAAGTCAGTTATTATGTGTGAGTGCACACATTTCATTTATTCAAGAGTTAGTTCCAGCAGCGTCTAAATTTGCCAGCTAGCCAGACTGATGTTTTTTCTCCACACACTATGACAGTCACGTTGCTATAACAAGCTATAGGAAGCCAGTCACAAGTAAATTAAAGGTGTAGCAAAGATAAAGTCCTGTGTGGCTGCACTCTCAACTGAGAACAAAACACATATCAGCCAAGATTGGCCAAGAATCCAAAAGGGAACCAATTTCCAATTGTTTTTTGTAAAGCTTAACTTTTAACTTCAACTTGAACAAAAAACTATTTTAAGCTCTGTGATTTTTACTTTCGATCAGTCACAGTGATCTTCTCCCAACATGTTCTCATGTACGTGTATTTTCTTATACATTTGCTCATCCCAGTATGAATTCTGAAGTGTTTCACTGAATGATATGCAACAGTGTGAGTCCTGAGACTGAAAACCACACCAATAAAACAGACATCAATTAACTATACTAACAAGACAACACCCTCTTAAATTATTCACACTCAGGAACCCTCTTCAGGCTCGGCTGCCGATCACGTGCCTCGGGCAGATAAGAGTAGAAGTTAAACCTCCATTATATGCACCACTTGTGCTTTGGCTCAATACATTATGAAATAATTACATGGTTCACTTCAAATGTGAAACCCACCCCAACACAGCTTGAGCCGATTCTCACCGTTTTCTTCTCGCCTCTTCCCTCCTTCCCAGCTCCTCTTTTTTTTTTATTCCTCCTCTTTTTAAGGTGTTGAACGAGTGGCAGACGACAGATGGTGTGGAGGATGCAGGAGTTGTGTGTGTGAGTGTGTGTGCAGGCATAAGATAGATAAGACAGCTCCCCGGTATCAGATGACCAGCGGGGCTCCTCTCCGGTTTTCCCAAACATAAAAGAGACATCTGGGCCAGCTCACAGATCACTGTTGGCCCTCGCTGTATGTGTGTTGGGAAGGAAATAATGTAATCTGACAGGCACGCGAAAGAGGATTAAGGTTTTCGCTGGTGGTCTCTGTCTCAATATGCTAGTGATTAAAACTAGGTAAAAAAAATATCTTCACTACACCCATGTGAATGTACAACCCAGTCACTTTCCTCTGAAGTCTTTCAGTGTTTTTACACCAGCCTTGCTCTCATAACTCACATCAGAAGACTCACTACCTCCCAGGAAGTCCTTCTCTCTGGAGATTATTTAAATCATCCTCTCTTGTACTGCTATAACTCTATTAAATTCTTCTTCTACCTCCTCCTCCAGTACAGCAATCACTGAATGGCTGCTTGCATCAGGCAGCAAAGGAAAAATTCACCAGTGAGCAAATGATTGTGAGTGTGTGTACAGTATGCCTCAACTATAGTGTAGCAGAACTTACAAACCACAAAGGAAACCACAGAACATCAATCACACTGGGGGAAAAAACATCTGAACAATGACATCAAGCAATGAATGAGTTGCATTTACCAGTACTATACCTCTCTATACAAAATTTAGGATTAATTCTTGCAACCTTGCCTTTAAGAAAATGTCAGATAGCTTGCATTGGTTGGTATCACCCCAGAGGGCCTTGAGGATACAGTAACGACAAACTTAGTTCACATGAAAAGCTTCAAGCAAGAGTTTAGGATTCTGCTGCAACAGCCAAGATCCTATGCAGACCTTAACACTGTAGCTGACATGCACCTCAGCAGAAATTACACTAAATAAAAAAATAATACTAAATGAAAATAAAAAAGAAAGAAATGCAAACTAAAAAAAACAACCTTCCCTTAATCACGTATTTGTCACTTCATAAATGTCTCAGTATCTCTCCTATAATATGACACCATCCGAGCAGGATAATAATCACCTGAGGAAGTGTGTATATGTTAGCTGCATACACACCTCTTCTTCTCCTTGTCCCCAGCTTATAATTATACCCGCCAAAGAGCAACAGACAAAACCAAAGTAACAATGGAACCTTGCAAATCCTCATTGATATTCAAAGCATTCCTCCTGCAATCTCATGACTCCTACGATGGCTGACACTGAGCCTCACAGAAAAATACTCAACAGGCTCAGTTCATACAGTATATCCCTCCTGGGGTTAAGACAACTACACACAAGTCATACAACTTTCAATCAAGTTAGCAGCCTATACCATCATTTGCATATGAGCGATCTAAAGTAAAATACGGTCAGTCAGTCATTTTCTATACCCGTTTAGTCCTGTTAGGGGTCACGGGGGTCTGCTGGAGCCTATCCCAGCTGTCATCGGGCGAGAGGCAGGGGTACACCCTGGACCATCGCAGGGCCAACATTCACACTCACAAGCACACCTACAGGCAATTTAGAATCACCAATTAACCTAATGAGCATGTCTTTGGATGGTGGGAGGAAGCCGGAGAACCTGGGGAGAACCCACGCAGACACATGCAAACTCCACACAGAAGACGCCCAAGTAAAATACAATACAATTCAAATACAGACTTTATTTTGTTGGAATTTAACAAAGCTCACAATATAATAAAATATATTCAAATGTGGACAACAATGATTTTCCCAGATTGCAGCTGCAGTTTGAATGAAGTCCCAAACAACAGCCCCATACACTATGTCAATGTGAGCAATTACCATACAGTTGAATCAATACCTCTCCACAGCAATCTCAACAAAAGCTGAGCATTACATACTCAAGACGGTTCATTTGTGCAACAAATATTGAATAAACTGATAACTATTTTACACAGATCGGACATAACATTATGACCACCTTCCTAATATTGTATAAGTCTGTCTTGTGCCTCTAAAACAGTTGTGACTCATCAGAGAATGGAGATTTGCCTTCTGAGGGTGTCGTGTGGAGTCTGAGAACAGAATGTTGTTAGTGGGGGCCTTTGCGTCCTATGGGTTGAGGGGAGGGGCCTCTGTGGATCATGCCACAGATACGTCATCAGTTTGAGATTCTACAGTCTGTGTACAAACTTCTATAAACTTAATTTTCACTTGAGATGCGACTCTGGTGGCCTCACTCAGGCCTTAATGCAATCACATTCCCTTTAAATTCAGAGAACCCTGGGGACTAATAGAACAAGTAATTTCCCGCCTGCAGACAGAAGTGACCAGAAATGGAAAGATTCAGCTCATTGACCGGATGTTAATGGCTGCTTCCGGTGATTCTATGTGATGGATTGGGGACACCTTTGCTGTGAACTGAATCATTTGGTGGCTCCATTGTAAAGCAATTAGACTGTTACAATCGAGTCACTTTGGCAGGGAGTCTGTCGACGGACCACAGGTGGGCAAGATAGATTGATGTTAGATAAACAATAAAGATATAAGACAAAGAAAAAAATTTCAATTGATGGATATCAGAAAACCAAATTTTAAGTTAATGGCACTATTTACAACTAGTAAACTGGTATGGAGTGCGGGTTACTGTGTTTTAGTGTCACCTTAGCAGATGGCTTTTTACAGCTCTTAACATTTCTCTCCTATTTTACACCATCAAGTAAAGTTCTTCTTATTACATATTGTTCTGTGTCTGTTTGTGTCCAGTCGTCTTAAAATCACCGTACACATATTTACAAGAAACATGGGCACTTCAGGTGACTGGACAGTTTTGTTTATTTATTTATTTTTCCCCCAAATGACACGTATTCTTCTAAATGTCTACATATAAAATACAACAGAAACTCCTCTCAGTGTGTTTCCATCACCTCCCACTCAATCTTCACCATCCAGACTCCAAAGCCGATAAGCATTTCAATATTCATCATCGCAGCATGGCAAAACACAAAGCCAGCAAGAATTGGCCCCCGCCCACTTAATTAAATCAATTTATAAATATTTCACATTGTAATTACAGAGACAAATAGATCTGAGAATCCACAATAGGGCTGGAGACACTGTACTTGCTGGAAGGGATGGACAATATATTTAAAATCAACTGTGATATATCTTCACATTATTGATATTCATCATAATATCGCCAATGTAGGCAAAAACCACATGCAAAACAATCAATCAGTTGTTTTTCTGTGCAGTGAAGTGTGCTCCAGTGTTATGCATTCTACCCAAAACTTCATTATTCACTGCTCCATCCATCCACTATGGTTCTGCTTCCTTCCCCTCCCTTTTTGTTTCCCCCTGCCAACTCCTTAAACACTGCAGCCAAAGCGGCACTCGATCTGTTCTAACCTCCTTCCTGATTAAAAGTTTGACAGACCTTGTACTTCTTTATGCAACTGCTCACTACAACTCACTACCTCACCACCAATAACACTACAATGTACTCCTCTGTTCTTGTCTGTGAGAAAAAAGTGGTCTCAAATGTTGAAGTACTGCAGAGGTGGGGACGAGAAAGGAAGCAGGACATCCTGTCCAGCTTTTGATTAACAAAGTGAACATTTGTTGGTCAGGGATACTTAAACACTCTGCACTTTACTGACATTTATTCACTGTAGACTGAGCGACTGGAGGATTGGAGGAAAGCTTCCAGCATGAAGGACATGTGCAGAAAACGCAAGGCAAACTGCAGGCACTGTTTAGGTCACTTCATGAGAAACACTTAACAAAATGATGGAACCAGGCTGGATCTATGCAGTTGATGGAGATTTCCCTCTGCCCTTGAGGCAGAGAGCTGAAGCTGTCAAATATAACAATAATAAGGTGGAGAAGCGCGGATTCTCTAAACGTAAGCCTCGTCTTCACACTCATATGCCTGTACACAGTATGAGCTGGAAATTGGCCAGGACAACCTGGTAGTCAAATAACTGCTGGCCAGTGGAGCAGTTAGGTGCTCAGTCTTGCTCAAGGATACCACAAGGTTAGTTTGTGTAGTAGCACTAAGCGTGTCCCAACATTTCAATCTGCTCGATGTTACAGAATCTGCAAATCAACTCTGATCACAAGTGAAGCTATCAAGATGGGGTGTATTTTTTAATCATTTAAATTAATATTGCCCTAAAAGCTAAAATTAAAATAAAGCTATCGCTAGCTTCAGTCAAGATTATTAGATAAGAGGAGCCTCAGCTGTGCAATGGAGAGCTTCAAACACCAACTGAGAGCTATAAAATGTTATGTGTCAACATTTGTTCCTGTGAATTTGTTGACTGCCTGTAACCCAACAGGAAAAAAGAAATTGTTTTTGCCAATACTCTTTTTCTCTCTGGTGGGAAAACTGTAAAACCAGACTTTATGCCAGCTCACAGGATGGTTTTATTCTAAGCATATCTGTATTCTGAAAATAAAAAAATTCATGAGGGAAAACTAGAAAAACCAATTATCCAAAAAAAAAAACATGATACTGGAACTAATAACCAAATGAAAGTGGCTGCGATAATACGCTGAATGAACTGTTATTAAATTCAATTTGACAGAAGAATTAAATGCAAAAGTTCTCAAACTGTTCTGTCAAATTCCCTTGACTAACTCATCGTGAAAGCAATAAGCCTTGACTTTTTGCCATTCTCATTTTTGTCTGCAGCACAGAGCATTCAATTCTGCCAGTGTTTAAAGAATCAAAATGTACTAACCCTTGTGAAGTCTTGATGCGTAAAAAAAATCATATCATAAAATTAAAGGTTACTCGCATAACCCCACAAATCTTTTTAAACATTTGAGAGGCAACCACATAGTCCCTTCATGTGACCATGAACCACCACATTACATGTTTCTGCAGCTCACGTAAAAAAAAAAAAATAACGAAATTGCTTCACACCTTTCATACAAATCATAAAAGAACTTCTCGCGATATAAAATTCCACCTGAAACCACTATGACAAAGGTGGCCAAAAAAGGCTTGTTGAGCATGCATTGGTTTTAGAGGTTTTTAGCAGCGCCCTCATTCATATTCATTAACACAAATCACTGCAGTACATCCTTTACTGTGTGCCACTTGATTTGTTGAGGTTTAAGTATCAGCCTCCAAGCGCGATAAGTCAGCTGTAGTTGTTGAGTGCTGCAAATAAGGAGGGAGGAGAAATATTTCACCTTTGCTTTGCATTGTTCATCATCACAAATATCTTCAGGGTGCCTCTAGGCAACAAGATGCACTCGAACTTCAGTGACTCAGAAGTGAAATCTCAGGGTTATTAGATAGATAGCATAGCAACACAAGTATGTAAACACAAGTCCAGAGGCCAGGCCTAAAGGCACTCAGACTCATTGATTCCAGGCTTCATAATCAGCTATAACAAGCATGTCAAGCATGGCGAGAGGGCTGAGCTGTAAACTGTTATGGAATAAGACTTTCTGAAGGTAAAAAACTCTTCGAGACTAGTCCTGCTGAGAAAGTTTCCCACATATCCTGTCTGTGAGTCACACACTTCCACTTTTTCCACAGGTTCTTGAACCGGTCAAAACAATTTTCTCTTATCATTTTTCTGTATTTTTTCTTTTCCTCATCATAATGACATTCTGTGAGAGCAGTAATTCTTGGCAGCTCGGCAGACAATTCAGTCCACAATCCGTCTCTGCAGTACAGACATTTGCAGGCTCTTTCAACTAGTATTTCCTCTTTTTAGTTACAGAAAGAGTTAGAAACTCCCAAAACACCAACAGTAAAATCTACTCCAACACTGATTTTTATAAAAATATTTAATGGATAGTAAATTAGCTTCCATCAGTCACAACATGAAAACCCTCGTCAGATCACATGAGTATCATCAATCATCTCATTACAGTACAATGTTCTGCAGGGAAGCCTTGGGTCCTGGCATTCAAGTGGATATTACTTAGACACATACCACCTACCAGGAGCACAGCAGTAGCTTGTCCTAGCAAGGCAATTTGTCAACGAATAAAGACAAGGGGTGCTGACCCAGCCTCTAAATTACCCTGATAACAGTCTACCAGAAAAAGCCCAGACTGCCCCACCGTGCAACCTGCAGGACCCAAAGGATGTGCTGCCATCGTGCCAGAGCCAGACACCACAAGACATCCCCAGAGGTCCCATGGCCAAACATTAGTTTATCCATATGCACATGTTCTGGCACATGTGGAACATACTGTATGTCCCGCACTATATGCAATAATAAATAGACTGATGGTGAACATGGCTGCCAACGATGATGTTGATGCTGCTTGCTGTATAAACAGCCATTTTCTGTCAACATGTCAGGCTTAAAAACGTAAAAACAAAGTTTACTTTATATAACAGTTATACTAATGCACATTTGCTCAGCCAGACTGTGATATGTCCTGTCCTTTATCTCAAACCCACAAATAGCACCAATAATCCCACGCAAACAACGAAAAAAGATTCAGAAGTGTCTTCAGCACATTACTCATTCACACAGTTATCTCCCCAGTGAATGCTTCTTCTCAGGCTTAATCCACAACACTTTAGGAAATTTGTGTTGCCTGATGAGTTGAGGAATGGTCCCCAGGAAACAGTGAATTGTCGATTCAGTCAGATGACATGTCAAGGACTTCCTCTGACTCTCTCAACTTTATAAAAGCCTGGCTTGGCCATGGTTCTTTGAGTCACTGCCAGGGTTATCTACCAAGTCAGCATTTAGCCAGCACTACCTTTTCATTATCATTGTCCCTGTGGCGTGGTGGACAGTGGGAGATGTGAGCAGAGAGGGGCATAAATTGTATTTTTTCTGGATGCAGGGCCATGACAACAATAAGACAGACAGTTTTGTCTCACTGTCACAGGCTGTCTGTCTGACTTTATAAATTGATTAATTTCAAGCCTGAGGAGAGTGTGAGGAGGAAACAAAAGGGAAATCAAGGGGTAGCAACGCAAAAGCTGACTAGAGAAACAAGTTACAATACAAAATACCTGGGGACAGATCACCAGCCTGGAGAAAGACCAGACAGTAACGGCATTAAAATAAAACATGAAGCTGGTGTAAATTCGTCGGCGGACATTGACATGCAAAGTCTTGGCCACAAGTTAGAGGAATGGGAGCTGAGTGGCCTGAAGCAGCTCTGCAGACTGCTAATGGTCAGCGCGTTGATTAGGTGGTGGGAGGCAGATAGAAATCTCATTACACTATTAAGTGATTCATAGCTTGGAGCTGCATGATTCCACGGTTCTGACAAAGATTCATCTTGCTCGGAGATGTCAAATGCAGACTTTGAGTTTGCAGTTGCTTAACCTGCTTTTGCACGTTATTATGTAGTGATCAGACTTAATGAAAGGACCCCATGCAGTCACATCTTCACCTCTTTAAAGCAATTTGTAGTAGTTTTATTGAGGATGTTGCTGCAGGACACAACTCAAAAACAAGTCATTCTAAGCTGCAAACAAAGTTAACATCAGTAAATATATCCGTATGATTTTACAGGGTTTTAAGATGTAATTTCATGGGGACGCCAATGTAAGTAAAACCTGCTGTAACAATCCACCATCAGTTCCCTAAAAACCTAAAAAGTTTTTTGGCATTATGTGGCCATGCACTGCTTGGGGTCGCCTGTTAGAAATAGCAGTTATTTTTGTGGGAGAGGACAGTCTATTTTTTTTTTTTTTTTGGCTGAAAACTGTTTTGTGTTGCTACTGAAAACAGAGTTAATGAGTGCACTTTGGTCAAGATTAAACCATAATGCGCCATGAAATCAAAACTGCTGGCTAAAAGAAGCTGAAAAACAAATGTGATTTCAGAACTGGGTTCCTCACTATAACCACTTTACAGTCATTTTCATTGGCCATTCAAACAGAAAACAGTGATTATGGTGCTTTGAAGTTGATACTCTGTGGAAGCAGAGTTCAGTTTGAGGTGAGGCGACTGGATAAGATGAATTTCTGTCACAACTGGATTCATCAAGAGCATTCAGACAGCAGCTTATTCAGTGATGACATTTCATCTGTCAAACATGGCAGAAGCCTAAATTGGCCAAGCTCTTCACAGACTTGACTGGTACAATTTTTAATCTGACTTTGAAGCAAACTTTAAGAACAAAGAACACAAACCCTTTTAAAAAATGTATTAAATTGTACATATTCCGTAATTGAATCATAAAAGAAATATATGTTTATTCAAACTTGCTATAGTCTTATGTATTGATTCAGTGTCATGTTTAGAGTGTTCAAACAAGGAGTAAGTGCTTCTAAAATCAAACCGCTCAATAGTATGACTACAATTCCCTTAATTCAAACGGCTGTATAACATGTAAAAAGTGGAACAGTCTTTCAACTCCAAACTTAAATTAAGCAAAACTTTTTGTCATATTCAGCAGTGCTGAAACAGCACCACATATTCTGCTCCTTCTGACAAATCATTGAGGGTATACGATAAAAAGACAGCAACAATATGCAGTGTTTGGCTGCACAACAGTATCTATGGACTCACTTGTGAGTCCTAGCAAAGTTTAAAAGGTTACAATGATTACAGTTCTAAAAGCCTGTAATAACATTTAGACTAAACTGAGAAGGCATAAAAATAACCGAACTCAAGCATTAATGACCTCCAGTGGGATTTTATCTCGGGCAGGCTTCTCTTCTGCTGGCTGGGTGCCTGATCTCCCAGGCTAATAACAGTAATAGGCCAAGCAGCAATGGAAGCAGTGTAACTAGTAGCAGTCATGGTTGGAGACATAATAGTCATTATGGATGGCAAGAATAAGCAGAACACAGGATTTGCTCACAGTGTCACGCAAAAATAAAGGAAACAAAGATACACTGAGAGCTGAAATCATAAGTGGGACAAACAGCTAAGCAGCATGTTTTCATTTATCTTTAGTTTCACTCCATCTTTGCCAGAAAACAAACACATCAAATAACCTAAGAACCTGCAATTCCTAAACGAAACTTTCCTTCATCTTTATTTGCTGTGGGAGCAATGAATAGCACATAAAGATGAAACAACCTAAAATGTGTAGAAAACACATAGCAATGACCATGTCAGTGTAGGAGAGCTGTTGATTCAACTGTGTTTTTATTTTCAAGGCTGAGGTTTTTAGGAAAATTGAATTGTATTGCGTAACCCTAACCCTAACATGTTTTTAATATTTTCACAACAAACTTTTAGTCCACTGGCTAGGCTAATTAACAGAAACACTTTTGTGATTAATTCAATCCAGTTAACAGTGCCACATATCCTGCTGAAATACCAAAGGTACGATCAACCAAAGAACTTATAAATGATAGTGGGAAGCATATAATGCGTCAGAGACTTTGACCCTTTGATCCTCACATTATACCTGAAGTAAATAGTGAGGGAACAAAATCAGACATAACACATTCTCATCTCCAGGCATTAGGCTAAAGCCTATATGTGCAGTCTTACAGGAGATTGCCTTATGACTGAGTCTTGCATAAAGTGAATTAGAAAAACCTACATGAGAAGAGAAAGACAGCAGATGATTTTTTTTTTTTTCAAGATCAGTGAAGGTTACAAAGGACTCAATTTGAGCTATAATCCATGATCGAAAGAGGGAACATAGTCGTGACCTTTCAACTGCCAACTAATAATAAGTACTTTAAAAAGAAGCTTACAGATATCTGAACATTTTCGGCTATTACCATTTTGGCCAGTCAAAAAACGTGCTTTGAACAGATAAATAATATACTAGACTTGGAGCACAAGATAAAGCACTGACTTTGTTTTTCATTTATTTGCCCAGATCAGAGTCACACTGACATTAAAAATTTTTGACGGTGCTACTTTAAAGATCTGCTAACATTGACTTCAGCAGTGGTAAACAACTATGAAAGCCATGCGTATGGAGTACAACACGGCCAAATGAGTGTGAATGAGTGCAATCACAAAATCGATAACTATGTTATGGAGGTGAGTTGTGACAAAAGGTAAAAGCAGTCAGCTTGAAGAGGAGATGAATTTCCAGCACCATGGACAGTACACATAAAACCAAGGTCCTCACAAGGTTTCCTCCTAAATCAATCTTCAGTGTACACAGATCAGACATGCTCTTTTATCACCTCATTTACTAATAGGCTTTCTTTATGCTCAGTGGCTTTGAACATAGTGCTGAGGGATCTGTTTTTATTCTCGGTTTATAGCTTCACAGAGACAACCACTTTCCACACAAACATACACCTCTCTCTGGTTACCAGCTGCTTTGAAGGTGTCTAGTTACATACAAGCTTCCTAGAAGTAGTACCATTAACACCCCAGTGCTGCTGTAACACTGTAACACTGCAAATGACCAATGCTGCATCCAGCCAACAAAATGAATAAATCGATGCTTCTTAGTTGCAAGAGGTCAAATTTACACACTGGGGCCAAACACATAATTAACACCAGACATGAGCTTATTACACACAAGAGATATAGGTTTAGAGGACAAGGCCACTGCAAATAGTTCCCTTGAGTAATATTCGTTCCAAAGTGTTGCTGGGAGCTGATGATTTATAGTTTCAATTGAAAGGATAAATGTGTCGTCTGTAAAGGCTGCGTGTGCAAGTTTGGGGAGTAGAAGAAAAAAAAGAAAAACGTACCTTCACTGCTTCAGCATGGGTGACTTTGTCAAAGACTTTGTCGTTGACTTTCATGATCTGGTCACCGATCCGAAGACCTTCTTTCTCGGCCAGGCTCCCCGGCTCCACCAGAGACACGTAGATGCCGACGCCGTGCTCTGAGCCGCCGCGGATGCTGAAGCCCAGGCCCTCGTTGCTCTTGTGCCGCTTCATTGTGACCTGCCGCAGCTCTCCCGGCGGCTCGTGGATAAAGTTCCTCCCCAGTAGAGGCACCAGAGGAGCTGTCCCATCGCTGCTGGTGCTGAAACTGTCCGGCGAGCCCCGCAACGCCACCTGAAACTCGGGTGGGTTGTTTGGCGAGTAATGCCCCGGGGGAGTCGGGCTGGCGCTCGGGAGGTCGACTGGCGGCGGTTCGGCGTTGCCGTTGCTCGCAACTAAATCCGATTTTAAGTAAAGGCCCTCCGAAGTGTACTGCTCGAAAAGAAGCTGGTCAGAGCGGGGGATAACCAGGCGCAGCATGGGCAGAAGTTGCCGCTTGCTAGGCGCGTTGAGGATAACGTTGAGGGTCTGGACCAGGTCGTACACGTTGCGTTTGGAGTGGTACACGTTGAGGCAGTGGATGAACTGCTCCCGCTCGAAGTCGTTAAGCAGGAGGTTGAGCGCGTTGTGCAGCTTCCTCACGTTGGCGGATAGAGTCCGCGCGCTGGAGGCTACGGAGTTTGCCGAGGAGCTGAGCGACATGCGCTCCAGGTCGGTGCTGCTCATCCTGGCGGTGTGACCGGGACACGGCGCCACACTGCTGCGGGTTAGAGGACAAGCATGACGGGCTTGTGGCTACGGATCTGACCGGCCCTCGGCATCACGAAAACTGTAAGACTTGCACTGCGGATATACACATGGTGTCCCGCTCTGACAGGTGAACCACTGTGGCTATACTTGTTTGGTTGATAGAAAAGAAGTTCAAAAGGGTAGTAAGTCCAACTAATTCAATGCAGTTGATATGAACTTCTTAGCATTAGGATATTCTGCAAACTTCACATGCGACACGGTGCGTCAGGACAGGACACGCAACAGCCTCGTGGAAAACTCGTCTCGCTTCGTCACAGGGCTTAGTAACGCGCCACGTAAGGCTCTCAGCCTGCGTGTCATCAGCTGCCGTCTTATTTTCCAGGAGGTCAGGTGGCTGCCGAGCTGCCGCTTCTCTGGTGTCTGCCTCACCGCCAACAGCTCCACTCCAGGGATGAATAAACACCACCACAAATTAAAATTAGACGACTCGCATTTGCTGCGTTTGCACAAACCAGTTCAGCAAAAGAAGCGAACTATTTCCAAGAAGCGGGGAAAAAAAGAAACAATAAGAAAAAAAAAAGTTATTTTTGTTCTGCTGCTCGGCGCCCAGAGGAGTTCGTAATATTCCGCTCCTGTGTCGGTTTTCACTTCCAAACGACGTTAGAAATATATATCCACCTGTGTGACACGAAACAAGCGACGTGTGTTGGTCGTGAGTTAATTATCCGCTTGTTGCAGTGTGGCGGAGTGCGTCCTCTTCCCAGACGTTACTACAGCGACTGAGTGGAGAGTGGCGGCTCCCTCTACTCTGGCCGTGCTCAGGCAGGAAATGACGCAGCCTCGTGCAGCCAGTGCGTTGTTTATAATCAACAACGTGCGCTCGTGGCACAGCCGCTACCAATAAGTGAGTAAACGAGAGGCTTGTTCTGTCAAAGCAAATGATGAGGAAAGAACACATGGTTCCTGATCAAAATGTCTCAACAACAAGTAATATGACTGGTTCTTCTGCCAGCTTTCTCAGTTATTAATGCGCTTCAAGTTTGTTTTCAATTCCCCACTATTCCCAGGCCCATTCAGGGAAATATAATGCATCAATTTTGAAGAACGCGTCTCTAGAAAATTACATGTAAAAAGAAAACAGACAACTGATGCAAATAGATTTGAACTTGTAATATTATAATATTATTATTTTTTTTAAAAATACACACAAGTCACGTGGCTAGCTGATTCGCAGTATCAATAAAGAACCGGATACTGGATACCTGTGCATTCTCTGCTATCCTAATAAACAAACAGCTTTCAATGGGCTTTTACCTATATTTGTTACAGTGTGTAGCAGGGAAAGGAAAGACATGGAATGCAGCAGTGACGGGACACATCACCTGGGTGAACACTGCCCTATGTAAGGGAGAAATAAACATAATAACAGGCTAACATAGTTATACTATCCATCTTATGCCATTGTTAAATACAGTATCTCACAAAAGTCAGTACACCGCTCACATTTCTGTAAATATTTTATAATAGCACTTAAGATATGCACTTTGATACAATGTAGTCAGTGTACAGCTCATATAACAGTGTCAATTTGCTGTCCCCTCAAAATAACTATTAATGTCTAAACTGCTGGCAACAAAAGTGAGTACACCTGTGGTCTGATGAGACCAAGATAAACTTATTTGGTTCAGATGGTGTCAAGCGTGTGTGGAGGCAACCAGATGAGGAGTACAAAAACAAGTGTGTCTTGCCTGCAGTCAAGCATGGTGGTGGGAGTGTCATGGTTTGGGGCTGCATGAGTGCCGCCAACACCAGAGAACAACAATTCACACAAGGAACCATGAATGCCAACATGTACTGAAGCAGAGCATGATCCCCTGCCTTCAGAAATTAGGCCGCAGGGTGGTATTCCCAACATACCTCCAAGACGACCTTGGCCTTGCTAAAGAAACTGAGGGTAAAGGTGATGGACTGGGCATGTTGAGCATCTGTAGGGCACCCTCAAAGGAGCGCAAGGTTTCTAACATCCACCAGCTCCACGATGTCATGGAGGAGCGGAAAAGGATTCCAGTGGCAACATGTGAAGCTCTAGTGAACCATGAAGTTAAGGCAGTGCTGGAAAATAATGGTGGCCACACAAAATACTGACCGTTTGAGCACAATTTGGACATTTCACTTAGGGGCGTACTCCCTTTTGTTGCCAGCAGTTTAGACATTAATGGCTGTGTGTTGAGTTATTTTGAGGGGACAGCACATTTACACTGTTATACAAACTGTATAGTGACTACTTTGCATTGTATCAAAGTGTCATATCTACAGTGTTGTCCTGTGAAAAGATATATTAAAATATTTACAAAAATGTAATGGGCGTACTGATTTTTGTACATAATATCATCTTAGTCAAATAGCTTAAAGCAGCATACCTTTATCTTCTGCACATGACCTCTTCTTCTCCACTGTATTAATGTGTCAGTGAAGAATGACAACATTACCCATCAGTCAAGAGTCAAGGCTAAACCAATTCACTGCTTTTGTATTAACTTAATAGTTTAACACAAAACAGAATTCTGTCTGTGAAATGATGGGCCTATATTAACAGAACCATTAATGAAGTCAATGGTTGTTTACTGGACAGCATCTCTGTCAATTCAATGGTTGCCTTTTATGTATTTCTGTTTCTTTCAACGGGATCCAGACAAAGTACTGAGTCATAACTTTAAACTTTAGCCAGTGCAAGTTTACTTATGTTCTACATTTGTTTTCCTTATTTGTGATATGCATGATAACATTTGACAGATGTCTATTTTCTGTACATAAAATCCTCCAGTCCCATTTCACCATTCCTGCATCTATTCTTGAAGGCTTCACTGGTTCCTGGATCTCTGTGTTCAAATCTGCAAATCAGCCATAGGTGCTATGGCATGACTAACAATTACTGTCTTTCAGATAACAAAAGGAACCATGGTGATAAGCAGGGAATATCAAAAGAAAGAGTCCAACAAATGAAGTAACCCCAAAGAAATGAAGACATGGCAGGATACAGAAAGAACAAAAGGCCAAGGCTGACAAAAGCCAAAAGCCACAATAGAGGAGACGAGCAGGGAATACCAAGCAAACACAGACAAACTGATGGGAGAGACTGGGAGAGGCAGGACTAAACACACGAGAGGCAATTGAGAAACAAGACACAGGTGAAACCAATGTGGGGAGAAACATATAGACAAAAGACAAGACAGCTGAGTGTGATCACAAGGATGGGAAAACACAAAGAAAGGATGAAGAACTCACTTAAAAGCAAAGAGATTGTCCAGACTGGTCAATAAAAGGTACCAAACTCAACTTTTACCTAAAAGGTTACAAACTAAATACCACACCAAAATTGACATAAAACACTGACACAAATTAAACAAATTTCGCCCTTATTTAACCCTTTCAACTCTATAGGAGAGGAAACCTGTCTCCACATTCTTTGGCATTGAACCTTTTAGTCAGACATTCTGAATTCTTACTCAGTCTCTGCTTTATACTATTCATAGATTTTTTTTGTCTTTTTGGGTGCCTTGCTTGATTTAACGTTAAATTGCCTGATATATGCACTGTCAGGAGATGGTAATTGTAAATGGCCTTGCTTTTATATAGCACTTTTCTACCTATTGGTTCTCACAGAGCTTTACAGTCACAGAAGCATCTACTTACACAAACACACCACACACCAGTGCCACACACTGGGAGCAACTGGGGGTTCAGTGTCTTGCTCAAGGACACTTCGGCATGTGGCACATTCCAGGGATCGAACCACTACTACCTACTGAGCCGCAGCCGCCCCCTGAGCTTACAGCACCTGGTATTCCCAGGCAGTCTCCCATCCAAGTACTAACCAGGACCAACCCTGCTTAGCTTCCGAGATCAGGCGAGATCGGGTGAGTTCAGGTAGCACCCTACATTTCACTACTGCTTTTCAAATAAAACCTTTAACCTATATGTGGACACATGCTCAGAGATATCATTTTTTTACATCATACTTTACACATACAAGTATAGTAGCCTACAACAGAAAAATAACAACATCATCTTGGTTATGTTTCATACACTGACAGTTTTATAAAGCATATCCAAGACTATTTTAGATCTAGATTTTTAAAAATGTTTTGAATTATCATCTGTGAATACTGACAAATTGACTCAGCAAGACTGCATGACTACAATACCACATGATGTCAATTTATAATGTGTCTCTGAGTTTTTCCGGAAAATTTCCAGGCATTGATCTTTGTCTACATGTCTCTCTCTCTACATGGCAGAGTTTAACTAGCTGATGGAATCTCTGATCCGTGAGTCCTCAAGCTGCAGCTAAAAGGAGCCAAATGGACTTGAACTTAGCTCCCTGAGTGCTCGATCATAAGCACAAAACTGTGACGATATCCGCCGCAAATGAAGCCTTGTGCTGTGAGGCCACTGTGTTGACAAATGGAACTGTGCAGGTTTAGGCAGCATTTCCAAGCCTGTGAGCCTCCTTTAAAATCTGAAGCCTGACGCAACTATTCATTCTGCTTTATTAGCCAGTAACTGAAGCGGTTGTGAGTTTGACCGGGCCATGCTCTGCACAGTCTGTTGCCAGAAAAAGAATTGTTGTGTCATTTTAATTTCAAAATTATGACACAAGTGTGCGAGGTGATGAAATCACCAGTGTTAAATCAGTTAGCGAGGTTGAAAATGGGCCAACGGACATGGAAAATGAAAACTGACTTAGAAAATGAAAATGGGCTTTGGAAAATGAATCAATAAGACAGAGAATGCACTGAACATCAGAGCAGCAAATGAGGTTAGAACAGAGCTGACTGAAATCACAGATGAAGTCAGCACTCCGCTTTCTCAAAGTGACACAGCAGAACTGTCATCAAGCGGCAATCCAGGCGACTGAGATAAAAGCATGAGTATCTGATGGCTCATGCATGGTTTCAGAAGAGGAGGTTATCAGTTAATGACTTCCTCCACAAAGTCAATCTCCCTCCTCAAAATAAGCTCTCTGGGATGATGATGATGATGATGATGATGATGATGGCTCGTCTCAGTTTAGGGTGAAATAGTTTAATAATGGGACTGCAATTATTTTCATCACAGATTAATCAGAAAATAGTTTTTCAGATTAAGGGATTAAACATGGATGCTTGTTTAATAGAAATAATCTGAAAAAAAATCACTGATAGATAACACAGAAAAGCAGCCCACACATGGTGAGAAGCTAATTATTAGTTCAGCAAATTAGGCCATCAACACATTTTTGAAGCACCAATGAATGAAGGCTCCCGGGATTTGTTAGACTCAGAGTAAAAATGAGTTTAACAGTTACGAATCTCAAGTAAACACTAATTAGCATTTCTACCCAAGAGGTATAACTGAACTATTCAAGGTCCCCTGTCCCTTGTTTTAGTCTCAATAGGGATATCTTGATGTCTTGATGAGGTTTTAATTTTAATTTTCACAATGGCTACCTGCAAGGAAACGCATGCCGTTATCATTGTTTTGCACATAAAGACCTTCACAGGATGTAGCAGCAAGTCACACTGCTCCTAAATCAACCATTTATCGGAGCATCAAGAACTTCCAAGGAGAGAAGTTCATTTGTCATGAAGAAGGCTTCAGGGTGCCCACGATCGTCTCCTGAAGTTGATTCAGCTGCGGAATCAGGCAACGCCAGAGTTTGCTTAGAAATAGCAGCATACAGGTGTGAGTGCATCTGCAGTGAGTCAAAGACTTTTGGAGGATGGCCTGGTGTCAAGGAGGGCAGCAAAGATGCCACTTCTCTCCAGGAAAACCATCAGGAACAGAAAGGTACAGGGTTTGGACTGCTGAGGATTACAGCACTCATTTTCCCCAAAGAATCCACTTTCCAATTGGCATCTGGAAAAAGGCTCGTCTGGAGGAGAAATGGTGAGCGCTACCATGAGTCATGCGCGTGCCAACATCAAAGCATCCCGAGACCATTCGTGTGGGTGGCTGCTTTTCAGCCAAGGGAGTGGGCTCGCTCACAATTTTGCCTAAAACACAGCCATGAATAAAGAATGATACCAAAACATCCTCTGAGTACAATTTCTCCCAACTATCCAAGAACAGTTTGGTAACATTGCCTTTTCCAGCAGAATGAAACATGTTCCTATAAGACAAAAGTGAACCGGCTCAAGGAACAAAACATCCAGATTTTGGGTCCATTGCCAGGATACTCCCCAGACCTTAATCTCATTGATAACTTGTGGTCAGTCCTCAAGAGGCGGGTGCACAATCGAAAACCCACCAACTCTGACAAACTGCAAGCATTCGTTATGCAAGAACTGGTTACCATCAGTCAGGATGGGGTCCAGAATTTGATTAACAGCATGCAGAGGCGATTTGCAGAAGTTGTGAAAAAGAGTGGTCAACACTGCAAATACTGACTCTTTGCATAAACTTAATGTAATTGTCAATAACAGCCTTTGACACTTATGAGA
This sequence comes from Planiliza haematocheilus, assembly GCA_005024645.1. Lineage (NCBI taxonomy): Eukaryota > Metazoa > Chordata > Actinopteri > Mugiliformes > Mugilidae > Planiliza > Planiliza haematocheilus. The sequence continues at coordinate 3,181,547 of SRSE01001041.1, forward strand.
TGTCAGACAAAAAGATCTAAAAACACTGAAGCAGAAAACTTACCTGTGTCATTCTCAAAACTTGGCCACAGCTGCACAGTTCGATTTTGTGTACTTCAAAAATCAGGTACATAAACACATGCTGTTATAAGTTTGATGCTGAAGAACTTGACCGACCTTCACAAAGCCCTGATCTTGCCCGGTATCAGCTGCAAACCTCAGCGAGAAAATCCTTGCAGCCAGGTTCAAAAATAATGTGGAAAGTATTCCCAGAAGAGTAAAGGCTTTTCCAGCAACACATTAATAGTATAGATGCACTGTTTGTATGTTTTAACACTGAAACTATGGAAGGGTAGAAAAGAAAAGTAAGAACACAAAATGTAAATGGATAAAGTGCCGTTACTCATCTGACCTGTTGAGAGTGACTCATATTTACAGGAACAACACCAAAGAGCATGCTCTATTCAGTGTAGTGACAGTGGGTGCTGTATTAGCCTAATTGAATAACTCATCCCAACCATAATTTGTGGCCTGATGAGTCCGAAGAGCAAATCCGAACAACAGCAATTAACTAAATTATTTGAGTATGACAGGAGCTGGTTGTGAAAGCCAGCCAAGTCAGACATAAATCATCAGCATGGATGCAAAATGTCTTTGGTCAATAATGCAGTATAGCTGAGATGACAGGCTGCTGCTTATGTTTGCTGCAGCTGGTTTCACTGTGCAATAACGACAGGGAGCTTGTAAAGCAGCAATTTTAGGGATTGAGAAAAAACTGCACCAGTGCTAATTAGTTCAACTTCTACAGCCTTTGGTGTGATTAAATTGTACCTACCACTTTTACACCAGATGACTGCAGTATATTCAGTACATAAAGGGTCACACCCAGGAAATATTTTCTCTTTCCTGCAACATACCTGGATTTACTGTACACAAACAGCCCTGTAGTACAGCAGAGCTCATTTTAAAATCTATTTTTATGGTAACAGTGGTAATATTAAGCCGATGTGATTAAATCAATGGATTATCTCCAACAAATAAAGGATGGTGATCAATCATCTCAGTTTAGGGTATCATTGTTTGATATTACACTTTACTATGTACCAAAATTATTTTAATCACAGATTAATCAGATCTGTTCAGATTAATCATCAGATTAATGTGAACACAGAAAAGCAGTCTGCACATGTGGGAAGCTGATTATTAGCTCAGCAAACTGGGTCATCCACAAATGTTTAGGAGCAGCAATGAATAAACACTAAGAACCTGTTGTCTGGGAACGAGTGAAACTGCAACAAACTTTTTGTGGAGTTTTCAAATTCAGTTCCCTTCAGTTTTTCTGTTTTGGTCATATGAAAAAAGAAAAAAGAAGACACAGAACCCCTTAGAGTCTGGACACCGGTAGGGCTGGAGCAGAGTTAGCAGATGGCTGATGGAGACCTTTGTTGCAAACTAGGATAACAGGGAGATGTGGATCGGGAGTGCTGCATAATAGAGGTCAAAAGCAAACAAAGAACTAAAGCACAGGGACTCCAGACTGACTGACTCAAAGACGACAAGTGACCACGAGGGAGGATGTTTGCCTAAGCTTCATTTAGTAAAGAGCTAAAAAAGAGCTAATATTTGAGTGGCCAATCACCACGTTGCCACAAACACAACTTCAAATGAATAGTAATGTCTCTGTGTTACTAGTGGATATGTAAATATGCCACTCTTTTGATAAGTTTCCTGTATTAAAAGTAGGTGACATGTCATTGTTCCATTCACAGCTTGTTTCTGCTGCCACCAAGTGGCAAAAAGAGTTCAGATATTGGAGGTTTCCATGGCTCAATAGCTTTGTGTTTGTCTGTGTGGCCAAGCAGGAGGTCAACCAGTGTGTGGTTAAAGTTGATTGATGACGGTAATTAGAGGAGCTCTGCAGTGGGAAACACTGTTAAGCCAAAGTTGGACAGAGACACACACTGCACAACAAGCAGAACTGTGTGAAAACACACGGACCTCGCTGTGTGGCACAGAAAGTGAATGAAGAAGACGGCGAGCTGGACAGAAAAACTGACAGACAAAGGGACAGTCAATGAACACAATGAGTTCTGCCCGAACACCCACAGAGCTAATAATTTTCGGTTTTATTGCACTTTCAATTTCCTGGGCTCACTTCAAGCCGAACGCCCAGCACTGCAATCCCCAAGCGCAGACGAAGACGGATTCTCTCGTGGTGGCAGAACTATTATTGTGCTAATGAAGAGATGACCGCTGTGAACCGACCCGCTGCATTGCATGTGATGTGCGCATGGGACAGTGTGTGTGTGTACGTCAGACAGAATGAAATGCAGCCGGTTGCTCCATTTAGCTTAGCCATAGGATTGGAGCACTTTGCCCCAGAAAGTAATTTCCCAAAATAAAAAACAGCTCCCTACTCACAATTAAATTTCACGGTTAAGTGTACTCACTTTGTAAGCTTAACAAGGCTTTAATATTTAATAGGCATATCCGTAAAAATGGGGTCCTCACCCGTCTTTGTGTGTAAGGCAACGCATAGCGGCCGCAGAGCAGACAGACTGCAGGGAAGTGCAGTTTGAAAGCACTCTCAGAGCTGCACCATAATGAGTCGTGCTACATTGAGCCTTTCCTACTGATTAACTTTAAAACACGACTCTGACTGCTCGCCTGAGAGGAGCCTTAATTTCGTTTTACGCTGGAGACTCAGAGCTGCATTGTGATATCTGACTAATACATTTGCATTTTATGTGTGAATCATGTGACTGTTAGCACAAAGGAGATTTGGCTGTGGTTGAAGCCGGTCTAATTTTAAAAGGGTCTTTGCCCTTACAGACTAAAATTTAAAACATGGTCTAGTTAAAGTTGCACAGACATAGCGATATGTTGCACTGACAAAACTACAGCCATACTAGCCTATCTGTGGCCAATGCAGCAATCTTGAAGTCAACAAGGACGTGCCAAAAACTGCAGGTCACTTGGAGCTGGCAAAAAAAAAACAATACCCCACAGTAACACCCCCCAAAAAACAAAGTTTACCAGCTTTGAAGCCAGACTAATGTCCTCAACCCACAAGTTGGTCTGGAGGCACTCTGTTGGGAACTGATTATGCTCCAGTAAAGATCAACCCCAGTCATGGGTGTTGCTTTGAGTGACCACTGGGTCCCACTCAGCTCCACCTCTTTGCCCATTCTTGAACTGGTCCGGAGCTACTCAGAGTCATGAGCTACCAAGATGGAGACAACCAGTTCCACAGACATTCCATTTCAAAAGCACACTTCCATCATGTGACGTCAGCATACATCCATCTTGATGTACGATAGATGTATGCAGTTCTGCTGCAGCTAATGGGGATCCAAATAAACAATAAACAATAAACGGCATTGGTCGCTTTCAGCAACAACAACAACAACGACACACTCAAACTGACAAAGAAACACACTGATGTTTAGCAAGTAAAACGTTTACCATCTTAGTTTAGCATGTTCAATTGACTGCATTGCTACGCAGCACAGAAAGCAAAGTGTAACCAAGGCTGATCGATATTAGATTTACATTCATCTGGTCATAAAGATAAATGATGGCACTCCATAAAATGTGAAGGTATCCATATCATTACAGTTCAGAGTGGGAATGAATGTCTGGACAAAATGTATTGGCCATCTATTTAATAGTTGTTGGACGTTTCATTATGGATCAGAGTAGTTAAATGACTCAATTACTGTATATAACAGAGGTATGGGCTAAAAACTCATTTCCTTCAGTGCAGATAATGTACACGGGTTTAAGTTCCGCTATCAAAATCATACTTTTTAAAATATCGTCCTTTGACAAATACTAAAGCATGTTAATCCAAAAGAAGATGCAAATCAGGAACAAACTGATCCCCAGTGAAGAGTAAACAATTGAACCGATAATATCACAGAAACACCCTGAAGATCAAAATACGGCTTTATCCAGCCGAAGAATTCACTGACATCTTTGACAGTCTCAACAGAAACTCAACACAGTGTAAGCCCGTGGAGCTGTGACTGCTGCAGTGCGGCTGTAAAACAGAAGACAGCATGTGCTGGTTTTTATTGTGCCCGCTCAATTTCGCCGCGGCAATCGAGAAAAGGCCATCGATACAGCAGCCCCGCAATGACACGCCTGAAAACAAACCGCGTGGACAGGTGTTGATTAAATTTTCTCAGTTCTTAAATTTCTACAAACGGATCTGGAAGATCAAGAAAGAAATGACTCCTTTGCTTTCCAGTTCCACTGTTCTATGCGAGAGGCTCCCCTGTGGAGAGGCGTTCATGGTGCTAAAAGAGTAACCTTCAAAGGTACGAAAAGAACATAGACAGTCATTGTGAGCTAAGAAATTTGGTTTTTATTCAGTCTTTTCTATTTTTTTTAACAAGGTGGGTGGGTTCAGTATGAAATTGATCAGCAACCCACCTACAAAGGAAATCTTTTTAGACACCAGAGAGGAGAATAAAGAGAATTTCTGTTGGTTTCTTTTACAATATTCTATATTCTAATTTTGTAGGAATTAAAAAGGTCAGGGGCAGCGTGAAAGATACACAATGTTTATGAAAATCGTATCCCCAAGTCTAATTAGAAGCAGATGTTAAACATAATCACTGAGGACATAAAGATGTGTAAATCCGCTCGTTTCTGTCATGATGTTAAAACGTCCATACTTGGCAACCCAGTCCTGATCCATCTCACGCTACAAAAACACATCGACCCTCGTCTAAAAATAAACCCTGTGGTGTTTGTTTGTGATTGATTGTTTGATCCGACATTGGATCGCTGCTGCACAAAAGGCAGCTCTGGATGGACGGATGACACACTTGCAGATAATTTACACAAACATGCCGAAGCACGCGGGCCCCCCGTGCAGGCCCGCCGTTTAGCTCGCTGCAAGTGACTGGTCATCCGTCAGAATGTGCTGCAAAGATCAAGACCAAGAGCCAGATCGCTCTTTGTCTCCATGCGCGTTGCTGCTGCCTGATGTGGCTCTCCAAACAGAAACCTGGCAGGGTGAGCTCTGCACCAGCACGCATGACCAGAAATAACCTGCAGTCTGCATTTCAAAGCTGGAGTCTCAGTTTTGATCAGATATTCTAGTTCAAGTTTGACAATTCGCTGTCTTTTCTTTTATTAATGGATGGATACAATAAATATTAAGAAACTAGTCAAAGTGATTCCACAGAAATATCTGGTGCATTCTTGTGGAGGTAGGTGTAGTGTCATTACTGTCCCCTGAAAATGATTACACTGATATTTTGCTTTGTTTGCTTACCCAAAAACATAACTATCATCTCTGTATATTCATTACAGCAATATATTATTGATATAACTGATTGCTGGTCTGGATCCTGCTACCGTATTCATATTTGCATACTGTATACGTGCAATGTTTCTATTAAACAAATGTACAGCAAGACAATAAGGCCTTGGGATTTCTTAAGTCTGATGCAGTGGCTTTGACTTTGGCCAGTAAACATTGGGTATCTGGCCCCAGCCAAGCCTGGTCTTTTGTAGTTATTTATCTGCCATAAACCCAAAGCTCATCCCTGTAGCATCAGTTTGTCTTATTCCTCTTCATTGCCTAGCATCAAAGCTGCCAAAAATCACATAACTATACATATCTGCTGTGTAAAGTACTTTACTCTGGAAAATGAAGTTAGTCAGAGAGCAATTTGTAAATTATGAAATGTGGATGTTTGGCAAGGTGGTAGTAGGAAGCCGTCATTCAATTCTGCTAACTTCATTCGTCAACAAAAACAACAAGAAGCACTGAACGCTGCGTTTAAAGGAGGGAAACGTTTCCTTGAGATGGCGCCAAGCAAAAACTATTCCAGAGAGGGTTATGGAATTAGACCAGCGCATTTCTGTAGCAGAGGACACAGGTTTTCTGGAGCCCAGCCCAGGTAAGAGCTACCATCTCCTCACTACATTGGCTTTGATAGCCTTATTTATTGGACTTAATACAGTTCCATGGTGCATACATGATCTAGGGAATATAAACTTTACTGGGACGTCCCTAATTGTGTTTATACTTTAAAGCAAGGAATGTCCTGTGATGTGCCACATTCAGTACATGTAAATCCCATGTGCGAGATAATAGCTACTTGTCCATCTCCAAAGCCAGGCATATACAAAGCCACCACTCAGCCATTTGACAGAACAAGTACAGCAGTTTAAACAACATGACTGTCCAGAACACATGATGATAATCCAAACAGAGGCCAACAAAATATAATCGAACAAAAGTAATCCAGACATCCAAACAGAAGTCAAAATAATGGCGCCATGAATCACGAGGAAATAACTAGAAACTGCCATGGAACGGGAGCAACAGATCACAGGGAACGAACACAAGCAAATCCTCCAGGGAAGAAGATGACAAACTGACAAAGGAAGAAGGGAGAACAGGTGAAACTAATGAGGGAAGAGCAAACAATCAGAGGAGGGAAAACACAAGGTAGCATGATGATTAAACACTCCAGCAGCAGCTAGGAAAACAACATAATTGTGTCTAAGGCAAAATGTCTATAGACCCTTTTATGGCCTATGTTACAGCGGCTAGCTGGAGGTAGAGATGGGATTAACGGCATTGTGGAGGGAGCCAGACCTTGAGGATCTGTTCCTTTCAAAAAGCCTTTCAGAAGAATGGCTGATTTTGATATTTATTTATTTTTATTTATTAGATGCCAGCCTGGGAGCGACTCATTTTATCGTAAATAACCAGTGTGATAGGGTAAGATTTGGAGCCATATCGTTCAAACTTACACACCACACAAATAGATATTGTCTTGGTGGGATATCTGAGTCTATCTATATTTAAAATATTAAATGCCTGCGAATGACTGCTTAGGATGTGTGAATGTGTTGTGTTGAATAATAAAGAAACGTGAACGTCAAAGCACGCCACAATCATTTTGCTAGCTCCACCGGAAAGTTAAAGTTAGAAATAATACGCTATGTTGCTACATGAAGTACTTCAATGCTACATAACACAGCTAACAGTATTATGCTATTTCATTAGCGTCGTAGCCAGCCTGTGCAATAGCCTCCGTTGGCATATTATTCATTAGTCTGTCGCATTATATTCATGGTTGACAAATACAATAGGTTACTTACGTAGCCATGGTAGTGCAGATAGCTGTCAGGACGTAGCTGCTGGTTCTCTTCACAATAACCCAAGCCTGACGCAGGTTGGGTTTCCAGCCGCTAGCTAGGCAAGCTGGCTAGCACAACACAAAACTATCTGTTAAACATTTTGAAGTTAAATCTTGTTCATTACCATTCATAACATAGTTGTAGACATCTAAAGCTTGATATGTCCCCATTTTCTCTTCAGTGTACACGTTTGGTTTCTCTAAAGCGGTAAATGCAGTGGCCGTAGGTAATCCTGCCACGTTATTGAGTACAGGTCGGTCAATGTGGTCTTGTCAATTAATGTAAACTTTTTCAAGAAACATTCCCTGAGAGTGAATGGCTATACATGTTCAGATAAAAACAAATAGTAATACTAATAAAATAAGTAAATAACCGAATTGTCTTGTGGAAAGAAGCCCACACAAGTAGTCAGATTGTTTTGCCTACAGCTAAGCCCCGCCCACTAAAAAAAGCCGCCATGTTTACTAACTAATACCAAATAAAGACTCCACTGTAGAGTTCATGTTTCACAATAAAACCATTTCCAGAATAAGTTAGAACAAAGCAACAGCCGTCTTTTCCAATGGATTCCACCTTGAGGGAAAATACAACATTTTTTAATCATCACAAAACTTATTATACAAGACTGTACTGTGTATCCAGCACTGTGGTCTAGGTCTAGGTCTCTCAACTGGCAAGTTCCTTTGTGAACCTGAATTTATTCTAAGGTCACCAGAGTTTCTCTCATCTCTTTCTCTCCCCTTCTTTTATCCCGCCTGCCTTTCTTTTAATTTTTCATCTGAGAGACCACAGAGTTGGGTCTGACATTTTTGCTGATAGACGACGGCTCACAGCACAGCCTGGATGCTGAGGTCTCTGGCAGATCAGACGGGTTCAGCTCTGAGTGATCAGGAGTCGCAATGCTGTATGAGTCTGCACCAACCATGGATCATCCTGCTCTGAGGTGGAAGAGAAGGAGAACCGAAGAGGAAAACACTTTTTAGAGAGCAGAAAACCAACTCTTATTCTATCAGAAGGTAAACACAGTTCTGACAGAGATGGCAGGTGGATTCCTGACCAGGCTCAACCTGTGGTGTTTTCTATTTAAAAAAAAAAAAAAAAAGATGTTTCTTAGATCTATCAAAAGTGATTAATACATTCCATCTTCAAAAGACGTTTGCAAAGAATTTTAATAAAATTAGTTTTGCAATGTTTGCTAGTTTAAACACTTGAGGCATTTGCAGTACATTGCAATAATGTTGATTATAGGTGTGCTGGGGTCCTTACTGATAATGCCCAGACGTGGCCGAGTAGTAGTAGTATACCTTAAGTGATACACTTGGAGTTAGGGTACCATTCTCTCTGCTGTTGCTTCAATTTAATGATGATTCCCCTCTAGATGTGTACCCGCAACAGAGACATCTTCTATAGGATGGTCTCACTGCAGGAAAAAGAAGCTGGCTCTGAGATGGCAACCACTACAATCCCCAAGCCAACACTTATCTTGAAACCATTAGTTCTGATGGAGTGTACGGTAGCCCAAATGCACCATGGGAGATGGTTCATAGACTGGTTAAAGAAAGAATGCAACTGGAGTGTAAATGGAGTAAAGGAAGCCATTTACACTGTTCAATCATAACATTATGACCACTGATAGGAGAAGTAAGCCATTCCCAACAGGATGCAGCCTGGCACAGGCACACTCACAAAATGCTTTAGGAACAACTCACATAACATGAAGAACAGCACAACATGTTGACCTGACCTCCAAATTCACTAGATCCCAAATTGATCAAGTATCTGTGGGATGATCCACAGAGGCCCCTCAACCCAAAGGACCCAAAGGCCCCCACTAACAACACTCTGTTACCAGACGCCACAGGACACCCACAGAAGGCCCATGTCCATTCTCTGATGAGTCACAACTACTATCACACATCATTGCATATATATTGTGTTCAAAAAAGCTGTTCAAACTTCCACCACAAGATTTCTGTAGTCACACACGTCATCTGAGTGCCATGTAGTTAAATTTGGACACAATGTTATGCCTGATCGGTGTATATGTAGTGTGTTTGTATTTACTTTCCTCTAGAGAGGGACCTATGGTGTGGGTGCTGGTGGTTATAACCAGTGTGGGTGGTTGTTGTTTCAGGTCAATAAAGTATTGATCACAAAGAAAAAGAAGTTAATCAGAGCCAGCACAAGAGCTGTTGTTGACAATGGCTTCCTTTGTGCGACTACACTTTGAGCCTCCATATCAAATGCAGTATCGGTTTAGCTAACATTAGCACATATAGTGTATCCGCAGTTTTTCCATTCATTCATTGTACCTGTGCATAACCAGTAACTGGGACACTATTATTTATCATGTGTACAGGGATATGAACAACCTGATATCTGTGTTCCATGTAGATGCCGTAACTTTGAGCACGAACACACAAAGACAAGCCTCATCACCGGGATACTTGGTGTGCACGTAAACACAATTACTCATGGATGTGGAACAGAGAAGTCATGGTGGACTGACCCTGGATACACAACTTATAAGTTTGATGCAGCGGCGGTGACAAGTTTGTGTTTGGTTTCTCTTTATGGGGAGAGAGGGTAACTTACGTGACAACTGTGTCACAGTGTCTTCAAATAGGGACTCTGACTCTTTGATTTCAGCTCCGATTGCCCCAGGATAAGGATTACGGGCTTCCTCTTTCAGTCAGTTCCTTGGAACATAGCACTGTATAATCAGAGAATTGAACACCTCTTTTATCATATTCCGCATAGATTTCCAAAAATGTGACAGAGGAGTGATGACTATGGCCAGCGCAATGTTTCCCCAACCACAAGTTAAATGACCACATATGGTCGGGGCAGTAAAGTCACAGAATGGCAAGGATGATAGATTCTTGATTACCATAATCCCCACACATTCTGGAAATCTCTGTCAAATTTAGCATGAACGTAACAGTGGACCAAATGCAGAGGACAGAAGTACAAACAAAAGTACTGCAATGAGAACTTACTAAAACGGAGAACAGAGGAAAGACAGACACAGGGTAATGAAAAGTGAAACCAGTTTGGAAGGAGCCAGTGAAGCACAGACAAGGTGGAGAGTTGAATAAAAAAAGATGAGGAACATGAGGCAGGAGCCAAACAATCAGAAAAGCAAGAGAACCACAGCAGAAGTAAAACCACCAAAAGATCTGTTCAAAATAAAACAGGAAGTGAGATAAAAGGATAACAAAAGGACCAAACTAAATGGACTGACAATCCAACAGAAACCTGATGACATGACACCTCTTTTTAGAAGTGACTCTCAAATTGTTGAATCATGGGGGCCTAGGTGACCAGGAAAAGACATGAAGAAAAACTAACAGGGATGAATTTATGAAGCTTGCTGCTGCTATCATTCTGACCTGTACTTCAGTTCAATTCACCCCAGATCCTCTTTGTTAGTTTCCCCTGCATTTTAAGTGTGTGTCTGTATGCATTTGTATTGTATTCTGAAGAGGGAGGGGCTGTCAGAATAAGTGAGAAGTGCTGCCTTAAAGGCAGCTTGATTCTGTATTGATTCTGTATGTATACACCATGAATAATGTGCAAAATACTAGATTCTAGACTCTCTAAAGCAGATTGAATACACTGTGGAGAAAGTGAAGCAATTATAAGAGTTTTTCAACCTGGTTTGTTGGCAAAAAGCTTAATGCCTGAGTGAAAATCCCCGCAAATTCCCCCTCAGGCAGCAGTTAGTTTAAAAAAAAGTTCTTTCTCATTTTCTTTTGGGAAGGAGATGCTGCATTAAACTTGGGGCTAAGTCTCAAAGCCAAACCACAGACTACTACAACACTTCCAATCCTCACAGTTTCCCTCAAGTCAACAACACCTGAGAAACACCCAAATCTAATTATACACGGAAGAATTAAAAGGCGGTGGATTATACTCAGAGCCTACTGTCTGTAGCAGTAAAACCCTCTCTGGTAACAGAGGGAAGCTCTAAAGGGATCAATGCAAAGTGATTTTGTATTGGTTGTGTGGTTGCGAAGAGTCCTTGGCTTGTATTGACGACGTGTTTGGTCGGTAAATCCACCGATGTATTTCACTACTCACATCACTTCTCATGACAAGACACTCACAAAGAGAACATCAGTTGCATCGATTATGTATTTTTAAAAGAAAATTTCAAAGTACAAGAAACCTGCTAAACAAACTACTTATAACTGTCAGGGATGCAGAGCTAATTTGGTAGCATTCAGTATTTCCCTACTAACACTGGAAAAAGTTAATGCAGCACAATGAGCATTACCTTCCAAGCATTACCCTTTCTTGAATACTGGCAGTTAGCCCACATTACCCACAATGCACTCGACTGCCAGTCGTTAGGTTGGACACTGGTGTGTGATGCTTGTTGTGGCCATAGACCATATATAAATATGGACAACGTCTCCCCACTTCCTTGCATTAGCCAAACCGATGCTGTTTTGCTGGAGAAATGGGTATCAACTGAACTGCGATATTGATGACCAGACCACACTTCCATCAGACTCATTCGTGTTTTTGTTTAGTTAATACTACATCCGGCTCTCTCTAAATGCTGGATTATACACTGTACTTGTTTTTAATTATTTTTTCTTTTTACAACTCACATGGTCCCACCAATTGGTCCCACGGGACTGCTTTATGGAGTGGTTGGCATGGCAACTGGTAGTCACCATTATGTCACTTCCTGTTCCTATAGCTTCAAATAACTAACTAAAACGAAACTTATCCCAAAAAATGACGCATGAACATGTATCAACATTATATTAACTACCTAAAATGACAGAAACCATCCTTGAAAATAATTATGTCACATGTATTTTAGTGTTTAAAGCTAGGTTTATACTCCACATGCGTCGATACGCAATGACGCAGAGCCCGCTGCGTCGTGCTTGCGGCGTGCTTGCGTGCACTTCCCCAATTTTTTAACTATCCGTCGTTTTGACGGAGCGCCGACGGATACCGCATCACTCTGATTGGTCCGCTGGAATTTTACCTCATTTCCGGAATTTCATGTTGCCGGTAGTATTCCCTCAACACAACAACACCGGCATTTTCATTGAAGAACAAAGACGAAATGGACAACATTGAGGAACGTGTCACAGAGGAAGTGAGGAAGTACAAACACGTGTACAACTCTACTTTAAAAAATTACAAAGATGGCCAAATGGCACGCAATTCGTGGAGGGAGATTATATTATTACTATTATTATACTATTGTTCTGGCGATGAATTGCTTTGCAACGTTCACCAGCCGACGGAGAACTTCGAAAGGATTCGCCTCTGCGTCAATCCGTCTGCGTCATCACGCCGTACGCCGTCGGAGAAGCATAATTAGCCCTTTAGTTTACTGCAAGGTGGAGCTTATGACCTATACTGTACCCAGTCACCAGGGGGAGCTCTACTTGCTTTGGCTTCATTTTAAAGGAACAGTTCCTCTGTACATCTTTATACAGTCTATGTCTGTGACTAAGGTAACATCCAGCTAAGCAAGCAAAGATATGAGGAAAGAGATGCAGGCATCATGTAAGCTCACTTCTCTGTAACTCACCGCCGTCATGTGACATCAGCTGAGAACAAAACGCTGCAAACGTCCACTCCCATATGCAGTAATCCTCCCACAAAAAGACATGTTGATGTGTCTTGTCACAGACAGGAAAGCGCAGGTGGAATTAATGATGGCTCAGGTCCATTAAGAGCCCAGCACGCTACGATGGTGGACCTCAGCATGAACAAGAACAGGCCGCATCGTTAAGCAGAGGCCGAATGATGTTTGCAATGAATTCAGAATTCAGTAAAATAGTGTGGTGGCTTCTCTTTCACCTGAGAAATATCATCAGAATTAAAAACATCCTGTCTCAGAGTGATGCTGAAGAACTAGTCCATGCAGTTGTGTCTTCCAGGCTGGATTACTGTAATCCATTACTGTCTGCCTGTCCAAATAGGTCTTTAACAAGCCTCTAGTTGGTTCAAAATGCTGCTGTGAGAGCACTGACAGAAATTAGCAAGAGAGATCATATTACTCCAGTTTTAGCTTCTCTCTTAATGCATTTGTGCTCGTGTTTATTCCTCTAACAGTAACTTTAAGGGCACTCTGTACACCCACTTAATGTTTCTACATGAACACTAGCTCTGTCCATTCTGGTTTATTCATTATCAGTCTCATGTAACATGCATCAGCTGCATCTTGTAGATTTGTCTGAATGTTAAAATGGGGCATGTACGCTTTAGCCAGCTGTACGTAGACAGACATACGCTTATCTCGTTCCTCCTGCCACTCTCGTCTCCTCCTCTCCTCTCCTTTGTCTTTTTCTGTCTCTATGAGCTGCTCAAGGTTTTTTCTCTCTCCCAAGGAAGTTTTCTTTTTGCTTGCCACCTTTGCCTCAGTGCTCGCTCTGGGGGTTTCAGGCTCTTGATGCAGCAAAGCATCTTGAGACAGTCTGAACTTTTATCAGAGCTATAGAAAATAAAATTGAATTGAATTGAATGAAATTAACGACACAAGGCCAGCAGAGCTAAATTGTGTAAATTGTCACTGGTCTCTGATGCAGGAATGCCTCAATATTTGTGAAATTATTTTATTGATGTAACGGAAAGCAAAAAGATCAGATGAGTCGGATCAGAAAATAGTCTGCATTGCACTAAAACGAATCATTACTCATTCATCGCTCAGTCATATCCCATCATAACCCTTAAAAACAGTAATCTGATATCAAATACGTGACCGGAGACATGTGACAACCTGACATTTCCAGATAGGAGCACACACTTTTCACACTCCCCGTGGCTCAAATGAAAAAAACCCCCCAAAAAACGTAAATCTCACAAACACGTCTGTGTGTCCGTGATGTGCCAGCTGTGGTTTTATTGTCGTCACAGACTTCTAAAATTTCAGGCGCCAACGAAGGCTGGTAGCTACTCGAGTGAGACCGCACGCCGGGGGGTCGAGGGCTGTCACACTCCACCGTCAGCATTAACCATTATTGTATATTCAAGCTTTATTATGAGGATTTCACTGTCAGGCTTCATATTTATTTGAGGGCAGCGGCAGCTAATTTAAGGTTGAAACATCCAGAAGGATACGCTGCGGGAGTTATCGTGATCATGAGAAGAATACAAATAGGAAACAAGACATTGAATTTAAAAAAACAAAGACAAAATGATTCCTAAACTTATGTTTTATCTATCAAGCTCCCTGTATTTTACCATCTTCATCCATGAGGCTTCTCTTTCCATATCCCTCCCTTTGTACCTGCTAAATACATCACGTGTGCAGATGCTGCTATTTGATGATGAAAAACATTTCCTGGTAGAGTGCATTAATGTGCCACTGCAAGCCTTTGCATTCATTAGTATCATTAGGAAGAGTAAACAGTGATGGATGCTTTCTTTTGCCCCCTGGTGTTGCAGCACTGCAGCCATCTTTATTGGCGGCTGGAGTCTGTGCTTTAGGAAGATTGCTTAATGTGTTATTCTAAAGAGGAGAGCCTTAATCTGCCGCCGTAAGGTCATCTAGTATTCCGGGCAGACCGTCCACAGCAACCGCTGTAGCGATTCACCGCATACGCAATAGTGTGAAACTAGTGGGTTTGACTTTGTTTCGCAAGGTTATTTCCATTATTTCACGCTGGCACTGCTGCAGTACTTTTTTCAAATGACAGTAGCGTCAAGAATACCTCACAGGAGAGGCATTCTTATCAATGTAAGGAGACATACGACAAAAAGACAAACACAGAACAAGGAAAAGCTTCGCTGAAAATCTTTATTGAAAAATCCTGTGGGCATGAAAAAAGTTCAGTGAACATTGCGGTAAGCCACATTTTGAGTTACAAAGTGCCGAATCAGTGAAAACACACCATGAGGAAAAAAATAAATAAATGCTAAAGCTGTCTAGTTTGTGAAAAAATGTGGAAACAGAATATTTTGTGTGGATAAAATTATCTATTTGCATGTCAGCAGCAAAATATGCAGATGAGTTATTGACCTACAGGCTTGTTTTGTCATAATTGAGAAAAGTGGCCGCTGTGTTGCTGTTTTTGTTTTTTTTTCTTTTCCCTAGCGTAGCACAATTACTCCATTCATCCAGCTAAAACAATATCGATCGGCATCTTTGGTCCCCGATGAGGGGTGGGAGCCAGAGAAGAGGGACTCTGACGTTTTATCAGCCGCAGTTCACATCAAATAATTGAGCTGTCACTTTTCTATGGCTTAAGTTCACCAATAATCACATTAATAACCATCATCACAAAACAAAGGTTCAGCCAAACGGCCGACAAAAGGTCAATTTAACAAATAAAGGTCAAAAAAAAAAAAAAAGCTCCACACAATACAGCTTCAGCAGAACCGTTTGATTAAAAAGTGTGATCAGAGCGCACGCTTTGCTTTCTGAGGGGGAATCGGCCGTGAAAATGAATTAGAACGTGCGGCGGCAGAGCGGCTAATTGAGTCATTTCTGGTCTTTATTTCTGTGCAGTTGCCGTCATCAGCACAAAATCACAAATATGTTGTGCAGTACCTGTCAATTTGGAGATCCTGACATTTGTGGATTCCCATGCCAGTAGTCTCTAACTGATCCTCGATACTATATCCCTATGTGATCACATCATGATCATCTTCTAGTACCAGTGAAGTGCAAATATGGATGTATGTCATGGATTTTGAAGACAAAACCCGAAGACAGTCTTGTCACACTGATATCACCACATCAGTAAATTCATGAGTTTAGCCCGTGTATTCAAAGCCCGGCATATCTTTTGTGCCACAGAGCTCTGCTGATTTCCAGAAAACACACAAGTGAGCCACGCTGTTGCACCGGCTGACTCGTGTTCCCTCCTCACAATGAAAACACCATACTTTATTTAGACTTGAAAAGTCCCTAAAAAGCCTGCGAGGTACAGAAAGTGACAGTACCCGGCTGAGGTTTTTATGCATCAGACTCCACCGCACATACAACGTGGGTGAGCCTTTTTAAAGACGAACATCAGTAGCGGTGGAGAGAGGCACAATTAGAAAGATATACACTCAGTTGCCAGTTCATTAGGCACACCAGTGAAAGTAAATGCATTCTAATATAATAGTCCTGCATTAAATCTGCCCTCATGACTGCCAGTTTATGTCGAAGCGGCATCATTCTAATGGATGATCATTGTGGAGGATGCTGTTAAACTGGATTGAATTGAACACTAAAGTGCTTCTGTTATTTAGCCTAGCCCACTGACTAAACGAGCCTGTCAGAATAATAGAAACATGCATTGCGTACCATTCAATAGTACTACAAACCACAGCCTCCAAAATGAAAACACAGTTGGAAAAACAACTGTCTCAGTTATCTGAAACACATGCTGAATACGTACTGTACGTAGAAATTCTAACAAAGCATCTGTCCCCCTATCAGACATGGTTGTAAATTTGAAGTACCCAGTTCTTCTGTGAAAGTTCAGATTAGATTCTTTAGATTACATTGCCAGATTAGACAGGCTGGGCCCCATGCACCCAACTAAGACTTCTTATCCAGTCACTCTGGCTCAGCGCAATCACATTAACACTCAAGGTTAATAGATGAACACATAAACGTGCATGTCTCATTCTACACACTTAAGAGAGCATGGAACTAAAGGTCTAATTTAATCATCATTTCTTATGCATCACAAATTAAAAATGTTTTAATAAACCATAAAACACCGTAAATTGGACGTTCCAAGCCGTAGAACAGATGTTTGCATATTCAAATCTTCCCCTTTGCCGTGCAAAAGAGATTAAACCACTCAATCCGTCTCCATAAATGTGATTAATTGTGGCGGCTTGCTTTCTCTGACAGTCTTCAACAACTATTTTATGGATTGCAGTCTGACTTCTGAACTCATGACTTCTCCCCTAGCACCACAACGTGGCCACATTTAGAAGACCAGCTGTCAGAAAAAAATCGATAGTTTGATACAAAATTATGCTTAAAATTAGCCTGGAAGCCAGACAAACCTTTTTGTTTTGTGGTGGAAAGTTGGTCTGGATTTGCTCCATTAGAACTGATTATGATTATGATTGCTGGACCAATCAAATTGTTTGAGAGGGCTTTATGCGCTGATGGACAGAAGAGTAAGGCAGATGTAGTCACACACACCTTCCAAGAGCCGTAGAGTTGAATTTGTTGGCAGATGAAACGCACGTCATCATGAAATCTAAATCGTGTACAGACCACCCCTAACTAGGTTAAACCCACTTTTGGCACGATGGCACAGACTGTAAAGACCAGAAAGAGCTCAAGAATCACACATGTGTTTGATTCAATAGACGAGACAGAAAGAATTTACCCAACATATTTACACACATATTGTTTTATCACCCACGCATTTGGTAAAAACACGAATCACTGAAAAATAAACATCACTGATGCAGCAGTAATTCAAAAAGAGAACGACCACGGCACGATAGATAGGCACAGCAGAGCATTGGCAAACGTAGTGCACATTCAATGACGTGGGTCAGTATGGCTCTGTGGAGAGCGGCGCTCATTAACGAGTGGAAATAACTAAAATGACTTGGTCTCTTCACAGAGAAACTTTCCAGTGTTACTTATGGAGATAAGCCCTCTCATGAGGCTCAACATCGACATTTGACAGGAAGCCAGGGGCCTGATGAACAGCCATGAGTCAAAACTCCTGCAAGTATTAAACAACTCAACTAAATGTGGCTTCTTAGATAAACTGCCTGTGATAAGTGGACGGACAAGTGCTGCATCAGCCGTGACGACCCATCACCACCACCCATTCCCAACATTTGTTTTTGACACAGACAGTTTGACACTCTTCCTGGTGGTAAAGGTTCCCTGAGATACCACAGTACAGTAACAGAAACATCAAGCCGTAATTTTTTCCGCCCGCAACAATTCCGCGGCTGTTTGACAGATTCTCGCTCTGCTTCTCTTGAGCAATAAAAACGTCAGGAGATGCTATGAACTCGTTTTCGGCAAAACACGCGTCTTCAAAAACTCCCGCAGCTTCAGCTGGTCTGACAAAACACTTTCATAGCTGGCTGACGGAAAGACTTCAAAGCACCTGGCAGCTGATTTACTTACAGCTGAGCTTGTAGACAACACAGCCTGCACGGTGAGAGCAGAACCGTACACATTTACACCGACGGTGAAAGCTGATTTATTTGGGTTAATTGAAGTCAGCTTTGCATCCTCCAGCAGATATAGCTTGTCTGTGAATGCAGAAGGTATATAGATCATACTGCCAAGCTGTAAGGAAGCAGCATGCCGTACATTAGTGGAGCAGAGAAGAACAGTTGGCTTTACTGATATTAGCCCAGAGTAGTACTGGACAGATTCTTCTGATTAAAAAAAAAACTCACCAAACAATGACATCCATATCCATTACTGTGTTAAATATGTATAGGGTTACTAGTGAGCCACCACCACAATAAAGGAGGATGTGCCTACTTTCTCCTATAACCTGGATTTGTCTGAACACACTGGCTAGCCTCATTAATCTCAGTAACATTAAGGCTACAGGCAACCCATAACGTATCTATCTATATGGAGGACAGTGTGTTACATCTGTGCTCTCTCCATTCAAAAACAGCACCTGATGTTGTCAACATGCAGTTATCTAGTCCGTAAATAAAACATTATCCAAACCTCACATTTTACACTGCTGCCAATGACACAGGCTGACACAAGAAAAAGTATTGTCATTTTGTTTTGTTTTTTATCTTCACAGCAGCTGCTGATTTAAGACTGCATGGCAGCCTTAATTATACTTCATGTAAAAAAATTTGAGCAGATTAACATCTATCCCGGGTGGTCCGATCCTAACTGGCATCACAGTGCCCCTCCACATGCACCACCAGGCACCACTTGAGATCAGATCTCAGTTTCATGATAAACACAGACTTAAATTGAGGCAGAGCAGGAAATTAGAACAGCTGCTGCCGCTAATGTATCTCTACCTGCCGTTGTATCACAAAAAGCGCTGTTTGCTGTGTGTGCATCATGACTTGGGCACCTGATAGATATTTTGGAACAAGCTGTGGAGTCTCTCTCACTTACTAAAAGCACACTTGTTAAGTTATTATTCAATTATTTATCTCCACTCTGACGTTAAGTTATTTTCGAAAGCTGCACAGAGCAGAGATTATAATTGAAACCCTGAAAGCTTCCATATGTACCCTAATTTCAACGCTGAACTGAACTGTAATAAAGGTATATAAAGACACTAGACTTAAGAAAGACATAACTCAACCACACCTATAATTAACCACGTGCCAATGTGTTTTGTTTTTTAAATGAAAGTACACTCATTAAATATAAACAGTCCTTTAACTATCTGTCCCATACTGGTGACAATGAGCAACAGAACTAATGTTTTATTCTGGTGGCATAAGGAAGATGACTAACATCTGGCATCTGATGTCTATCTGCCAAAAGATACATGCCTGCAAAACACTGAATGAGAATCAACTGAGCTCAACACCGGGACAGAGAGAAGAAGGAATATCTGTACGCAAACTACTACACTCCCCATCATATGTTATACTACAAATAACGGTTTAAATTAGTTTAGCTAGCCATAATCCTCCTAATACTCAAAGTCTTTAATCAATCAAAGACATTCATATCAGGAATACTTCACTTTTCCGTTAGGCACTGATCTGAGACCTGGAATAGATCCACTGTACAAACTCACAGTTGCTAAACATTTAGGGTTAGGACACACAGGGAAATAATGTATTGAGGGTTTTTGTTTTACTTCATATTTCAATGTGAGCAAGTGCTATAATGTAAAGAAACTAAAACGTGACTTAACCACCAGAGCAGTCTGTTCACATATACGTTTCACTGAACTATGAATTTGCTGACTCCTTCACAGCCATGACACCTGACGATGCAGGACCAATGAGGCTTTTCACCTCACATGGCAAATGAACTCGAGGCAGAAACAGACTACAGACATATAACTATCCCACTCAGCCAAGTAATGAAGTGCCCAGCTAGCCTGGTCTGATTTTTAAAAAGTGTTTTTTTTTCTTTCTTTTTTTAAACATTAGAGACCAGCTCTGTCACATGTCACCTTTTCCTTAGGAAAAATAAAGAAAAAGTAAAAACAATGACAACAAATTAAATTAAACTCCTCCATATATCACAGCACAGGTGGACAGCACAGTTCTGCTTTACTGCTTCACACAGCAGTCCAGTCTGGACGGTCGCTTTAAAATGCACCTGACTGCGTGGACTTGATTTTTACAGATGCCTCTTGGAGAGAGACATCACTTAGGTGGAGAGGGCCATATAGGGAGAGGGTGGGCCTCTGTGTTGAAGACATACTTGTCAAGACTGAGCAGCTCAGAGCTGTCAGAGAAGAGAAGATAGAAGTACTTCAGTGTCTCGCCCAGGAAGAAACTCTCCATCTTGTCACGGGGCCCGGGGTGAACAGGGTCACGGACGTTGTTTATGGATGTGTAGCCACCACCAGAGACCTGCAGGAGAGGATGTATCTGGTCAAGTAGATAATGGGCTCCCTGGGAGGCAAGCAAGGTGAAACCTCCCCAAACTGTTGTTGTACATATGAAAATCCCAGCACACAAAGATAGTGACTCTGATACCAACAGACTTTCTTAGATATTAACCTTTAAATGTAGTCACCTAAGTCTTCTAGAGTTAGCTTATCTATATACTGTTATTAGAACATATAAGGCTGTGTTCTATAGTCAGCTGTCTGTACCTTAGTGTACTTATTGAAGCTCTGCAGTATGTCCCATCCCCAGTCTCTGTACTTGGAATCCTTGGTGAATCTGTACATGTAGAAAAGACTTTCCACTGTTTCAGGTCTGAGCAGGTTGTGTCGGTCTGCAGGCTAGGAGATACAGAGAAGTGTTTAGTCAACAAAAAATAAATAAAAAAATAATGAACAGGATTAGATGGCTTTTAGATCAATCCTTTATTTAACAGGGCAGCCCCACTAAAATTGAAAATGCCATTTTCTAGCCATCTTATCATGAGAGCAGCATCAGTGAGGGAAGCTGCAGCTGAGATTAAAAGCAAGTCAAGAGAAGGCAGATTCAAAATTTAATGCACATGACTGCAAAACAGACATTTGGACAGCACTAGCTTGCATATTTTAAGCATCAACAATCTAAAACTAAAGACGTTTTGAAAACCCGATGGGGTAATACACAACTCTGCAAACTTTTAAATGCAGAGTTACAACAGGAATAAACGGTAAATGGTAGTATATTTATATAGTGTTTTTCTACCTACTAGTACTCAAAGACACTTCACAGACACAATGAAGCATTGACCCATTCGTTCATACAAGCACACAACACTGCAAAACACTGGGAGCAAACTTCAGAGTCTTACACAAGGACACTTACGTTCCATGCACTAACGCTCTTCTTTGTGGACAACCCACCCTACATACCTGATGAGCCAGGTATGATGTTAAACATAGGGTTCAAAAAGCTATGCTATGAAGCTATGGTGTATATTAATCTGAAAAAATAAATAAATAAAAACAAAAAACAGCATTGAAGCTTAAAAATATGATAATGTACTTCAGTTCATGGCTACATGTGTGATAGTAGAGCTGTTTGCAGTGTCGACGTCTTTGTTTACATAGAATCCTATAGTTAGGTTAGATACAGGTACTGTGTACTGGCTATGAACAGCAGCACAGGACAAAATCATTTTTAAACATTTTAAACCTTCTTAATGATATAACTTTCCTTTTTATATCTCTTATTTTGTTTAACTGGAATTTGTTTTACCAAACCTTTTATTACATGCAAATTGAATCAGTTTTGTTTTTTTATTACTGTTCAATTGCAGCATTATGAGAAGCACTTGGGTGTTGAAAACTAAAGTGCTCTACAAATAAAGACAGTCCATGTAATTCCCTCTCTATTTATAATAATAGGAGCCAGAGCACGGGAAACAGCTCTTAGTGTAATGCAGCACAATTCAGCAACAGCACAAACTGGAGGCTTCAAAATAAATGAACACCTTTGTAACAATGCAGAACAGTGTTATCTTTATAAAGGCAGGATTTACTGCAATGCTGCTGAATCAGGCAGCATGAGTTTTATCTTGGTGGAAGTAATAAATTAAGAACATGAAGCTGCTGAAATAACGAGTCTACAGTCAAACCTGAACAAAGTGTTAAATATAACGTAAAGCCGTTTTACATCAGGTGGGTGTGTAACTGTGGTCTGAGCACTTAGAAACTTCAATTAAAAGAAACGTAGAATTTGAATGAGCTCCGAAAATGTCTGAAACGTTTTATAATTATGTTTGAGGTTAATGAAGGCAGCAGCAGAGAGATGTGGGGCTGTTAATGAAAAATAAAATGAGCGCCAAGGAGAGGGAGATTAGGCAGGCTATGGCCACAATGCGCACAACAAAAGCATTACAATTTTGTTCAGCAGTCTGACTCAGTGTTTTATAGGATCACTCAAGAACTGGCAGAGGGCTCCCTAAGAGAGGAACTGTTATTGGCTGCTTTCATTATTACAAAAAATAAAGAAAATTGGATCAGAGAAACTAATTTTCACGATCAATTCTCAATAGTATATTTATCATCATATGTATCCATTCATTTAGGGCTTGGAAATGTTGGAATCTTGGAAAATATGTTTAACATTTACAATAGCAGACTTATGCTATTCACTCTTGTTTGTTCTCAGCCTCACCTTCACAACAACATCACTCCCGTCGCTGGCCTGCAGGCTGAAGTGTGCGATCTCTGGGCTCAGTCCAGTCTCCATCTGTTTGTACATTTGGTGACAAGTTTCCATCAGCTGCACAGCCAGATCCATGTGGTCCTCTGGGAGC
Source organism: Planiliza haematocheilus (assembly GCA_005024645.1). NCBI lineage: Eukaryota > Metazoa > Chordata > Actinopteri > Mugiliformes > Mugilidae > Planiliza > Planiliza haematocheilus. The sequence goes on from SRSE01001041.1 coordinate 3,204,534, forward strand.
CCGTTGTGGGCTCCCAGAGCCAGAGTCCCTGGCAGGAAACAAACCAGGTGGTCCTGTAGAGGAGCGCCAGAGGGAGATATACACTCAGCAAGGAAGAGACTAACGAAAAGATGAAAGATATTTATGAGAGTTTGAATTGATTGGGCTGAGTGAGAAACACACAGACCGACTGCTACAAATTTAATAAACGGCTGATTGATTTAACAAGGCAGTCATTATCTGAGGAGGACTGGTTTTGGCAGAAAATACTCGACCGCTATGCAGTACTTTCTAATCACTGTAGTCTAAGGGGTTTGAGATCTCCGCATCCCCCACATATTTGTGACAAACTCTTAAAGAGCATCTCTACCATCTTAGGGTTGAAGCGGTTGTGTGACAACTCTCCGACAAAGGTCAGCCTGCTGGGACCCGTCTGTCTCACAAGGTGTTTTTTCACTCCCTCTATGGCCTGAAGGTAGTCCTCCAGCAGCCTGGACAAACACACAAAGAAGAAGTATTAGTGGCATGAATATTCAGTCAGTTTTAGGTCACAGAGGTCAGTGAGTCTGAAGTGACTTGGTTTAGGGCTGGAGTAACATTTTAGAAGTTCATACGGATAGTTTCAATTCACTCTGAATCTTTATACAATAATAACACAATCTGATGACATCATTATGACACTTGTTGTCATGTTACATCAGACAAACCAAGGCAACCTCTTGTATGGCTGATATTTTGAATTTTGTCTGTTAAAGGATTCTGATGAATTGTTTGATTCTGATTAATCTGTAATTACTCGTCTTCTGCTTTGCCTCCCTGGATCCACTGTTTGAGCAGGTATTCGTAGTAGCTGTCTGCCCTGGCACCAAGCGTGAAGATTCCTTTGTGGGTGAACTGGCCGCTGTTGGTGTTGATGAACATGGGAACAAGGCCGTCTTGTTTTCCAGGCAGCTTGTGAACCAGCCTCATCACCTCATTTACAACCTCCTGGAAAGTAAATAATAATAAAAAAAAGAAGATGACATCAAAGACTAGACATGAGATAATGATCCCTCCTGCCTCAGTGCACTTACTGCTTGTGTTTGCGCTAATAGGTTGAAAAAACACAGTGGTCAGCAATTTATCATTGAAAAATGATTAGCAATTTAACACTCTGACAGCGCTGAGCTCATCAAAAGCTATGTGCTACCGGGGCTGGCTCAGGTTATGACAGAAATTATGTGTCACACTGGGCTGATCATCTTCAGGCACCAGTTCAGATTTCTGGTATAGCTCATAAACTTGACAACATGATGGATCGAAAACAAATCTGGGCTCTTTTATGTCACTTAATCACACAAGTGTTTGTAAGGATTTTAAAAGAAGTGAAAGTCTTCATTTCAACTCAGGAAAATACTTAACATTACAGTACCTCCTATATTTTTTCACTCCATCTCAAAGAGCATAAAAAAAACTGTAACACACACACACTACAGCATATTTTATGTAATGCAGCGCCTCCTGGTATCCCTACCTGGTACTGTGGGTCCTGAGTGAGGCGGCTAAGCTCTCTGAATTCCAGCTGAATACTGGTGACTTCGGCCAGCGTGCTGTCGGACGTCCATCTTGGAGGGTGCGCTGTTCCCTTTCCGATGTTGACATCTGAGAACGGGATCTTAGAAGGGGTTTTGAAGGCAGGCATCAACCTGGACCCAAGGTCTTTCTGAAAGCATAGAGAGAAACACAATTTATGTTTTTCCAAGAATAAGTCATATTGAATATAAGTCATATTCTTTGTAAATGCAACTGTCTTACACAAACAAATGGGTCCACTCTTAGCAATGAACCTTAGAACCTTTTTGTTAATAAAAATGCAAATGCAAAATCACCCCCACCTCTGTCAGACCTGGTATACTGAATGTAAATGTTGAAACAACATGAACAACAAAAATACACCAGTGAAAAGTCTGTTAGGGTCCAACTCACAGCTTTATCCAGGAAGAGACTGTCTCCTGTTAGGTGGTAGGTGCTCAGCAGACCCCCCAGGACACGTATGGTTGTTTCAAAGAGATTCACGTCCACATTCTTGCTGAATGACAGCTCCTTTTCTACCCAGTTCCTTGCTTCTGCGAATTCTGCGTCAAGTGAGGTGAATCACAACCATGTCAGAAGGAGAATCAGAAGACAAGAAACAATTACATCTGTGTGGAGGACTTTTGCCCCAAGTGACACGATCAAGTGGTCTAGTAACAACCTCAAGAGGCTCCCACTTTAAATTTGAAGACGCAGATGCAGCAGATGGAGAGTTATTGTTTTTTTGTATTCTACACATTTTTCTTCCACGGTCAAACTAAGCTGCTGCTAATGTAAAGAAAAGGCATTCTTGAGCGCAGTATGTATTACACTTTCTTGGCCGCAAATAATTTGATATATGGAACTTTATGATAGACAGCGTGCAAGCTAACAACTGAATGGTGAAGCTACTCTTTTGGGTTCATACATTTGTAAATCTGAATCTCTGAAAGGATTAGTGCCTCACAAGCCACGATCTGCGCTGCACATCCGTGTAGAGAGGTGTAAAAGGATATGCAGATAAAGAAATGCTTTGCTGTGAAAATGAAGGCCTTTCACATGTCAGATCTTTACTTTGTCATCTCTATTATCCAAGACTAAAAGCAGTTTTTGTGTGTCTCTATTTTGGTTGTTATAAACAACCACAAGACAATCCACAGCACAACTGTCTGGATCATATCTTTACATTCACACTGTATGTGGCATCAGTATTGACACATTTTGAATGAAGTCAATGGAGAAAGGAAATAATAAACACAAAATACCTTCTTTTAGCCCCAGTATCCACATGGTGTCCAGAGAATCAATCAGCGTCAAGCCGAGTCCAAACCATTCACCAAAAGACTTGGATATGGGCTTGAGCTCATCATGACCCCAGGCGTAGTCCTTATAACCTTTCCATGCATGTCTGAAGGCTTCACGTACCGCCTCCAGTCTGTCCGTCGTTCCAGTGGAAACTACCAAGAAAATCACGCAAAGGAATGAATATCTAACTTACCTACTGAATAAATAATGAAAGTGTAATCTTAGGTGTGTATTTCCTCTAGGAAGCACTTTCAAATTTTTATGTCTCATTTTCGGATAACTGGCAGTAGAACAGATATGCTGAGCCCAGCAGGGCTTCATCCTGCGAGCTAGAAATTTTCTAACTTTAAGCCCCCAAAAGTTGCTGCCCTTTAAAGAGCATATATCTGTAGAGCTGGTCGAGGCATTAAAGAATCTGTTTGAGGGGAAATTTTAAAACTTTTTCAGTACGTTCAAAAAGTTATAAAAAGTTTGTACTTTGGGCTTTGCTGTTTATTACTCTTGGTAAGAATTACAGTTAAACAGTTCAGTGCTGACCTTCTAGTGGGACAGTGTCAGCAGGGTTGACAGGTGCTGGAGGCGCTGCAGCTTCTTTCTCATTTGCCGAGGGTGGAGGCTCAGTGGCCTGGTCAGCTTCAATCATTGCTCCTCTCCAGCTGCGTGATAAAAGTAAAAACCCGTCTTAGGCCTGAATTATTTACATCTGCCCCGCTGATACATGTGACACAACAGCAGGAAACGTGCAGAAGGGAAAGGTTTGATGATTTTCTGAGCACTGTCTCTCCCTTTGCCGGAAGACAATTTCAAAATCTTCTCAATAAACTGCAGAGAAAAATCAGATCACCTGACAATTTTCTTTTCTTTGCCCTCATCCTCGCCTTCATCCTCTTGAACCACCTCTTGCTCTTGCTTTTCCTCAACGACTGTGTCATTTCCACTTTTCGGTAGGCTCGGTGGACCTCTTCTGTTAAAAAATGGCTTTTTCTGTGGATTAAAAAATGGCTAGAGCTAGAAACAAGGAGGACATCATGAACACCTCTTGGAAAGGGGACTAATACGTATTTTAATATGTTGTCCATAGGTTATTATTAACATCAAAAAAATCCATAACTCCAAATCTTTGGACTGATACAAGACCAAATACTGATATGACTGATAATAGATTCTAACCTCTGACATCATTTGATCAGCCAAAGCTTTGGATGATCTGAAATAACTGAGATGTATGCATCTCTTCACAGTGTCAACAATCAGCCACTTCAGCACTAAAGCTTCACATCTCATAAGAGTTGAGTTTTATTACGTCACTTTAAAGTTGTAATAAACATGTTTGAAAAGTATGATTTTATTACATTTAAAGTTTATATTAACTAATGCTCCTGAAATAAATAAATAGGGATACAACTCTGACCTTGAGGGGGGGTTTGGCCAGGATGGGGATATTTGGTCCTCTGGGTTCTGCCACAGCATCTTGAACAAGGGCTGGCCCCACATGTGGCCCTGCCACAGGAGCTGGAGCTTCACCTGCAGCTGGACCCAGCACAGGCTTCACACCGGGGGGAATGGCCTTTAGCTCTCTATCATTCACCTCCAGCCAGTCCTCCCCCTCAGACAGCCCTACACACAACGGTTGAGAAAACAAGGCTGTGTCAGTTACATGATTTTTAAACCTATCACCACTTTATGATTCAAAAAAATGTCTGGCAAAATACATTAAATAATATTAGAAGTTAAACTTAACAACCACACAACCACTGAGCAGCTAAATAGCCATTCACCAGAAGCCACTGTGGAGAGGAATTTTCAGACACATGGTTTGTTGGTGTGAAATGAACTGTCTTAGAACAGCTGCCATGGGGAAATGAAAGCATTTTCTAAAAATAAATACAGCACAGCTGAAAAAGTTTACAAAAGTTAAAGCAAGCAGGTGTACACAAAAAACATTCTAAACCATGAAAAAAACTATTAACTATAGCTGTCTCTGGTGCTTTACTGATTCATTGCAATCGGCCATTACCACAAACAGGAAATACGCAATCCAACTCATTAGTTTGAGTTGGTCAACCAGCAACACCATTAGAATTAATGACAGACTTTGTGGCTGTGGGAATGTGAGCTTAGTATCGAGTGGGCACTGTGTACCTCTCCACTGCTCTGTGATGCTGGGATAGGAAAGCAGTCCTAATATGAGCAGCAGAGCCAGCAGGAACAGGATGAGGCTTCGCTGGAGCCGAGACAGCTGCTTCCATTTCTGTAGGCAGATAAACAAACCATGCAAACAACACTGAATGAGACCTGCCTAACAGCTCTGAACTGCAATCACACACACCTCAAATCAGAATCTATTTTTTCCCATCTCAGAATATCTTCCAGATCTGTTTATGTTTCATTTAAAATAGCAGAGGAAAAGAGCAGAGACCTATGGCCCTACTTACCCTGTAAATAATCCACATCTCTCCACTTGATGTGACTGTATACACACCAACAGCTCACAAATAAATCATGAAACTGGCTCAACCCAGTAGAGCAGAGGGAGGGAGGTAACCAGGGTCTCCCGGGATGGCAGACTAACAGGCAGGCGGGTACAACTCTGTTGCCTGCTCTAATTAACACCTGTGCAACACTATGAAACTATTGAGCCATCATATGTGACCTGTGATGAACACATGACTTTACCTCAGGGGATATGTACATTCAACTGCAAAGCAGGTAATGCTGCCTGCTACCTGAGGACATTGTGTACATTTTGTCTGATGCTGCTTGTATCTGGCTTTGTTTTGTTTAGTTTAAAGGAAATAAATATGTGAAAGCTGCTTTTGGAATCACCAGAAGATGAGTGAACATTTCACTGTTAAACAAACTTGGGATTTACTCAGATACGCACAAATGCATAAAGTTGGGAGCTCTGCGGGATATTTTAATTCAAATACATTTTGTCAACCTGGCATTTGTGGTCAAAGTCAAGATGAATAACTTAAATATCATATGGCATGCAATTTAATCATGACAGTCAAACAAAGTATGAAAGCATGATTTAAAAAGGGGACAGATGGTGAGGACTGAAAATAGTTCTTATGATACACAAATTAAATGAATGCAACCCAGATAAACAGAGGTAGATAAATGGTTCACTTTTAATTGAGTATAAAATCAGCACTTGCTATATACTGATAGAAGCTTCCCAGTTACAGTATGGGAGCTCACAGTGGTGACAGTGTTTGCTTCAAGTCTGATGCTACTGCCGAAACTCCACAAAGAAGTCCTGAGTTCCCACTCCACTGTCACAACAGTCTCACTCTGTACAGCGTCTCCTGACAGGCTGTATTCGGACACCAGCGCTCCCTGCAGCAGCACTGTTGGCATCCAGCTATCAACTGATGAGAGCTGTTAAATTTGATTTATGGCATTTGTACCTCCTCAGGCTTTTCGTGAAAAACTGAATTCAAATTTTTGTGAGACTTTTCAAGACCTGCAGCACATGCTCTTCAGTACTTTCACATTATTTGCTTGCACTTGGAAATGCAAAGTATTGCAAATAGAGGAAGGAACACTGAGCCAACAAGGATTTACAGAGCATGGTTTTCTCATGAACAATACACGTCATCCGGGTTGACAAACCACTGCTATAGGGCAGTACCAAGGCAGCTCAAGGCAGTTCCTATGAAGCAGGTTTTATAGAAGAAATGGCTGTTGATAAACTGCAGAAATAAAATGCAATAGATTAGTCGATAAGCGCATATGATTGCCCTTCAAATTGAGAGGACAAAATAATCCATTTAAGATAAAATGTGACAGAATAATGTTGAAATGACGGTTTAAAAAATTACATTTGGTTTTTGAACTCGTACACGTGCCCTACCTACTGCCTTGTGCCTGCATGATGGTGGGTTTATGGTGGGGCCCAGTGACGTTAGAGGCCTTTTCAGTCTTGCCACTTGTAGTACTCCTCCTGTTGCTAATGGCCCAAATCTAGGCGGTTAGTCATCTTCCTCAACGCATAGGCAAGAATTTATACCAACTCCTTCATGGCTCATCAAGTGCCATGACAAATGTCTCCGCTGTGCTAATTCACACAATAGCTAGGATTTCAAGAGATACGTGTGCTTACAAATCTGGATAAAGGTAAGGAAAGATTTCTGCTGCTTTAAAAGTCCCAATGAGCACAATGTCCATCATCACCTGTAAATGGAAGTTCGGGACCACCAGGACTATTCCCAGAGTTGACCATCTCTGCAGCAATACATCTATAAATCTACCAGGCCTGTATGGTAGAGTGTCCACTCCTTAGTAAAAGGCATGGCAGCCCGCCTGCACTCTCAGACCATGAGAAACAGAATTCTCTGGTCTGATGAGACAAGGATTGTTTGGCATGAATACCTGGAGTCATGTTTGGAGGAAACCATGCACTACTCATCAACAGACCAATACTATCCCTACAATGAAGCATGGTGGCTGCAACATTGTGCTATGTGGATGTTTTTGAGCGCCAGGAACTGGGAGACGAGTCAGGATAAAGGGAAAGGTGAATGCAGCAATGAGACATCCTGGATGAAATCCTGCTCCAAAGCACTCTTGACCTCAGACTGGGGTGACGGTTCATCTTTCAGCAGAACAACGACCCTAAGCACATAGCCAAGATACCAAATGAGTGGCTTCGGGACAACTCTGTGAATGTCCTTGAGTGGCCCAGCCAGAGCCCAATACTTGAATATGAGTGATCTCTGGAGTGATCTGACAATGGCTGTGCACTGACGCTTCACACCCTCCCCGAAGGAGCTGGAGAGGTGCTGGAAAAAAACTGTCCAAAGATAGCTGTGCCAAGCTTGTGGCATCAAATTCAAAAAGGACTTGAGGCTGTAACTGCTGCCAAAGGTGCATCAAAATGTATTGCGCAAAGGTTTGATTTCTTAGTTTTTTATTTCTAATAAATCTGCAAAATTAAGAAGTTATCATTATGGGGTGTTTTATGTAGAATGTTAAAGAAAAAATAAATTTAATCCATTTTGGAATAAGGCTGTAACATAATGTGGATAATGTGAAGTACTGTGAATACTTTCTGGATGCACAGTAACTCTCATGATTATCAACGGTGTGCTTTGCTATAGTTATTTTTGGGTGAGGGGCATGATATGTTTGGTACAAGCGCCATCTAGGACTTTACACACATGTTCCAATAAATTTCTATATGGGATTCTTTATGCAGTTTGGTTCTTTGTTTTAGATTAGATTAGATTAGATACTTTATTTATCCTGTGAAAGTCCAGTAGCTTCATTGTGCAGAAACAGATATAAAAGATGTTTGAGTTATATAATAATATGAATATATAATGCAGGGCAAAGACAGCAGCCTGTCCTCCTCATATTTAACACTGATAGCTGTGAACCTAGAGCAAATAAACTCATTCCACGTTGCAGTTAAATCCCACAATCCTTGGTTGTAATTAAGTCTGTAAGAGAACCTTTGACCAAAGCTGCACTGAAATTTCAAACTCCTCCCTGAGCAAGGAAAAACAAGGCTAAATACTAGACGTGGAATGACAGGATATTCCCGTACATAATACTCTGAGTATCAATACCAACAAAGGTAAAAAGAAGACTGTGTGAAAGCATAACAATCCCAGAGAAAGCAAAGAAAACAAGATTAAAGAAATGAGGAGTAAAGGAAACAAGATTAAAGAAAATATTCAGAGAGGCAGAACAGACACAGCAAGATGAACTGAATATGTTATCTGACTGTAGTGAGATCAGACATATAATGCGCTCGGGGGATGCTTTTATCCGTGGGGTTTGAAAGTTCAAGCTCCTCCACAACAAAGGAGGGTTAGGATGAGTGAAGCACAGGAATCAGTTTGTCACAAAACCAGATACAGCTCATGAAGATGTTAATCCATCTCAACTGACACACAACTGACAAAAAAAACATCAACCAGGACTGAGTCATGTTTCATGACGTAAAAGTATATATATATAGCACAGGAGCACAGTAGCAGAAAACTATGTCATTGAGAATGGTTGTATAGACAGTATGATTCAGTACATTAATTTATTGTGTATTTAATTCACTGGATTCACCAAGCACACTTTCATATCTGGGTTTTGTATTCATAAACTGTTTCTAAGTTGGATTTTTACTAATTGTAGGCCATCACAATCAAATAACAAGTAAGAATTTAAATGAAAAAGCAAACTGAAGTCCTAAAGCAGTAAGGTGTGACCTCCCTTAATCAGAACAGCCCCAGTGCCCCTGTTCAATTAAATAAAATTAAATCAAGTTTATTTACCACAAAACAGTTATAAAGGTCAATACACTCTGGACACTGGGCAAACGTCATTCACTTAGATGTATTTGGTGTCTTGTCACGACTCCCACAACAGCTGCAACACACAGTAGGATTCACCTGATATTTACACTCATCAAAGCATCTGCTTTCTACCCCATATTTCTTAAGATATTTCTTTTTTCTTTTTTTTTAACTTGCTTTTTTATTAAGTTTTCAGTTCTTTTTTCCAACAATAAAACGAGCAAAAAATACACGTCAAAGAATATGAAGCCTACCTTTCCCTGTATTTTGTATACTGTTCAGCCCATAATCTTAGGGAGAAAGTCAGTTTTTCCGTGCATTGTATTTCATTAACAATGGTGATCCAGTCATTCCTTGATAGCAGATTTGTCTGCAGCCATTTCCAGTGTAATGGCCTTCTTGCTTGCAGCAAAGAACACTTTATAAAGATAACTGTCCTGGTCCATACGTCCAACTGGGAATTTACCCAAATACAATGTAACAAAAGAAAAATCTCCTTTTAGACCAAAGATTTGCTGAATTTTTCCGACATGTTCTTTCCAATATGTCTGAATGATATATATGAAAGTGGTCTGCCATTGTCTGACCACACTGTCTCCAGCATTTATCTGGAAACTCTGCTATTTGAATTTCACTTTCACAGGCTCTGGAGTGGGTGCTCTTAGCTTGACCCACCCAAATAGTTCTCCAGTCATCCTCAGATATCTCCAGGCTGGACTCCCCCTCCCATTTCTTCTTAACCTGGAATCTTGAATAGTTCTTGGAGTTTTGTAGACTTTTAGACATTTGTGATATTAATGCTTACTATCTGTTAACTGCCTTGCCTTTTAACTAAACAGTAATGCAGCTATATATCCAAACAGATAGAGACAGGGCATGTAAAAGATGAAACCCCCTTCAGTAGTCTGGTGTGAAGGACAGGTTTGACAACAAACTCATTATCTTGTCTCAAACAAGGGATTAGTGTGCAGAAGTGGTAAATCCCCATTCCATCTAAAGCCATGACCTGTGTACTGCTTTACATGACCACTTACCCTCCAGCAGGACTGTCTCCGGTGTTTGCCATTGTTATAGTTGTGACTATGCGGGTCGCTGAGTGTCAGAGAGATGAAGTCCTTTCTGGAAGGCGGATACATTTTCTGATCGGGGGAGGCAGTTGTGGGTCATAGAACCTGCCCATAGAAAAGGAAAAAACACACTTTGTTTAATCATAAACACACTTTGTTTAACTATAGATATTTTCTGAAAGCTAACATGAAATCTGAAAGTAAGGTCCATGCCACCATTGTGCTGAAAGGCCAAGATGAAGAAACCATTAACACAAAATTGAAAGTTTGAGTCCTTATCTCAAATATTTTGAATTTCCCCCAGGATTAATAAAGTATCTGTCTGTCTATCTGTCTGTCGGTCTGTCGCACACTTTGATTTGATCTAATCTACAACATGCTAACGCTAATGTATGCATTTATGCTATTACTTTGAACTTTTCATCTTTGTTACAGTTTACAGAAGCTTCTCAGGAACAGAGACGCTTGCATTTATTCATTTACTTGTACTTTGTCGGTTAATGTAATCCGTGTTTGGCTTACAGGGTTACTTTCCATTTATCACACGCTATTAAATGTATTCAACGTCATCAATCAGCACCATGGACAGCTGACCATACGTGTGCGTGCATTTGCTTTCGAGAGACGTTTAGGGACTTAAAGTATCGTTTCTTATTAGAAAGCAAGCATCATATATTCCCAGCATGCTAATGATCATTAAAGTTGTCATAGAGACTTTGCAGGTTTTAAAAAGGATCAAAGTTATACAAAGTGTGTAATTTTGACAGTGCAATTGTTCTGCTGCCATGATACTTCACCTTAGAACTACTCGAAAACGTCACTATTCTCTGAACACTAATATTGTTAGTTTCTGCGCGTTAATATCGAGACACTGTTGTCAATTGCAGAAACAAGCTTTTTGAGCTAAATAAGCTAATATTTTAGAGCTCTTCTATTTCCCTTGCATTGCATCACTGACGTGCTCACTGGCATGCTCTTTAAACACAAGAAAAACAAACCAAAACGTAAGTCAAACAGTGAGCTCCCTCCCCCTCACCTTTGTGCCTGGTTGGCCGAAGCACAGCGCCGCTATTCTCCCGAAACTAAACAGCTGGTAGCTAGCTACGGTTAGCTAGCTTTCCTCTCTGGCTGGTTTCTGAATGAAAAGTGTCACTATTCTGATGTCAGTAGAAGTAAAACATGGAGCACAGTCGCCCCTCCGACTGTAAGACGAAACGGCAAGCTCCTACATGAAATGTCCGACAAGTCAAACTGGGAGAAATCTGGCTATAGTTGTGGGAATGGGCAACTTGACAGAAAGCCGGAAGAGTTCTGACAAGAGGTGACGCTATACGTCATATGACGTGTGCACGTGCTCTCTCCGTCGAGGAGTTAACCCTTAACAGCCCAAATAATAATAATAATAATAATAATAATACTTAATTTAATTTATTTTATTCCCTCTGATTTCTATTTAATTGCAGGTATTTTTAACTCAAAATACTAAAATTTGGATTTGTGATTTTTTTATTTTTTTTTAGGGTGTATTATACTGGACATCCTAGCCTGAGTTATCATCCATTACAGTGACCACAGATTATAAATAACTGAATGATTATGGTAAGGCAAAATCCAAATGTTTCAGGCAAGATAAGATTCTGCTTTTTAGAAGTCTCTTTTCTTAAAATGATGGTGAAAAAAAAATTTTTAAACCATACATTTGTTTCTAGTGAGGGTCTGCTGATCTATTAATCAGAACTTTTTCTCCTGTGCAACACTTTTGGTTATGACCAAATACCTGCATCATTCTTATCAGCTTCAGTTGTGCTGTTTACAGCTAATTAGCAGAACAAAAAAAAAAAAACACATACGGATCCTAGAATTACTACTTTAACCATGTTCACACACAGCTTTACAGGACTGATGGCTTGACCATTGTATTGCTACTCCATTGATCAACTATTTACTGGCTGAGATGACTGAATACACAAGTTAGAGTAGCCATATTGTTGACCTGTTAATGGCAGGGATCAGTCTACTGTGCTGGAGTGGATTTATGCAACAGGAAAGAAAAGGTCTAAGCATTTGACACTTCTGGAGCTTATTCCAGCTTGGAAATTCACACGTACAGCAAATTTAGAATCATCAATGAATGTATCAAGCATGTCTTTGGACTGTGGGAGGAAGCTGGAATACCTGGAGGAAAACCACCAAAGCACAGGGAGAACATGCAAACAGGCCAGTGAGTTACGACCTAGGATCTTATTTGCTAACCAAATGATTGCAAAATACATAGAAGATACAATGAGTCCACATTTGATTACGTTTTTCTCTTTTTAATGCAGTTGACATAATTCTTTGAACGAGCTGATGGAGGGATCACACCAGTCAGATGTCCAGCATGTTGTTTCTTATTTTGTGAAGTAATAATTTGTACAAAACAAGGAGCAATGATCAGTCTCAGCCAGCTAAGGCAATCATATGAAATGCTACAATGAATCTAAATGTGAAAAGAAAATATAACATTTTAAACACCAGACTAGAATTGCAGACACGTGGCTAAGATGCTTCAATCAAATTCATCATCAAGTACATTTCCTCTCTGTTATAGAGCAGTGGCAGAGCTCAGTGGCAGAATTGTTTTATGAGGAAAAAAAAAAAATGGAAGAAAATGAAAGTTCTCCAGCTACAGAGCCTCAGGTTCGACTGAGCTTGTAGACTACCTTCTCACCGCAAACTCCCTGAGATCTTCCTCAAATGTACCTTTAGACTGTACTCCACGCTACTCATCAGTCTCCACTGTCTGGTTCCAGGAAATAAACAACAAAAAATACCAATACTGCTGAGGAACTACAAGGTTTGCTTCTTTCCACTGGACCCAGGCACTTCTCTGACTGAATGAAGCAGAAATTCAGGGTGATAGCATATGCTAAAAGCTGAGTGGGCAGTAAACTCAACTGTTTTGGGGGGCTCAAAGCAGCTCAGCAGGCTCTCAGCCTACAATTACAGTATGTTGGAAGACGTAACCATATTTTCAATTGGTGGGTGTATAAAGGACGGTTAACTGAATGTATATAAAATTAACATGTATTGAATTGGTTAATGGGGCCTGTGGGTTCATTGTAAAGCTGCTGCATAAAAATTGAAACTGCATCTAATAACTTCTGAGGCATGTATGCATACATGCCATCATGGCAAATTGTGGTCCTGGAGACATCAAACTACTACAAAGAGGATTTGTTGGCTTCTGTCCGTCTCTCTGAGGACCAAAAATGATTGTGTCAACACAACAGAATTGTACTGGCGCAAGATGTTTTGACAAAACGAAGGTCAAGTTTGAAGACGGGTGTGGACCCAGAGCTCAGTGGCAGGATGTTTGCGCACTGTCATCAAGTGGCAGTCTGGCTATTAATGCCTCACTAGTTGTGACACCGCTTAGGTGGGTGCAGGTGAGTATCTGACTTTTAACAGGCTCTAGTTATGTGAATTTCAAGTGGGCACCACCCACAGACGTTCCAAATGAAAACCTAAAGTACTCATCAGTCATTTAAGACTGAAGAAACCACCTGGATGAGTGGTCTAACATTGTAAAGACAACTAAAATAAGTCTGGTTGCCTTTTTTTTTCTTTTTTGTTTTGGTTCTTTTTTTGGATACTCTAGTGAAATTCCATTAATTTAAACCTAAAAATGCAGTGTTTTGTATGAAAATGTTTTATCATTTCCTTAGGGATGTGCAGGTCTGTTTACCTTGCAGGGTAGCTGAATCTAGTGAGACTGCAAGATGCTCCCCTACTATGATTGTAGTTAAGCTATGATAGATGGTGATGGTTCATCCAGTCACCTCCCACGCGTTTTATTTTTTGAAAAGTGCCAGCTCTCTTCAAACTGTTTTTTCCGGGACGAATTCCCAGATGGTTAGGTTGCAAACCATCTGGTGCCTGAGATGATGGGTAGCAACCACGAATCAATCACGGTTTGAGGGTAAAAGTCCATTTGTTTTGTGACTATTTTCATCTTCAGCAACACAGATTTTGTGAAGGAGGGATTAAGGTGAAAATAAATGTGGGATTAAATGTCAGTAAACTACAGTTTGTGCATTTACATGTCAACCATCAACAACTAACTCCTATGCCACTGAGAATCATGATGTCGAAATATTTGTTAGTAAATCTGTTCCTTATTGGGTTTTGGCCTTTTTATGGATTTATCCACATTTTTTCCCCATCGTAACATGTCTTATATTATTAAACTGGAACCTGAGATGTAAAAAAAAAAAACTCCTATACATTTATATGAAACCATAACAACAAAAACAACGCTGTATTTTAACACACTGAGGAACTTTGGTCCTGCTGACAACAGACAGCAACAAAGTAAGCATCGGATAATATGGCTGTCCCTTTCTGTTGGTTGTGGGATTATAAACAGTCTTGATAAGCACCTTGAGTAAAAGGGACACATCTGGGTTCCCTACAGTACTAAAGCAGTGGAATTACAGTGAGAGTTTACTGGCCTGGTAACATGCATCCAATGGGACGACAGAAGCTGTGTCCCCATGCAGAACACATTGTTAAGAGGTCAGTCAAGGCTTCAGTATACACAGTGAGCAGGCTATAACAGAGTCCCTAACAAACATCAAACATCATGTATGAAGGTAAAAAAAGAAAAGAAAAAGAAAAGATACATTTTTAAATTATTTAATACAAGATAAATGTCTCTGTAAACAAAATTGACTTCTCCATGAAGAAAATCTGGGGGCACTTGTGCCCTCTACAATTCATGGAGTCACTTATCTTGGGAGATCAAATCCCCCCAGTACAAGAGGGAAAAAAGTGACATCTTCGCAAATGGGAAGAGATGTTCCAGTTGTCCTCTTGTTGTCCATGTTTTAAACAGAGGATGGATCCTTGGACCTGTGAGTCTGTCCAGCTTTTTCCCACCTCTAGCTGAAACACACTGGTCCGATGGTGAGGCCAAACTGGTGTGTGAAGTTTCCGCCGCCCATTATGGCCAAGTCTCTCAGAGGCAGCAGCTGGAGGTTCTCAAACTCCAGCACAGACTCCCGAGGACCAGAAACAGTCTCCTCTCCAGGCTAATACACAGGACAGAGTACATTTACTGTAACTGTTAGGAACCGTAATGCCGATATTTGAACAAAGATTTTGTAATAAGGTGATTGTGGAGGACTCAAACTGCCATAACAAAAAATAGGTAAAGAAAAAAGAAATGTATCTGTTAAAAGATGGTAAAAATGTCTCTTTATTGCTACAGATCAGAGTGTCAGAGTGCTACCAGAGCCTCAGGTCCTTGTGCAGCTAGGTCCTCAAGTATCTCTACTAATATTTGTTTTTCAGGCATACAAAGCAGTCACACAAAAAAGCCAACAGCTTTTCCTCTTCTACTTGTACTAAAAGAAAGTTTTAAACTTATTCATACATACCATACAATCTTTAAGTGCTGCAAGATAACTTTGTTTCCTTGTGTCGGTGAGGAATTTGGCATCTCTGTCAGCCTGGCCCAGTCTGTGTCCTGGATGACAGGTGTATGTCACCTTCTGTACAGCAGTGCTACTGTGCAACTTCAGAAAGCGCATCTGGACCACATTAACACCTGGATAGTGAAACTAATAAAAGACAAAACAAATAATTAAGAAAACTAACAAAAAATGCATTAAATAAATCATTAATCATGTAAGACAAAACAGAAAGAAAATAAAACAGATAGTATGTCCTGCTGTGACAAGTATCCATCTTTATTTTCTAATGTGAAATGGGACATTTGCAGCTGCTTAGCCTCTATTAGCTTATTGTTTTGCTTTCAAGGCACCTTGTTACCAGCTGTGGCAGGCTGCTGTTTTCCAGCTCTGATAAACTCACTAACTGTGTGGTACCAGATAGGACAGGGGAAAATTACAGATGAAAAGATGAGTCAGTTAGTATTCATCAAATGTAAGTCTCCATGTTATATAATTACAGACTTATTAGTTTTGAAGTCTTGGACTGAGAGATGATTTTTAATGGATTTCTTCTGTTCCTCCTCACTAAAACACCAATAAGAGAGATGCTGAACATGCAAATTGAGTTATATCTCGACCTGTCATTCATAACAAATTTCAAAGCCTTTGGCTTCAATGAGGTGGTATAAATCAGTTTTTGTCTAGCATAGCTCAGGCCTTACAAACATTGTTAAACTGTTTCACACACCTGAAATCCCTGATCTAGCTTGCTGAGCCACTGAAAAGATCCATCTTCAGAAAATTCATCCATCCAAGCTTTCATGGGCAGCTTCAGGGAGAATAAGGCAAAAATAAGGCACACATTTGCAAATAGGAATGCATTTGACTTAAGATGGTGAAGGTCAACAATACTCAGACAGCTTACAATAAACCCTGGATTAGCATGCCGCTCCAGCACGCAGCAGAGGTAAAAGATGCATTCTTTCCTTTCCCACTTGATGCTAATGGAGACCAATTCACATTGCTCTTTGGTTGAGTGAGTTAGTTTTTTTTTTTTCTGTTGGATTGACTGTATGAGACTGGAGGGCTGGGGGTTAGCGTGTGTGCGGAATATTTTTGTGGGCTGAAGCACAGAAAAGGACAATAATAATGAGAATAGCAACATCTGATGCATTTAAAATGAATAGCCTCTCATGAAGCCATGCCTTGCTTCATTTCACTGTATAAATAGGCAACATTTTTCATGAACCTTTTGAATTTGCTGTTGAACAGCATCGGATAACTTTGACCTCTAATGACGGCTTTGTGACTTATATGTTTATTGAGTTTAAAAGGCCAAGGAGTTATGTTTACCCTGGCACCACTCATAACTATGTAACCACACATTTTTGGAAAGTAACATCCTGGAAAGTTAGAGGCACACAGGTGCAAGTCCAAGGCAACACACCAGAAGTCTCACTTACTACTGTTAAAGTGATAGCTGACTGAGAATTCATCAAATTGAGATTCAGGTCCTGCAGCACGGCTACACTAGGTTAGCAGTCACATCCTGATTCAGAGGTGTAATTTCCGATAGCCTCCCCCTGGTGATGTTTTTATACCTGAGAGTCTTGAGGATGAAGGCAGGTCTGTTTTGTTGTGGGAGAGAAGCTGCAGTAGGCCAGCAGTGCATCGGCTGGGCTGCCCTGGTTGGGGTCGATGTAATACATTCCTGTGGAGAAAGTAAGAGTGGAGTGTGAGTGGAAATGGGCAGCAATCAAAGTATTATGCTCTATACTGACAGAAAGAACCGCGCAATGGAAGGACCTGCACCACACCCCAAATAACAGAGAATTTAAAGCTAAAGAAGAGGAAATGATATTCATGTTTTCTAGACTGAATCCATCGCTGTGATAAAAGATGCTGCAGAGAATGAAAATCCTCCAGTTTTAGTGGATTCATTACTTGGGACCTTGGGACAGATAGATTCTGACACTTGCTCTGAGGGGCTGTTTGCAAAGTGGCAGTAAACTGCTGCAGCACCCCCAGGACAGCACGAGCATCCAAGTCTACCATCTATGTTTATAGCAGAGGCACAGTAAAACCAAGCATTCAAGAGGCAACTTATTCTTCACCCTTGAGAGGTTGGTGAAGTAATGGTGTTAAAAAAGAAAGTGTCTCATCATCTAAATAAACAGAATGAGGAAATATGGATATACTTTTAGTATTTTAGATTTGTTTGGTTAAGAAATGTACAAGAAACTTGCAATAGAAATGGAAATGTGGCATATTTACATTATGTAAATGTGAATGTACTTTTAACTTTTAGTGTCCATTACAGCTTTTGCTAGTTTAGAAATTTACATTATGTAAATGTACATAATGCAAATAGGCTGCTTTTCCATGCAACATATACAGTCAGGCTGCAATGGTACACAGTATTCATGGTTCAGTATGGTGTAGACAAATAAAACTGGACAGTCCTATGTGGCGTAGCTAGAGTTAATTCTTATCAGAATATGAGTCTGGTATTGCATTATGGAGCATGTTTCAACTTATATATAACTTATATATCAGTGTCAGTTGTTTGTTCCTTCATTTTTGCTGTACATTTTATGCAGCAAAGTTGGTCTGGTCTCCAGGCTAGCAGAAGCTGTCATAAACACACAGCTAAAAGGTCCAAAACTCCAGCAAGCACAGTCCCCCCCACAATACAGTATTACAATGTGTCTTTACAAGACTGTCAACATATCTGTAACTGACCGCTGCTGTATTCAGGGTGACAGAGCCAGAGCTCCAGACAGGTAGTGGCAGGATGCTCCTTGCTGCCGTCAGGGGGATCCACCAACAGCCTAAGCTCCTGCTGCAGAGAATCCAGTAGCGTCTGGATCAGGGGGTAGTTGGGTTTATCGGACACGTACATCAGGTCCTGGACATAAAAAAAACCACATGCAGTTAATATAGCAGAAGAGTGAATGTGTAGACATCAATGTTCTTGTAAACTGTCTTATTTCCTATTTTACACCTCAAATGTGATAACTCATTTTATAATGGCAGTCCTCCGTCAGGTAACAAAAATACTTGAGCATAAAAACTACTCACCTTGAGCTGAGTCAAGGTCAAGTTCAGTGACTGTCCTGGAGGTCCAGGTATGCCAGGTGGACCCTAAAACACAAGGCAGATACACATATGACCACACCACCATTACATTACCCCTCCATCACAAAGGAGTATAAAGGGGTATTTATGTGGATTTTAAGTAAATTATTAACAGAAATACAAAGTTAGCATATAAAAGTTTAGTTTGTGTGCTTTTATCAAGTACACTAACAGTTATAGTATGGTTAAAACTTCTTAAAGCTCAGGTTAAAAAGATAGCTAGAGAACTGAAACCTTAAAGTTAGGAATACACAGATCAGGCATAACATTATGACATCCCCTTGTGCCTCCAAATCAGTTGCGACTCAGAGAATGGGCCTTCTGAGGGTGTCCTGTGGTGTCTGGCAACAGAATGTTGTTAGTGGGACTCTTTGGGTCCTGTGGGTGCTGTTCTTCATGCTTTTTGAGTTGTTCCTAAAGCATTTTTGTCTGTGTTACTGTGTCAGGCTGCATCCTGCTGGGGATGGCTGCTGCCATCAAGGACTATCATTGCTATGGGGTGGGAGTACCTGGTCTGGTCTAGATGGGAACACTGAATTGTCACACGATGGTCAATGATATACACTTCTCCTGTCAGTGGTTTTAATGCTGTGGCTGATCGGTATATCTTAGGTAAATGGCTGCCTAAATGCCTAAACTATTTCTTGGTATAGTCAATGTAGACATCTTTGTATGTTTGTATACATTTTGTTGAATAGTATCTAATGTACTTAAATGCTTTATTGTATCAAAATATGCAAACTTGTTAATTAAATCAATCCAACATTTATTCAGCTTCCATTGTAAACTCACTGGGAGCCCCATTCTGCCAGGCGGCCCTGGCAGACCTGGATAGCCTTTCAAACCCTGCAAGGAAAATTCAATACATTAGACACAACATACGATTCTTCACATACCATGCCATTAAAATACAGTCATGTGGAAATGTAGACTGTTGCAAGATCCAATTACAGTCTGTGTGACAGCTTTATGATTATATATGTCATCAACATGAAAAAGTACTCCAGGCCATTTCCTGCAGATAGCGGTGTGGAAGAGTGTCTGATGTGAGGGGTGCTTGAGTTGATTATATCATACCTTTAATCCAAACAAACCCTGCAACGGAGGCAAGAACAGTAGAAGAGAAGGCCATTAGTATAATTTTCCACTACGAAGCACATTTATCAACAGACGTCTTAAGAGTGTTTTTTATCAGCTGCATTAAGAACCTGTCTCCATGCCGTCAAAGATTTTATAACCCAGAGTCAATAGTTTCTCCCTTTTTTCCAAAGATACATTCATAATGTGTTGCTGAGCTCTGAATGATTGAACTGACTAGCAGCTGAGGAAAAGAGTCACTGGCTGACAGATAACAATCTGCATTTTACAGGAGTGACAGGGGTTATTATGAAACATTAACATTCCCGTCACACGTTCCACTCCTGTGCTTTCTCTCCATCTTTCAGGCAATCTGGTCAAAAATATCTGAGTGACACATGAACTGCTTGAAATATTCCAGACGAAAAAAACAGAAAAGTAAGAAGTGTATTTCCTGTATGAACTTTGTATAGCCAGAAGCATAAAAAGCCAAATAGAAAAGCAATAAAATATTTATGCACACAGTTAAAATGAATGCCTCTCAGTTGTGCGTCTCCACCAAGCAGTAAAGTTGGAGTATAAATGCATTTCTGTCCAGGCTAATATAAGCAGCGAGGACTCTGAATGAATTTAATAGGTATAAAGTGTATTTTTCGGTGAAAGCTATCACTATCCTGAGTGATGTGTGATTCCGGTGAATAATTTCCATAAGTTGAGAAACATGCCGTCTCCACTCAGACTCACAGAGAGCCTCCTCACATAGTGCGGTAACGATCCTCTGAAACTCAATATCTCAATATCAGCAAAAGCAATGAGTTTATGATAGTAAGATAAAAGATAAAAGTTAAAAGATGAAACACACACATGAAAACATGTGTGGAATGTAGCCCGGAAGCCAGACCGACTTTCCTGCCTACGAACTTTTTGTGGTGGAAAGTTGGTCTGGAGTCACTCTGTTGGGAATTGATTATGCTCTGCCAAAGATCTGCCGGGACAATCAAATCATTTGGGTGGGCTTTACTGTATGTGGGCAGAAGAGGTAGAGTGACGTTGCATGCATGTCATCTCACTGTGGAGATGAATTTGTTAACAACAAAATGGTCAGAGAAGACAGATGTTTAGATTCTGTTATCGCGTTGCATTGTAAATGAATGGGCATTTATGGCATTTGCTGAGAACATCTTAATTCACTTAATGCCACAAACTCTGTTGCTCTGATTGTTTTGTAGGACAATCCAATTGCGTGCAGAGGTATTCTTGCTCTGTATCAGTTAAACTCGCCCCCCCAATAAAACCAAAATGGCTACACCAGGCTTGAGAGAAATGTGCAGATTAAACAACCCATTCACAAACACATGGCTCAGCACAGGAGAGCCATCTCTTCAGGCCAGGACTTTGCTGTCTGCTTAGACCTGAAGAATAAAGGACACTGCTTTGAGGATAACAATGTCCAGATTTTAGCTAGAGAAGACAGATGGTGTGAAAGAGGATTAAAGGAAGCCATCTCTGTCGAATTATAAACCCCTTCTCTGAACAGGGTGGTGGACTGCCCTGCCATCAATTTACAACACAGTCGTAACATCTGTCCCCAAAAGGTCTCAGCCTTAGACTGGAGTCTCTGGCCAATACTGGGTGATTGAATAGGGACAGGGAAAAACAAATTAAACAGATTATTCCAATCACAGGCTAGTATCTGGTCATTAACACACATTAGTCGCGTGAGTTTCAAATTTGAAGCAAACCCCAGCTCCCCACCAGTCTTTTAGAAGCTACATGGATATGGGTTGAAATGTCTTTAAGAAACCCTACAAGTTCAGTTGCCCTTGTTTTTAACTTTTTTTTTTTTTTTTTGGATATACAATGACCTCTATGACTCAGAGCCTTCACAGACTTATTTGCCATACGCACATGAATTTGTTATTAGTTATGGCCAAACAGAGATCATAGGGACATTTGAGTAACACATTCTAGATGTCCTTGAATCAAAGTGAATGTTTGTGCCAAATTTAAAGAAATTCCCTCAAGGCGTTCCTGAGACGTCACATTCTTGAGAACAGGCACAGCTATCAATCGCTCAGATTACACTTACAGGCAGTCCAGGTATCCCCAGTGCACCCCTTGGCCCTGGTGGACCAATGTTTCCCTAAAAACCAAACCTATGCATTAATGTTGAACACCATAAAAACATTTCTACATGTTGCAAAAATCAACTGTATGACACAACAGATAACGATACAAACTGTGGTCTATAACCAGTGTACCTGCTCTCCCTTTTGGCCCACAGGACCTGGCAATCCAACAGGACCACGAATACCCTGAAAGAGATAATTACAGGGCAGCTATGATGTAATGTCTCCAGTGCTTTTAATGGCTTCAATGAATTAACCATGTGGTTGGCGCTCCTATGTCAGAAGTGAATGGGTATGTGCTTTGTTGTTTAGAGAATAAGCCTCATCATGTAGTGGGCTTTTTTTTTTGCTTACCATCAAGCCACAGACAAACTGCAAACCAAATCTTATTGTTTGTTCTGCATACATTATGTTAGTGACCTTTCTCAGCACATCAAATCATGACAGCTCCCACCTTCTTGCCATCGGGTCCAGGTTGTCCAGGCAGTCCCATGTCTCCCTTCTCACCCTGAAGAAACAAGGGCTGCAGTTAAATGACCACCTCCACTCACTCACACAACAGATTAGCAAAATGAAAAGCTCAAGCAGAATGTGAAATAAGGTTGAAAGCACATTTCTATAGTCATTATAAAAGGTGTTTTGTCCCACTGTTTTGTGGTTGTTATTTTGATGCCAAACTGTATTCACTGAGACTGTGTTTGTTAATTCTTGTTTACCTCCTTCCCCTTTTCACCTTGATCTCCCGGCTCTCCGCGTAAGCCAGGTATTCCCTTGGTGGTAAAAATAAAAATAAATATATAAATAAAAAATCAAGTTGATATCAGTTCACTGACTGATGACATACTCTCTGTTTGTGAAATGTGTTACTTCATAGATCGTTTCACATTAAATTATTGAACGGGACAGACCAAAATAAAGTGACTTACGATGAGCCCTGACCATCCAGGGAGACCTTTTGCTCCTGGCTCTCCCTTTTCTCCCTGAGCGACACAATCTCTGGTCATACATCATAACTGAAGCACACGCACACAAAGCCTGTGGTCGTGCTTTCATATATCTCACCTTTGGTCCTCTCTCTCCCCTGGTTCCTCTCACTCCGGCCTTGCCCCGTTTCCCCTGAGGACGAGTTCGCCATGTTTTTCAATGAGGCAAAAAAAAAAGAAAGAGGGAACACACACAAAACCACCGGATGTTTTATGCATTAATGTGTTCATGCAGTGGCTGTCGGAGTGCCTGCGTTCGGCCACTTCTGATTTTATGCAAAACAAGCGAAAAAAAATCTTGTTTTCAACTCTGAACGAAGGCTATTTCTGCATTGAGATAAACTCTCAATATTGACCTTTTTGCTTTGATGCAACTCATCGCCTGCTTCACCTTTACATTATTTATGCCTGCGTTTCTCCTGCAAAAGAACATCGACTGGTCTTACCCTCCTTCCAGCTGGACCCGTCTTCCCTGGTGATCCCATCATGCCATCGTCTCCCTGAGGATAATTGAAAGAGTAATCGGTGAAAAAAACTAATTAGTATCTTACTGGTCACAGTGATTAGCAGCTTGAATGTTGTTCATGTGTAACCAGTCAGAAAATAAATGAAGAAAAATACATATGTAAATAATATCTACTTAAAACATGAGAATGCCCCCAAAGCAACACATAAGGATGAATTCCTGTACACTGTAGATGGAGGTAAAGAGCCCAGACTGAGGCCCTATCCACACGAAAACGCATTTTTGCGTAAACGCAGATGTTTTTATTCGTTTTGGCCTATCGTCCAGATGAATCCCGTAAACGCATAGCCCTAAAACGCACTTTTTTGAAATCGGGTCCCAGGGTGGATAAATTCAAAAACGCACTTCTTGTGAATCCGTCTGGACAGGGGAAACCGGAGATTTTGGAAAACGATGATGTCATCGCCACAATGGCCACACCCCTCGAGCAGCCTTCCACCTCTTATATCTCGCGAAACGTCTCATAACAACATCAACAACAATGGCGGACTACATGCTTGCGTTACTGCTGGAGAAGATATTGAGCTTATTATGGTTACTAGGGCAAAATCTAATTTTTCCTTGAGTTTGGTTTCTTCGAAAGCCGATTTGTAAACGCATGCGCCACCTCTTCCTCTCCGTTTTTGGTGAATTTCTGAAACTGAAACAGCGCCGCCTATAGACCTGGGATATGAAGTAGCGTTTTCAGTCGTGTAAAGACGGATCAGTCTGGACGCGGATATTTTTGAAACCTTGCCAGCGAAAACGGATAGGAAAAAGATTGTTTTCGTACGTGTGGACGAGGCCTGAAACTTCAGTGATATATCACACGTCTTCTGGTATTCAAATGTAAATTCGCTTCACAAATAAGTGACCTTTGATGTTGACATTTAGAGTTAGTCTGATAGTGGTGTGACTCAACAGAATTCACACAACAAGTTATGGGAGTTCAGTTCAGCTCCACATATTCTTCACAGTATCAGCAATACAGCAGACTAAGCTAGTCCTCCACTGTTCTTTGGCTGAATGGAGACTTTGGAGACGTAATCAGATACCTAAAGTTTAAGATGCCCTATTGGCTTATATGTACAATATATGTGCATGAGTGATTGCTTCCATTAAACATGACACATTTTTTTACTTTCTTAATGACGCTGCTGAAGGCCACGTTCCATTTACAGGAAGTGCCACTGGAGTCTTGAGCCGTATTAAACTATATTAAACCGCGTTGCGCGTAAACACTGAAAGACACAGAGTCAAACAAAAGTCAAGTTAATTTGAGGATCTTACCTTCTCTCCTTTCATACCCTGCTTTCCTTCGGGTCCTGGTCTTCCGTGTGCTCCCTACAAAACAAGATTTTTGACATTTTTTCTGCTTGCTTTCAGACATGCAAGGCAATCACACATTTTTAATGAATGATTACCACTACCTTCAACGGCTACACTGCATTTGAACCCAGCTGCCGAAGGCATCATCATCATTTCATTATATGCTGTGTTTATGTGCTCTATACATCCAAGTACTTACAGGAGCCCCTATAGGACCTGGTGGACCCCGAGGTCCCATCTCTCCAGGAGGCCCCTAAATAGAATAGGATGAGACACAAGTAACACAGTTGAGAATGCAACTGAGAATGAAAAAAACAAAGCTTTGACACCTTTTGGTGTTAAGGCTATTCAACAGTCTTCTGTTTTCACCTCAAACCCTGGCAGTCCTGGAGGACCTTGGATTCCTGGAAGACCCTCTTCTGTCTGCACAAGTAATCAGTATTAGTTTTGATGGTTTATTGTACACAGCAAGACAATAGAAATACATTTGGAACTTTGTTAGGAGGACACTTCACCATTCATTTAGGTACAAATTTGTATCTAAATGTAATGTAACACTAAAAGCACATTAACCTGTTCCCCTGGTGGGCCTGGAGCTCCTGGATCTCCTTTCAGTCCCTGTGTCCCAGGCTCCCCTTTGGCTCCCTGGTCTCCCTGAGGTCCAACTTGTCCTACTGGACCCTACCATTCACCAACATCACACAAATATGATACAGTCACACTGTCAACATTGTGGGGTTTTTCATTAGTGTTTTTGAAACTTCAACTAAACAATTAAACTTTTCAGCGTTCAGCTCAGCTGTGCAAACATCAGGTCAAATAAGGTAAAACATTCACAATATTCTTGTTTATGATGACCAATGTTAGAAAAAGGGGATTACCACCTGATGCAGGCTAAACATGGTGTCTGTGTCCTTGCAAATTTGTGCAACATGATCTATGATTACTGTTACAACTTAAACCAACCGCTTTTCTCCCCTTCTCTTCTCTTTCCAACAAGGACAAGTTGGACCAATGATGATCTGTCTCGTCTTTGTTATGAGTCTATTTCTATTTTAGACCTTTAAACGCAGAGATTCTTTGAAATGTACCATCAGAAACATTTCTTGGATATACCATACTCTACTACACTGAGTTATACTCGACTTATGTTTTACCATTTATTGTACATAAGCTTTTTTTTTTTTTTTTTTTCAGGGAAATGCCCTCAGTGTATCTACCACATGATCTGTGTTTCACCAATCAGATGTAGCCATGCAGTCATATGACCACGCACTTGGCACACAATTGGCAGCATAGTTGCACAAACTCTACACACGCAGCAGACAGGGAATGAAAACACAGGAAAAAAGGCAGAGGCCACTGCTAAAACTGAAGCAGACTATTCTGAACTACCAGAATTTGAGCGTTAGTTTATATATTTATCTGTCTGATCACATTATTTCGAAAAACCACCTCTGCCTGGCACTGAACACAAATAGTGGTGTGAAAAGTTGGCATGAAGCCCCTAACACTGGTAACGGACCATGCCATGCGAACAATCTGCCGTGCCAATCAAATGATTTGGCTGGGCTTTATGTAATAAGGGGCAGACGAGTACAGCAACAGATAAGTCATTCGCGTAATCTGTGCTTCATGGAGTGCAATCATCTATATGTAAAAATCGTGCACTATAAAGTGACTTTAAAACATGACTGTAGATAGTTGCCAATCTGAATTATTTCCTCATACAGGTGTGAGAATAACTGATAATGATTTATTATAGTATCCATGGCAAATAAGAAAGAAGATGATGAACTTCCTGAGTAGAGGACACTTACAGGTGCTCCCAGCCTCCCAGGGTCTCCTCTGACACCACGCTGTCCACTTATTCCCTATGAAAGAGGCAACACCACATTTTATTTTTTTATTATTTTTTTACATAGCTGTACAGTCCATCGTGTTGAATAACACCTTGCGTGGAATAAAATGTTTACCTGAGGCCCTTCTGATCCCGGAGGTCCAGTAATACCTATAGGTCCAGACTCCCCCTAGAGAGATGGATGGAAACCTTAAGATATAATTCATTTAACGTTTCTTCTAATCCAGCTGATTAGGTTCAATCAGAGCCCTGCAGGGGCTAAGGAATATGGCATATTAGAAACGAGCCAGAATGCGGCTGCTGAGGCAGGGGTCCTCTCAGTCAGGTGATTAGTGAGAAGCAGCACTGATTGCAACCAGGAGCAGTTAACAGAATGACCTTGGGCAGATAGTTGTCTTCTGGGGTTGAATGATTTTCTTAATCAAGTAAACTCAAAGACCTCTTTTCCCATCATCAGCGAGATAACTAAATGTCCTATCATTTAAAATTTACAGTAGTCATGCCTTAATCAAACATACAACAAAGTCTTTGCACAATAACAAACTTAAGAAATGTACCTGTGATTGTGCTCCCTAAACAAATACATAAAATAATAATAACAAAAAAAAAACAACCTTCAACTTTAGAACCATTTGTGCTACAGTGAACAACCAACAAATACATACATAAAACCATGACTGACATATAAATTCAGTAAGATATAAAGCTGTGACCTCTGACTGTATACATCGCATCTCATTATGTTCCCAGACATACCATCAAGTCAACATCACTCAAAGAATCAAATTCTTTTTTTTTCCCTTGCATCCTTGCATTTGCAATAGTTCATGTTTCTACTTATAGGTACACATAAACATCACAACACTATTTGAAGTACGTATTTTCTACATTGTAGATTAAAACTGAAAACATTAAAATGATGAAGGAACACATTTGAGAGTAGGTGGTAAACGCCAAAGTGTATATTTTAGATTCTTTATAGCAGCCACGTTTTGCTTTGATAATACTCTTGGTATTCTCTTTTCTCTCTATTTTTACATCTCCTTTCATCACCTTCCTTTAAAAAATAAATAAATACTTCGATTTTGTATTACCTTCTCTCCCTGTGGTCCATCAGGCCCTGGAGGCCCCTGAGGACCTGTGATTCCCTAAAATAAGCAGAAATAACACGACAGACAAAACTACATGTCAGTACCGGTTTGAACAGCAGCAAACATGTCAGGTGTGTCAGTGGGTGACAACTGTTCAATAAAGGTTAATACGAGAAGGACCATGAGCAGCATATGATCAATAGCATCAATGCATTGTGACAATAAACTCACCTGTAACCCTGCCAGACCTGCAGGCCCTACTTCACCCACCAGCCCCGGCTCGCCCTGTTTAAGAGGATGAACATGACATCAGGAACAATTTAATCGATACCACAGATAAAGTCAATAAATCTTAGAGGATTGTGCTTGGTGGGGTGGGTCAGTCCAGCCTTGCTTGTCAGTTTATTGCTGGAAATCTTTATAGAATTCGATGTCGGGAATAAAATATGGGAGAGCAGCAGACTTATTGGTTAAATGTTAGATTAGTTTTGATTTACAGTGGTTACACAGCTACTGAAAAACTAATGATGAATACAACTTACCATTAGTCCAATGTGGCCCTTCTCCCCTTTTGGGCCCCTGTTCCCATTGTCTCCAATGGCTCCCCAGGGGCCCTCTCGACCAGACAAACCAAGAGGTCCCACCTCACCCTGCCCACAACAACCGCAGCCATATCAGGAACCGCAAACATCGCCAAGGACGTCAGAAAATTCAGCCTCTGTTTCCAAGTGGTAATCTTTACCTTATCCCCTTTAGGTCCTGGATCTCCAGCTTCACCTGGAAGCCCAACCTCCCCCTGCGGAAGAAGAGTAAGCGGAAGTTTAGCAGTTCCATCAGAACTCCTCATTAATTTTTTGCTGCCCAGACATGAAACTAAGTTTCAGATCAATTTCATTTTTGCATCTTCAAGTCCATCATACCTAAGCCCAGAAGGAGGAAAAATCAAAACCACATTTTATTTAATACAACGCTTAAAACTTTAACACAACCAATAAGTCACTGCTTCATCTGCTAGTATTATAAATAATTTAAGACTCCAGCTCCAGTGTTTTGTTTTCAGAAGCTTCCGAGGTGGATTATAAATTTACAGACTGCGCAAAAATTGATGAAGCTGAGTAAAGACTGTGAATGCTGAAATTATACACAAGATCTGAAAACCCTCCAAAGAGTCTGAGTTAAGTACTGTCATCATTGCATCATCAGCAGTGATGGTGTTTGAAAGCTTTTCAAACCAATACATGTATTTCACAATGCACCTAAAACATCTTTGGACATTTTCAGCTGAGAGTTTAATTCTTCCAAGAACTGAAAACACAATGAGCACATCTGTTCACCGTGACAACACACTTTGGATAGATTGTTTGTTTGATGCCATGAAGTAAACAGAGCAGAGGTAAATTCCTCATTGAATTGAAAAGTCATTTCCTGTAGAGCTGCTCTGTCAATAATGAGACAGCAGCTCAACACGTGTCTGTTATCATTTAAGGTGATGATCATGTCTGAGTAAACAGCAGCTAAGTTTAACTACCTCTGTGCCGATTGGTCCCGGTGGTCCCTGTAGGCCTTTTGCGCCCTGTAGCCCTCTCTCTCCTGAGGGCCCCTGAGGACCAGGTTTCCCACAAGAACCTAGGTCCCCCTGTCAAACATGATGCAAAGAATAAAGGAAAGTAGAAATTGTTATTGATAACACGGTTCTGGTTAGTTATATCCTTTTGTAGACCATTCTACAGCATTAAACAAAGTAAATGTGTGGGTTTCACATTGCAGACAAATGTTTTGTAAACCCATACATCCTGGACCATACAGGTCTCTGGTCTGGGATCAGTCGTATCTGTCATACACAGGGGTCATTTGTCAATGTTGCCAAGCATGGCAGGTTCATTGTAGAGGCTGTGTGACTATGATAAAATGGATACAGCATTTCTTGTGTTCCATTTGGTAGAAGCCTGGTGTAGCCGCACTACAATCACAGGATATGAGTTTTGGTAACAAGCCATTTGAATTTCATTACTGGTTGTGTTCGAGAGAAAAATATCCCTCTGCACACAATTAGATAATCCTACAACCAATCAGAGCCATTATTACTGAAAACATAATGCCTCTTGCAATGGCTGCCACCAGTGAAGGGATATAAGAGAATAGACTAGTTACATTAAGTAACTTGTGCATTGAATAAACAGAAATGCTGTTATCACTGACCGAGTCTCCTTTCCTTCCAGGGGGGCCCTCAATTCCTGTTGGTCCAGGCAGACCCTGATGAGACAAACCAGTGACAGCTTACATGTCTAAATGTCTGCTGTGGTGATGACATACACCGACCAGGCATAACATTACAACCACCTTCTTAATATTGTCTAGGTCTCCCTTGTGCTTCCAAAACAGTTGTGACTCATCAGACATGATCCTTCAGAGGGTGTCCTGTGGTGTCTGGCAACAGAATGTTGTTAGAGGGGGCTTTTGAGGGGAGCAGCCTCTGTGGATCACCCCACAGACACTTGATCAGGTCAACACCGTGTGCTGTTTTTTTTTTAGTTGTTCCTAAACTGTTTGTGTGTGTGTGTGTCTGTGTCAGGATGCATCCTGCTGGGGATGTCTGCTGCCATCAATTGTTATGAGGTGGGGGTGTCTGGTTTGGTCTAGGTGGGTGGTACATGTCTAAGTAACATCAACATGAATATCCAAAAGTTTCCCAGCAGAACACTGTATTGTCAAAAGAGGGTCAATGTTATTAACTTATCCTGTCAGTGGTCCTAATATTATGTCTGAGCAATGTAGAATAACCAATTAATGTAACAAGCATGTGTTTAGCATGTTAGAAAAGCACCCAGAGAAAATCCATGCAGGAAAAAGCCCCACCCAGCCAGCTGGAGACTTAAAACCCAGAGCATTCTTTCTTTCAGGAGACAGTGCTAACTACTGCACCACTGCACAATGGACTTACTATAAAATAATAGTTAATAGTTTTGCTGTCCTATAAAATACACGTTTATTTCCAGTCTATAAATGGCTCACTATTATTTCATACTGCCAACAATAAAACAAACCTTAGATTTGTTGGGCAGCAGGGTGCAGTTGTGTTTTATTAAAAATTAGATCTATGGGGGGGAAAAAAACAGATCAAAATATACCAACCTGTTGTCCATCTCTTCCTTGTGGTCCTTCATCTCCAGGTGGTCCATCTAAGCCCTGGAGGTTTCAGTGTAAGTTCGGTAATTGAGCATCCATGCATGTTTCATGGACAAAGACCTCACAGTGAAATATTGCATGGTTGTTATGGTAAGTGTTGTTTACCTGGGGTCCTCTTTCCCCTGCTGCACCTAATAATCCATCAGCCCCCTGTGGGCCCTGAGGAGACCCAACAAACACACTGGTCAGATGTGCTGTTCTATTGTAATGGATCAATGAATGATTCCCTTGTTTATATTGAAGTGAAAATAAAGATGTATTTTTATCTTTCCAGACTACAAGACATATAAGACAATAAAAACAAAAAACAGTCGATGGTAGGTACCCACTCACTGGGATTCCTGCGGGCCCCTGCAGCCCCGGAGGTCCTGGGGGCCCTTTGCTTCCCCTGGGTCCAAGTTTTCCAATTGCACCATTAGAACCTGGGAGACCTGGAGGACCCTAAAGATCACATACGGTGTAACAATCAGGTAATGGTGACTTCTTTCAATGGGTTGTCAATTTCACATTTAAAAAACACTGCACACCTGCAAATATACACACACAGTCAACAAAGTAGTATGAGGTTTATGCATCAGTAGAGCATGAGAGAATGACTGCTGACATTTAAATGATTTTCTGATGTGTTATAAATTGTGAATGATGTAACACCTTGCTTGAGTTATAAGGACATCATGAATGAATTAAACATTTTATCTAAGAGCAGCACACCTTGACAAGTTAATGGAATTCATTTTCTGTCAACACAACTGCCCACTCGTTATTCATTAGATCTGGAGCCTATCCCAGCTGTCAAGAGGCAGGTTACCCTCTGCACAGGTCTCCAGTCTATTACTGGGCTAACACAGAGAGACGAACAGGCACACTCATTTAGAATCACCAATTAACCTAATGAGCATGTCTTTGGATGATAAAAGGAAGCTAGAGCAGAAAACCCACATAGGAACAGGGAGAACATGCAAACTCCACACAAAGAAAGGCCCCAGCCTACCAGAGGGTTAGAACCCAAAGCCTTCTTACTGTGTGACATCAGTGCTACACCACTGTTGCCACACAACTGTACACTGCTTTCTCACTAAAGTCTGACAGAAAAAGGCTTGCTCTGATAAGCTAGTGAAAAGGATCACTTAGAAAGTCAGGAGTGTCAGTCTAGAATATAAAGCAAAAGCAAGCACTCCAGTGATTCTGAACGTCTGTGTTGCTTTTAACATTTAGACCTAAATGAATAGGGGGAAAAAAACACAGCAGTTACCTTTAGGTGCGATTTGCTGATGGGGTAATATAAAAAATATATATATATCACAGGCTTCTTACTCTGGATAGGCAGTACAATTCAAGACCAAGACTAAACATCACTTACTGGCGGGCCCTGAATCCCTTTGGGTCCTTCATCTCCATGGCGACCCTGTGAGAAACAACAAAGGTTATGCCGGTCGTCTGATCAAAAGACACCAGTGAGTTTATCAGTCGCTTTATACTTGATGGGCTATTTTATGTATAGTTAGGAAGTTTTGCTAATACAATACAAGAATGGCAAAGTTAATGCTGAACCTAACTTGAAAAGATACTTTTGCAAGGACAAAACGTATTGTTACAATTAGATATAAAAGCGATATGTCATTTTGACTCTTCTAACTTTCCACAAAAGATGGATTTAAATTATATTTTGCTCACTTTCTTTCTCTGAGTACTCAATTGCCTGTAAATTATGATGTGTGATGAATTATGTTATGCAAATGTTCTGTGTCTGTCCTTTTCAGGGATGATAAGTTTATTATCTTGTGCGATAACTGAATCATGACATCTGACATTCCAGTTCTGCTGCACCAATAATATGTGAGGGAAGCTAAATACTGAGCTATCTCTGATTTAGGGCACAAACTCTCCTATTAAACCTTGTCTCACCTGAGGCCCCCGGGGTCCCTTCTCTCCTGGAGGACCTCGTCGACCCTGAGAAAGCACAACAAGTCAGAACATGCTGATTCCACCCACATCCCACACTTGTGTCTGAGCTATAGTTTCTTTCAAAGCTCTCTATGGATTGGTTGTCATGTAAACAAACACCTCCATGTCTGACCATTCGGGGCATTTTTCTAGTATTTAACCGTATTGATACAACCCTATCCCTCTCACAAAGAGCTGAACAAATTAGAGGCTTCAGCTCTGCTGCCGAGTCCAAACAATGCTGATCTTTTTTGAAGTGCATCCTTGCAGGCAAACATTGCGAACCATTAATTATGCATGCTTTGATTGTTTCCAGGCTAGGCTCATCTTGAATGTACTCAATAGCTGACTTGCCTTCATTGCTGCCTTTTAAACATCATGCTGTGACACAGATTAGACTGCAGGAAGTTTGAAGAGGAAGTAGTGACTCACAGAAACACATTTTGTGAATAACTGAACTCAAACAAATGCGTTCCTTCCCTCTGAAATCATTTCCACATCTTGCTGAGTTTTTGTCTACCTTAATGTTAACTTGTTGGTAGTATTATTCTTACTTGCCTTTGCAGTTGGTGTATTTTGGTGCATTCCAACATATCAATCAATAAAGACCATCTAATCAACGGGGATATGTTAAAGTTAAACGCATAATAATGATGTATAACCCAGCAGCTGTGTTTGGGTCAGCAGCTGTGGGCTAATGGCTAGATGAGCTGATCTGGGACTACTAGGGCACTCCACTTTATGTCCAAAGTGTGGCTGCTCACTGCTCTTCTGTGTGTGTAAGAATGGATGGCTTAAATGTGAAGAAAGGATGAATAAAGGATTTTCTTTTCTTGGGTTGCAGGTAGAGTTTGCACCTGTGGAGTACTATTAAACACTACTGACAGTGCCAATTTATAAACTAAACATATCTGCAACGCAGAGTATTGATAAGCACATATATATTCAGTTGTGTTCCAATATTTGGCGTTATTGTTATTGTGGTTGTGGAGTGTCTTTTTTGTCCTTGATTTCAGTTCATGCACCACATGAGAGACAAGAGAAATGGTGAGCTGAGAGTTTGCAGAGTGAGAGCTGCGTATTTATTGGAAGTGTCAGACTGACGGTGTTTATGGCATTTACTGGATCTACGGCTGACAGTAGCAAGTGTAGATTTTATTGTTGCAAAGCATTACTTTCATAGATCTGTGTTTTTATGTGTGATATCATCGACTAGTTGATGTCAACTCGACTTTCACCTCATATTAGTTGACTTTGGAAGTCGTTCAACCCCAAGTACCGAAGACTGTACTGTCATACCTTAAAGAAAATCACAGGTATAAAAGTTTTTCACTTTTAGACAGTGTCCCAGACCGATGCTGCACACTGTACATCTGAGCTTTTCATTTCTTTTACTTCCTGTTTCCCGGTGAGTGCGGTTTTTAAAGTATTCAAGGATGTAGACACTGAAGTTCCGAGTGTAACACCGTATTTAGTATTCATACGCAAATTTGTTAAATCCAGCCACTCCGTATCGTATGACTTTAGTCTATGACAGATTGATGGATTTCACCATAGCAGTGGGCAGCCGTGCGAGTGAACGAAAACTGGGTGCAATGACAGAGCACGGCGGACTTTGAACTTCAGAAAACAGTCCCACATCCATTACCGAAACTAACTTTGTCCATGCAAGAGGGACTTTCTTATTCCTAAATCTAACCAACCACAAAAATAGTAGAAGGCTGATTTATTGGGTAGGTAGACTCTTGACATGATTCCTATTTCTGTGGATAGAGTACATATTTGCATTTAAAGGCATTTCTGAACTCTTAGAACTTTCTCTGTGTCTAGTTTAACTTTAAAGTTGTAGGAGGTTAGTACTAACTGTGATAGATGTCTGCATGCGTTCAGCCCACTAAACCACAACATCTCAAACCATTTTTTGCATTCTCATGTTTATAAGTAAGTTTACAAGTTATCAGTATCAATTAAAAATGATATGGGGTACCTTTAAAACAGATCAAAGCTAAGAACAACAGTATCAGCAAGCATCCCTACATAAATCATAATTAATAAAAAGATTAGTATTGGTATTGAATGATTTGGTGATTTTCGGATGAGTGACATCTACTCTATGTAGTGTAAATGCAAACTGTCCATCTGAAGAGTCCACTTGGCACTCTGGCAGTCTGAACTGCAGGGACCAAGTTAGAGGAGCAATCTATTTGTCTTTTATCACCTTAAACTGCCATCTCACTCATTTCACCATTAGGTTTTCTACCTGAGGCCCCAACAAAATCAATCACTGCCACCTGTTTGCCTCCATAAACTGCCGGTCCATCTCTAGCCTATTTTTATTTACCAAGCCCTCCTCGGTATGACCCCATCATAGCTGCTGTCTTAATCTAATCTGCTGTAAAATACTCAGTCCTCCTCTCATACACCCCAAAGAGTTCCCAGGGGTTGGAAGTAAGAAATAGAATAAACTGCAGACACTTACTGCGGGGCCTGGTTTCCCAACGGGTCCAGGTAAACCTCGTAAACCTGGCTCACCCTGGTGCAGAAGAAAACAAGAAAATGTTATTGTGATTATTTGTCATAGTTAGTGTTAATAATTCCTTTTGCTTAAAGGTAGATCTTCACAAGTTTAACAGGAAGAGAGGATGACAAGAGGAGAAACACTGTCATCCATTGCATGACTGGAATATCTCAGGAGAATATTCAGTAAAGATCAGGTCCTTGTTCACTTCAAACCCAGTAACACACTGAGGCAGAAACTTGTTCACCCCACAGACAAAACACCCAGGCAAAAATAGAGCAATGTATTTTATGCAGCTCAGTACAGGGACGAACAAACAGACTTGTACACTGTGGGAACAAAACAGCTCTTCAGGCCAGGATTCAGCTGTCCACCTACACCTTAAGGACAAAGGGCATTCCTTTGAGGACAACAACAGCCACATTTTAGCCAGAGAAGATGGAGAGTATGAAAGAAGAGTAAAATTGGAAAATCCCTCGCTGAACATGGGAGATGGACTAGGACCAGTTTACAACAGCCTTAATATCCGTCCCCAAAAGTCACATTGAGACACCTTTACTGAGGAAGGAAAACTGGATCAAAATGAATTTATCCAATTACAAGTAAGATAGTTGTTACAGATGTTACAAACCCCTTTCAGGTGGGAAACATCCACAGATGTTCCTATTTTCTTTTTCTGGATATACCATGGCCCAAATGACTGAGAACCTTCACAGACAACTTATACAGAACATTTACAAAGCCTGCACTCACCTACAGTGCCAAAAATGTTAAAGAGAAAACATTTTCACTCTCTGGATCTCTACCATTCAACCACTTTAACATCAGTGAGTATTTAAAACAACATCTATGAAACTTTTATCTAAACTAGGGAAGCTCCTCCATACCAAATTAGGTTAGACTTGATGGGTGACAGAGGAATGAACTTACCCTTTCTCCCATGAAACCTGGAGGCCCGCGCATGCCTTCAGTCCCCCGGATGCCCTAATAAATAGTGGATAGTGGATCAATGTCAATGCACCAGCACCACACAACATTTGACAGAAAACTGTAGCATAGACCTGGATAGACATTATTAGCTACCTAAAAAGAAAGCGACATTTTTGTGGAATGTGCCTGCCTTACAGAGCTAGCTAAGTAGCTAGCTGTCTGGGAGCTTTGCAGGAAGGTTGGTACCTAAAAGGAAATCCTCGATTGGGTAATTACAGCATGTGGTGCCCCAAAAATTTTATATATTATTCTTTGTATTTATAAAGCATATGAGATATTAATAAAAGTTGAATTAAATATAGTGAACCCAATCAAGATTATCCAACAGACTATCCAGTGTTAATGTGCAATAATATAACGCACCGTTCATGTAGTGCTTATGTGTACAGAATGTAATGCAGGGAAAAGTAGTGCAGGTGCATTCCTTGTATCCACCCTGCTGAAGAATCACTTACATACATGCCTACTGGGCCCTGGGGTCCCTCCATGCCTGGCTTCCCCGTAAAACCCTGATAAATAAATAAATAAATGCATTAGATGGTATGACAAACTACATATATAAGACAGAGTCCTTTGAGTGAAGATGTACCTTTTCTCCAGTGGGTCCTGGTGAGCCTGGAGGCCCTGTCTTCCCTGGTGGCCCCTGTCAGGTAAAAACACATCATGTCCAAAGAGCACAAGTACCCGCCAATACCATGTCTTCAATGCATACATTACAGCAGCCCACACAGCCCACTGAAAGTGATGATGAATACAGGGATGCATTTAAAGGAGCTGTTTTACAAATGTCATAATTTCTGATTTGAATGAGATGAGGCCAACTTCAGTGTGTCTTGTTTAGCTTACATTGGCACAAACAGTAGCGGTGAGAAACGGCTAACCTTGTCTAGCTTGCTCAGTGCATACAGGAACCAAACCCTTGTGTCAGTGGCATATGCTCTTTCCTGTTGCTCCTTTCTTCTGTCTGCATTTGTTTCAGTTGCCTTGTGGGTAGGGCAGGGATTGGGCCCACGTGTTTGCTGTCCATAAAGCTTTGACTGCTGCTGGCGCTCTCTCCTACCCATGCAGCTGTGTGATTTAGCCTTTAATTCTGTTTCTCTGGGCCAAGGTAATCTCAGCTTTTTTTAGTTAATCGCTGTGCTCCAGTGTTGAAATGGAGTGTGGCCACTATCGGCTTATGAGTGAGGCTGCGCCATTAGCTCATACATTGGCGCTAGTCACTGACCAACAATAGCCGCCCTGACAACATCTAACATCACAAAACTCATCTTGTGTTGTCTTGTCACCAAGGTAAAGTCTCTTTGTTATGAATAAAGCCTGTTGGCTTCAGTATTTACTTCACAAGCAATATAGCAGAATTACACATTACAATAGCCGCTCTTTCTTCAGTGGATCCATTCCTCTCAAATTTATCCCCAGCTGCTAAAACACTTAAAACCTGTTTCATACTGTACATACAGGCTTTTGTCTTCCAAATGGAACAACAATAGCATGACAGCAAAGCTTACTGGAGAACCTGATTGGCCATCTGGTCCTCTTTCTCCAGCAATTCCTTGAAAACCCTGAAAAAGTAGCAGTGGAAGCTATGAGAGATGCGTGAAATAAACTGCACAAAATAAAATTAAAAAAAATGCAAATCTTTATAATAAGTAAAAAAAAATGCAATTTATTTCCTCTAATTAACAGACATGCAATGAGCTGTTAAATGATTAGTTTAATTTAGTGGATTTAGCATTTTACTAATAGTTGTTTAATCGGGCATTTAATTGTTTCCACGCCATTAGACCGGATTTATGAGGCTACTTCCTAAATGTCAGTATGCATAAGAAATTGGTCATTAGAAATTGTATTTGAGACTCTTTAATTGTTATCTTGGGTAATCAATAATGTGGTGACCGTAAAAGCTTCTTAGCCAACAGCAATCCATGTGGAGATCAAGAGTTTCAACATTAAACATTGGGTCTGCCTGTGTTTTACAGTGTTTTACTAGAAAATGTGGTTCTAACGGTTGGATCCATTTGTGTGCAGGAAAGCAGGTGAAGAAAATAAGATTTCCCTGTGGCTGCAACCGCAAAACAGTTTATTTCCCCAAATCAGTGTTGGGCTGATCTTATGGCTGAACGGCAGCAATATTCTGCAGCAAGGTTTCAAGCTTTTGCAGAAAAATCTGTCACAGCAGCAGATTAATGCTTTGGAATTCGATCAGCGGGGACATATTAGTTCAATGTGTTTAGAATTATTACATCAATTATGTGTAAGCATCAGGCACAGCCATGACTCAAACTCTGAGTAAACACACCTGATATGTTTCACTGGCTAGTAGCAGGCTCTGCTCTGTCTTGTAAAACCTTTTGTTGAGGTGTTTGTTGCCTCATTTATTGCCTGCTCACGCATCTATAAAATCTTCCATAATTTGATCCCGGGCTGTCTTGTAAAACTGTAACAATGTGATTTTATTCTGTTGAACCCTGCAGGCTGTGGCAAAAAGCCAAAAAGAGAATGGCTGACGGCATGATGTCATGTGCTGCTGAGGTCGTTCTGCGGCTAACAGTCTTACCGTCGGTCCGTTACTGCCTGCATTGCCAGGTGCTCCAGTGGGACCCTGTAACACAGACAGACAAAATACAGACAATGCAATCTTTCCTAGCAGCAGAGGTCGACAAGAGTGCAAGCTCATCTAAATTGTTTTCAGTTTTCATTATCATTACTGCACATTTTCTCAAAAATAATGATAAGACGAAACAGAGAAACATAATAATACGCTGTAGGTGACAATGACTTGTTAGAATTACACCAATATCACAGTCAAGTAAAACACATCCTTTTAATATGCATCAGACCAGCGTCATCTTTCATTTAAATTGCCAGATAGTTGCTCTGTTGGTTGCCGGTGCGGCAAGATTGTGCAGCTTCACGTCCAATAAGGTTGTTCTGATACAGTTGGGTGAACAAAAAGTGGGCTGGTTTGGGGTCACTTTGTTTTTTCTTTCGTTTTCTTACTTTTTAATGGTGATTTTTCACAAAACCAAAGTGCATTTGTTCCTCTTAAGACAGTGTGTGTGGGTGCTTGAACGGACCTGAATGTGCACTGCTGCTTTCAAAAGTTTCAAAAGTCCCGCATAGGCCTATCAAATAGCTTCGTAGTAGCTAGATGTGAATAATTAAGGTGGTTGAGTTCTGCAGTTTGCTGCTGGGTCATTTTTATGCTTAGGCCGTGTTGTTTTTCACGACAGGCTACAATAGATTAACCGGCCTGGGTGGTCAAAATGCTAAAACAAAATATTGATCCAAACATTTGGGCGGTTTTGTGTTTGTGTGTGTTTTGGTCTAACAGCTTTTGGGCTGGAAATCATCAGCTGTATCTGGCAACACTGTTGGTTGCAGCAGCTCATCTAAAAAAAGGCAGAGAAGAGGCAACTAATGAGAGATCTTCATGCCCTCCAGCCTTCTTGGCAGATGCGCCTCTCATTCACAAGTGTGTAAAACCAGTCCCTTGTGTTACATTACCCCATTAGTATAATTTAGGCTATAGAGACGCAATGGAAAAACATTTTTAACATTTTAAACATTGACACCTGCAGTTAATTCCCCCACCATGGGATAAATTAAAGGATTATCTTAAAAGGATTATCTCAACTTCTCTTATCTTATCTTTTCTTAATGTAAGCAGCACAGATGTTTGCCAGTCATAGTGTGTATTATAAGCTGCAGGACAGTGGCACCAAGCATGTGTAGCTCAACTCCTTTAATAACTATAAAGAAATCATTTTAGTCTGATGCGTCAGAATAGGTTAAGCAGTGGTTAGGCTACTCATGGAGGATGGGACTTATACTGGATTGACCAGGCTAAAGTGTAAATTAAAAATGTAGCTGGACCATGGGCCATGGCTGGGCTTACTGCACCATGTCATTTATTAACTAATTTATTGTATTTTTTTTGTTCTGCTATTTTACATTAAACACCAACACAAGACTGTGCCGGTCTGATGTATAGCATTAAATACAGACATGCATAACTTAGAGAGAAAAAGCATGAACTCTTCACAGTTTACCAAACAGGTTAGCACAGGTAGCAGGTAGCACTGTCCTGAACAAACACTGCCTCCTGCTGTCTGAGCCAACAATTATCACACAAGAGTACCTTTCGCTCCACTTGGGAGTCAGTGCTGTTGACAGATTTAGGGCATTTCCATCTCAGCAGTCCTTCAGCATGTCATGTTTTAACATTTGCATTCAGCAGACATATAATATTAAAGAAGGCTAGGGTTTTCAATTCAGCGTCTCTCCAGAACACAAAACCGGGACTAAACCCATGTCAAAAAATGTATGAGGCAGGAGAGTACAAACATAGACACACACACACACACACACACACACACACACACACACGCACACACGCAGACACAGCACTTTCAGGTGATGGGATTGAAATATGATAGAGAATGGGAACCTGTGTACCAGGCTTTCCTTCTGCTCCCTCTGGTCCAGGTGGCCCCGGCAAACCCTAAATGGAAACAACAAAAAACAGACACACACAAAGACACACATGCAAACTGTTCATCCCATAGAACGCTTTTTGTAGTGCAATATATCTGAAAATTACTTTTTCTCTTGGCAGGTCAGTATGACATATGAGTACCAAGGTACTCACAACAGTTCCCCAACAACATGTATCAGGAAAGAATGAGCCTAGAGGTAAACTCTACTGTGCTGAAGTCTGATCAGTAATGATAAAAAGTATT
Organism: Planiliza haematocheilus; assembly: GCA_005024645.1. Classification (NCBI taxonomy): domain Eukaryota; kingdom Metazoa; phylum Chordata; class Actinopteri; order Mugiliformes; family Mugilidae; genus Planiliza; species Planiliza haematocheilus. The sequence continues at coordinate 3,245,666 of SRSE01001041.1, forward strand.
GTAATTACGACTGTTATAAGTATGTAGATTAACATTAGATAGATTACAAACATTTTAATTACAACATGTTATAATTGCATTTAGTATTTTTAGCATTTTGAACCAGAGCTGGGTCATATCATAGACTTTAACTTTACCGATGGGCCCGGTTGGCCAGGGTGGCCTCTTTGTCCAGTCACACCCTGGAAAAAACAAGAGAGGAAGAGATCAGTATGAAACAGCTAATACTGCAATGCACATAAACTTTACTACGGAGGACCATAACTGCCTTAAGAAAAATAAACAAAGTTGCATCCAATTAAACGCGCCAATAATGGCATTAAAAATAAATGTAGAATACATAAATATTTTATGTTACAACCTGGCTCGAGTTCCACAACATAAAGTGAAGATAGACGATAGAGTTACAATGAGGGGTTTAATTTGTTCAAAAAAGATGACTGGTGAGATATAGTGAGCCTCTGCAGATGAAAGGTGGTTCCTGTCAGGTTCTCTCATTCATTCATTCATTCATTCATTCATTCACTCATTTACTCATTCAGAGTGGCATAACAATAAAAGGACATGAACTTCTTTTTAACTTTGTTGCTATATTTATTTACCTTTGAATTTATTCCCCTATGTACTGACCCATGTAATTGTTCATTATATGTATTGATTCCTTCATTTTCAAATTCATTTGTTTATGTATTCGTCAAAGTATTCATTTCTGTATTATTTTTCCTTTGCCTTTCCCTTCAGCCTAACATCCTTATTTATGTGTTTCACATATTTATGTATTTCCACTTTCATAAACAGATGAGGGAGGCTGGCACACACGTGTATCCTTACAAATGCTTTGTAATGGAGCGCTCCTTTAACAACTGTAGGCTGCGCATTGTGTTGTACCTTGTTCCCTCTGGGCCCTGGTTTGCCGTTACGTCCATCTGATCCTCTGTTCCCCTTCAAAGACAAGGATATTATTTAGTGTTTGAGCAGCATCTTATTTATCTTCCATACATATCTTATATACCTCACTATATGCTGTACGTGATATTCAGAAATCTACAGTACATGACCACATATCCTCATATCTATATTATTGTATTTACATGTATATAGTTTGGTTTATTTTATATGTATGTTTTGTATATTTATTTTTATTATTTTTATGTTGATTCTTTCATTTTCTTATATATGTATATTGTATGTATATTTTTTTATATATTGACTGTATACACTTTTTATATTGTTCTATTTATCAACCTGAGCATCAATATTCATCTTAATCTCTCCTATTTTGTGTGATGAATGCATTTTCCAATCACATGAGGATGTCCAGATCGCTTCATATTATACTTGCATAGTTGCATAATCATGGTGTTTCAGTCACAGTAAAAACACAAACTCCGGTGAAGTTTACAAACACATAATATTAAATTACTGTATTTAGACCATCCATTATCTTCATTTTAGAGGGAAAGATAGCAATGATTCCTAAGAATGACAACATGGTCATAAAAGACATACCGACTGTACCAACATGTTGTCATTCACATACTGCTAAAACAGCTTGGAGCAACTAGTGAACTAAAATAACAGATTGGTTGGCTGGTCAAAACCCTTTAATCATCCTAATCTGTTCAAGATTCTACATTCCCTGATTGATGTGGTTGCTATTTTCTTTCTAAACTGATTAAACCATAGATTGTAATCGGGACAATGCGTCAAAATTTCGTTGCATTGGCAAGTACATGTGTGTTTAAAACTTGATCATTCCCTTTGCTTGGATGCTTCAGGAAAAACACATATGTAATTTATTGGTGTTGTTTTTTTCAATTAAATATGAAATGACCATTGCTTTGTTAATTCCACATTCAGGAGGCCACTGAAAGCTCTAACGTTACACAGTTAAACCTGACGTTTGGATTAACATATGAAGTCACCTGACATCTTTTAGTGTTCAGACGCACAAGTCCCCACTGACCTTTAACCCTCGGCTGCCTTCTTTTCCCTGAGGGCCAGTTTCACCATTTGTGCCCTGAATGAAGAAATATAAAACCAGTCAAGCTTATCTTGCATTTCACTCTCACGAGGGACCTGCTTTCTCCTGGCTAAAAGAATGTGCAACACAGTATTATACTGAAAATGCTGTAGATGATTTAGTTTGCCATTGCCTTCCAGGTTGTTATGCAAAGTTAACAAACATTTAAACAAGTAGTACATTCTCAGTTCAAGATTAAAAAAAGCACAGTGATAACTTCTTAAAACATTTTGTTTTCCAGTTTGAGTTTTTTCCATTGCTGACCCTGGAAATAAGCAGTTCATAATAACATAAAAAATGTCTGTGTCAAAAATAAGCACACAGCTTCCAATGTAAACTGTAACCAATATTTCAGGGCTGTAGACTGTACCTCTGTGCCACCAGGGCCAGGCTGGCCCTTAGCTCCGAAGAAACCTGGGAGGCCGATGGGGCCCCTGTCTCCCTGAGGACCCCTAATACCTGCTGCCCCCTGAATACCCTGCAACATAAACAGAGCAACTTACTTCAAACGTAATTCTTTTCTTACTCACTAAGAAAATAAATTAGTTTTTGTAGAGGAGATCCTAAAAGACTAGTTACACTTTTGGACCTGGCGTTCATGTGGATGTTACTTAGACATGTACCACCCACCTAGAACAGACCAGACCCCCCATAGCAATGACACTCCTTGATGGCAGCAGCCATCCCCAGCAGAATGCAGCCTGACACAAGTACAAGGTGTTGACCTGGCCACAAAATCCACTAGATCCTAAACTGATCTAATTCATACTTAGAACACTAATACCCACATGTGCAAACTTCACAGAAACAACCGTTTCTTTTTTGTGTGTGTGGCTTAAATAAATAAATGATGATATTTGTTTAAGCAAGCTGTTTCTTCATTCCCAGTCTTTGTGCTCAGCTATTTTAAATGTTGCTTTATGTTGTATTCTTCATAAATAAATGAGAGCAGTATCACATAGAGAGTCCTTCCTGTGTATAAAGTGTGGTATTCTGTTCTCTCAGTGTTACTGCTTCCTACTTTGTCGCCTTTAGGTCCTGGATCTCCCTTATCCCCATCTGGTCCTCTGTGACCCTGTTAAGATGGAAATCGTCAGCCAGTCATCTTTTTTTTTTAAATATATATATACAGTACATATATACACAGTGTCACAAACGCCTACCGTTATTCCAGGAAAGCCCACATGACCCTGTGTCCCTGGTGGTCCCTGTACAAAATATGACATTGTATTGTTTTAAGCAATGAGGGTTAAGTAATTACTTGTAAATAATAAAATCATCACAATAAAATTAAAGATTACAAAGCCAACTATTGAAGTAAGAATAATGAAGATAAACAGGATTGGATTGCTGTGTATTATTGCCCATAGCAAACTAATGCAAAGAACATATCGAGTCTGAAGGTGTTTGAACATATTGGACCTCTAAATGAATAAAAGATTAATGTGTGGACCGAGTAAAGCCTTGTAAAGTATTGAAGAAACACACAGCATCCTGTTAAGAGACATGCCAACCAGTAGATGGCATTGTGGGGCTGCAGTATGATGTTTAATCGTCTTGTGCTTTTAGAACCAAATGTCAAAATGAAATAATGTATATTTTACTCTGTGTGAAGCTGAGCTGCCGTGGAGACAGAAGTTACAGTACCGGTTAAAACCCTGCAGACCACTGGGACTATATTTGTAACATTCATACATAAATCACACATTATCCAGAGCTGCGAGACTGCAATGTGTCTGAATGGAAAACACCGGAGAAGCATTGAGAAGAACCGGAGAAGTGGAACTCACCATGGGCCCCTCAAAGCCAGGTTCCCCTCGGGCACCGATGGGCCCCAGAGGCCCCTGACATAAAAGGGAAGGAAACAAAACAGATGGAAAAATAACAATAAGATACTGTTTGAGCCTTTACTGTACATGTTTATACACCATTGTGTGCATTACGCTTATAAAAACTGATTTAGTATGAAATACAAGCCAAATGTATATAATGACACATGTTCTCAATTAAAAACACTTAGTTTTGCACTTTAGTGCCTAGTGTGGGTCAGGCTCCAAATATGTTACAAACTTAATAGCATATTTAAGTAGACACGGTCTCTCCACCCATGTTGTTCAAACCTTAGTTCACCTAGATCATTTCATCAGGGTCATTTTTCAGATTCAAAACAAACAAACTTACAGGATCTCCTTTAGGTCCGGGAGCACCCATCAGTCCTTGATGTCCCTGTTGAAAAGTACAGATTAACTTCTGTGATTTACTGATACTAAAGCTCCTACACAGTCTTGCCTTGAACTGTGCTTACTTGGGGTCCTCTGAGCCCTGGAGGTCCCACCTGTCCTTCTAAGCCTGGAGGCCCCTAGTCAAAGCAAAAGGAAGTTAACACATTGTACGTCAAACGCAGTCTCTAAACATTTCCAAAAGGCAAATTAAAAACACTGTAGTATATAAATAACAAAACAAAACGTATACCTGTGGGCCTTTGGGGCCAACACTGCCAGCGGGGCCCATGTCCCCCTGGAAGAATCAACAACAATGATTTATACATTGAGGAGGTAGCACATACATTTGGCCATAACACATCAAATCAATAAACTCCCATCAGCCAATTTCATATCATTCCTAGTAAATGCATTAATAACTGAAGTGAAAATCATAAAATCATGTTTAACTTGCAGGCTATAATCAATACTTGTGTGTAATCGTACCCTTGATCCATTAACTCCTTGAGCGCCAACTCGTCCTGTGACACCTGGTGCACCCTGGGACACACAAAATGAGCGCGTGTCATACACATAGTCAGAGCAGACACATATTTTGTCTGTCTAATCTGTATATTTGCTTACCGGTGGTCCTTGCTGACCTGGTGCGCCGTCCAGTCCACTCTCCCCCTAATGACAAGAGCAAAAGTCCATGAACAATACACTGCACTTAAATTCATTGTCCATCAGATCTCAGTTGTTACATACATTGTTTGCTCACAATGTAGTCTTAAGATTAAAGTTTGAATAAAAGTGTATTGTTTATTGCTTGTTTGGTATTTAGTACCACATGCAACTGTTTTAGTTGATGGAGCATGACTGTTTAGTTCAAATAATCTTTTAAATGTCTAGATCACCACAAAACAGTATCATTACCATTTGTGTTGAGGTGCATGGTTTATGTTAGTGTAAGTTGCAAACTTTAAAAAAAAACAACAACAACAACAACAAAACAGACTGCTTTTCATATAAGAATGAAACTTCTTGTGTAACTGGATTTCGACAGCGCATCACTCACATCAGGTCCGGGAGGCCCTTCTGGCCCAGAGCCACCTCGGATCCCCTGAGGCCCCTGCAGATAAGATTAAGGATGTCAGTTACATAGTAATGCCATTAAAATACAGAGAGAACGCTGTATCCAAAGAGAGTCAAGAGTCTATTAAAAGAGATTACTGCCTGCTGGTCAGGGAGCCTGTGCTAATCCTGGAGTAAAATCAAAGTACAACCGACAAAAGAGCAGCAGTAAAATAGGCCAAAACAATTAATTGCTCCTGTAATGTGCTGGCAGCTTGTCCGGACCACTGTGCTTGTAAATTAAGTGTTAGATTTAAGAGAATGGTTCCCATCTTACAAGCCACCTACTTTTGAGGAGGACGGATTTATACATTTTATGTAAAACAGAAAGTTCTGCTTGGTTGCACATTCAAATATAAAAATCACTCACTGGTGGCCCAAGACGACCAGGTCGACCAGGAAAGCCAGTTGAGCCCTGTACAAAGAAAGAACACAGAAACATTATAGCATATGTGTGCAAGAACAGATGTAAAGAGCTCTGATCTGTTTCTTTTAAAGCCTTTCACATCTTCTTACATCCTGTCTCCCAACCTGCTTAGACCACTATGTTGAGTATAACCTGGGTATGTGTTTCGAGATAACTAGCATTATATAAATTCATCATATTGTTTTGAATCCTCCGTGCACTTTGTAAAAGCAAGTCAAAACAGACGAGAATGCTAATCAGTTCAAAATCTTCTTTACATTTTTAATATGGATGACAATTGAATGCATCAAAGTGTACCTTCTCGCCCGGTTCACCAATTTCCCCTCTGGGACCCTTGAGGCCAATGAAACCCTGGGGAAGGACAAAAAAATGCAGTGTGCGCAAATAATGCATACCATACGGTGTCGATTTCATATAATGACACCATTAAAAATTGTAAACCAAGCCTTATTTAGACCAGTTTATTTAAAACGACGACTCAGATAAAAAACAGCAAATGTGCACAATTAAAATCCCAGGCTAAAGGTGTACAACCATGCACAGTATACTTGACTTCACTTTATAGTATGCATTACTTCATATACAGTAAATCAAGCCAGAGACTATTTTGTCTTACAAAAGCAGCTGTGCTGTTTTATTCCTCACCTCATCACCTTTTTCCCCTTTGGACCCTCGTTCTCCTCTGTATCCCCACGGACCCTGACATCAATGAGACACAAGGTGGACATATTTCAACGGATGAAATAAGAAAACAAAACATTTATAACACGCTTGTGCTCTACATGCATGTTCTGTGTGGTGTGTTTAACACATAGAATGTACGCACCTGTGGTCCAGGAACACCGGGTGGACCGGGCTGACCGTCTTCTGCGTTCTCTCCGTCTCTGCCGGGGATCCCGGCTCGTCCTGGAGGGCCCCTGGGACCTAAATCCCCCTGTCAGACAAGACAAATGACAGGATGCATGATGGAGATGAGCCACTATCGATCCTGACTCCTTTATCAGCATGTTAGTGGAAAGCCATGACATTTTTAGATGATGCATTAAACTTCAAAACAACATGACAGAGCAGAACATAAATGTAAATCTGAAATCAAACAAACATGAAATATACTGTGGCGAGTAAAACTCCATCATCTACAGAGCTTCACACTGGGACTGCTACATTATAAATTACAAGTGTGTGCTGTGAAGACACTGGCCCTTTCCACCACTCAGTGCAGCCATTCATCACGCAGACAGGCCATCACCTGAATAACAACACACTGTCTAAAAGATTGAGGCGTGCAATAACTCTGCCCGAGGATAGGTGGAAAAACATGGACAGATTCACAGTGGATTGCTAAACCACCTGTGCTGGCGGTGGACAATGCTACACTCTAAACAGCAGTGGATGATGGATACAATATTAGAGACCGACATAATGAATTATTCAACCAGGGTAACTTCACTGAGAGCAAGCACATACATTTACATACATGATTTTCAACAGCACCTTAAGCGCTGTTATGCTGTTACATTAAGCGCCATGGTCTAGTTGAATATGCTATTCTGACTGGCTGCAGGGCGTCCATCAATTCTTTACAAAGGACATCTACTAAGTAGTTTTAATAAAACTGTTTCATATACTTTCATACTTCCAAATTAGCATACCATATACATTAGCATAACATCTACCACTGTGTCATTCTCTGAACAGCACATGATGACAACTGCAACAAACAAGTTACAAAAATAGTCTCATCATATCATATCTATTCTAAATTGGTCACACACAGAGTGTGAATGGTTGACTCTCTCTCTCTGTTAGCTCTGCGACCTGTCCAGGGTGTACCCCACCTCTCGCCCAGTGGCAGCTGGGATAGGCCCCATGTGATCTCAGCAGATCATTGCATTGCAACAAGATTATTAACATAAATACGTTCACCGGTGATTGGTGGTTGTAATGTTGTAGCTGATTGGCTGACGTTCTGGCCACTGAGCAGCTTCACTAGAGCATTCAGTGAACCTTCCTCATGCACAGCTGTAGTGTAGGTAAAAATGAAGAATTACATGCTTCTCTTTCTCTCTTCATTCATTCTGTTACCTTTTCCCACCTCCTTAATTTGGGGTCATACCTACAATGCAGGCTTAGAAATGAAAGCTAATGTGAGAATGGCAAAAACTTTTCTTGAATGGTCAATCGAGGCTGGCTCCAGAAGCGAGAAGTGCGACTTTTTTTTGGCCAGGCAGTATATACTGGCTCTGTGTGTGAATGTGAGTGTGAATACTCTCTGTGAATACTCTCTGGTTGAACCCTGTGATTGACAAGGATAAGCGGTTACGACCAGGAATAACATTATGACGACCTTCCTAATGACTCTACCAGAAGGATGTACAGTAGGTGATGTGTCATTATTTATGCCCGAACATAAACGTGCTTTCACTCATGTAGACTACACAGAGCCTCAGACACAAACACAATGGACTGATATTTTTGGCCACATGGGTCATGACAGAACGGCGACCAGAGGCGAATGTTCACAAGAAAAACCCAAACCACGCTGTTTCTCATTACCAAGCTGGGACCTCACAGAACACATGGCACTGGCTGTCAGTTTCCATGCGGTCACAGTGGACTTCCAGGGTTCATATTTTGAGATGTTTGAGATGGATGCAACACAGTTAAATTGATATCTACCTTTCAAAGCTGCTCACCCAAACAAATTACGTTAGTGGTTTACAAATTTAAAAGTAGCTCAGAAATAAGTGAAGAAACCGAGGCCCTTGAGAGAGAAAGTGAAACACAATATAAATTCAGAAAATGTAATCAGCTGTGCCTCAGTATAATGAAATGTACTTAAAAAAAACTCTTAATTCAGCAATAAAAATAATTTCATAGTTTACTGTCTCTGAATATGAGGATGGTGACTTCATTGGGAGTGTCATGCACAAAGGCTTTCCAAACACCCACTCCCTTTAACCACACTCACTCTGCTCCACCAGCTATATTAAACTCAGCTGAAATCAACACTCAAGGACAGTCATATTTTACACCCCACATTTCAAATGACATTTGCTATGTAAAAAATGTCATAGTAGAATAAGTGGAATTAATATAAATGTATGACCAAAGTTTTTGCATTATATCCATGTGATGTAATGTGACACTTACACGGTAAACTGTAAGCATTATTATTATTATTATTATTACTTTTTAAACCACATTGACATTTAATGACATTTAAAGAAAACCCAGTTTCATGATGGGCTACCTTGATTGACAGGTCTCTTAGACATAACATTGAGTTTATGTATGTAGGGAAAAAGCGGGGTGTGAAAAAGGTCAGCAGGTATCAGTGAAGAGAACTTTTTGGTGCTCAGATCATAAAATCATTTGTCGACTAGATGGTGCTGCTGAGTTTTCTGGTAAGGTCAGCTGAGAGATAAAGATAAAAATGAAGGCATTGCAGAAATGAAGCAGAAAAGTTCCATTTGCATTTAAACCAAAAAGATATTATTTTGCCAATAGAATACAAGAAGTGAAGCCTAGAGTTGAAGATAAACTGCAATATATCCAGTAAATGTTAGCACACGTAATTCATAGCTGAATTTTGCAAAGTGAAACCAAACTAACTAAACCAAAGTAAGTTCTTGATCAAGAATTATCAACCTGCTTACCATCTCTCCCGGCATCCCTGGTTGTCCTCGCACCCCAGGTTCTCCAGGTGGCCCCTGAGAATAAGGATCAATTAAATACATGTATTTATGTTCATCAGATGTGTAATAACTGTAAAAGGAGCCCATCTCTAACCTGTATTCCAGGCTTTCCCATCTCTCCAGGTGGTCCAGCAGGGCCTTCTTTACTCTGCAAGCTCACAAAGAAGAAACCAGCCTCAGGTTCACAGGAACACACTAAAAAACTAATTGCCAGCATAGAAAGGCTATTATTGGTGACAACATACTTACAGGCCAACCAGAACGGAGTAGCTGGTAGAAATTGGTTTGCTAAAGGAAGAACAGGAACACAGGATAGATTACAAATCCAGTAATAAATGCAACAGAAGTAAATTATACCAGTTGTCTAAACCTAAAGGAAGCTGCTGTTGTTAAATAATCTATCTTTGCCTTATCACTGACCCCCATTTGGAATGAATGAATGTATATTATTGACCTCTCCGCACAAAGTTCAAAGCACATACAGAAACAAATCGCTTTCACAAACCATTAACAGATTTTTTATTTCAGTCATATTGTTTCAATAACGGACTTAAACTTCTCCATCACACTGACATACTGTGTGTGTGTGTATTATACAACTTACAGCTGTGGTAAGACTAGAAAGATCAAACAGATGAGGACAGAGCATCAGCTTGCACGCACAATAACTGTAAGGTCAAAGGTTTTGCAGACAGTCTGGGGATCTTATGGGTTTACCCAGGAAGAATAATTCATGTCTTGTGTGACTTGTCTCATGTATCAATGAATTATGCACTGGATAAAGAAAAACTTTAGGATTTTACTTTCGGAGGAAGACTGTGAATCCTGTTAACTTATCAGGATTTAGATAAAAATATAGGTCATATCAATTTCAAGTTTCTGCATTTAGTAAGAAAATTAGTTCATTATCAAACATACAGCACAATGATCAAAAGTAGCGAAAAAATCTAGATTTCTTAAAGAGAAAGAATACAAACAATCAAAATTTACTTTCTCAAGAATGTTATCTTGTTAGCATGCCAGCCCCAAAAACAGAAAATAAACAAGTTTTGCTGTTAAAATGCTAACCTTGTGTCAGCGCCCAGTTGTTGTTTAGAATTAAATATACCAGTCAGTCAGTCATTTTCTAAACCCGTTTTAATCCTGTTAGGGGTCACGGGGGTCTGCTGGAGCCTATCCCAGCTGTCATCGGGCGAGAGGCAGGGGTACCCTGGACAGGTCGCCAGTCCATCGCAGGGCCAACATTCACACTCACATGCACACCTACGGGCAATTTGGAGTTACCAATTAACCTAACAAGCATGTCTTTGGATGGTGGGAGGAAGCCGGAGTACCCGGAGAGAACCCACGCAGACACAGGGAGAACATGCAAACTCCACACAGAAAGGCCAACCGGTGACCTTCTTGCTGTGAGGCATCATTGCTAACCACCTCTCCACTGTGCCGCCCTTAAATATACCAAATACTTTAAATCCTTAACCTTACAACCATTACAGTTTGTACATATTTATACTGAATGTTCAGATAACACATAACATAAATATGACAACTTTAAGTTAGGCTAAACCAGTGCTGAAGTGTTGAATTTCTAAAATATATCATGGCCTACTGATAGCGTCTAATCTTATTTCAGCTACCAGTTAAACGTTAAAGGCACAGCACAAGCTACAGGACTACTGGACTGGCTAAATATTTCTGTTATACAATGAGAACTTGGAACTTTAAAGTTCAGCTTCTGAAAAAGGAAGTTATCCTCAAAATGCCCCCTTGAAGTCAAAAGCAAGTCAGCCTGACGGATGTCAGTGTTAAAATGGCCAATTTTTACAAGTTAAGATGTTAAGAGCAAGGTACAAAAATGATTTGGTGTATTTTTAGTTGATCTCTGCATTCATCTGCACTGTACAGGGCTGCTTGTTTTTGTTTTTTATTTTTAAATTAGCCAGAACGCACATCAAGTAAAACTCTAAAACCATCTTAGCTGTTAACTTGCTAGCATGCAAAAAACATGTTAGCCTGCTATGCAGCAATTAGCAGTTGACTCAAATAAACTGCTGAAAATCTTGTTGTTGGTTCAATATTAACAACAGAAAGAAAGTTACTCATAGATACGTCGGTACAGCTATGACTACAGTTTGTCTAAATGTAGAAATATTTTAGCTAGAACCAAAGTGGTGTACTGATGGACTACCCAGCTGACAGATATTGCTATCCCTGTAGCCATACTGCCAGTATGGCTAAAAATGCGTACAAATTTTAAAACTACTATTACTACTACTACTCATGATTAAACTACTACTATAAGCCAATGATTGTGGGATTATAATTTTTTTGACAGTGTTTACTTTCTATAAGATGCTACTACTCTTGTACATACCCATCCTTCAAGCTAAAGGATGGCTATGTTTAGGCAGTGATCAGAGAACTATGTAAATCTGCTGTGACTATTATAATGAATAAATGAAGAACACTGTACCTGAAAAGCAGCCCATTCCTCAGCAGTGTTCTTCCACAAGTAGAGTGTTGGTAAACCCGGTGGTCCAGGAAGTCCTGTTTCCCCCCTTTTTCCTGGATTCCCTTCAGGGCCAAGCTTACCCTGAAGGAAGTTGTACATTTATGTAAGACAAATCAATTTATATGGATAGAAGTTCTTGTTTTTCAGGTCAAGAAGTAACATGATACAACACTGGGGCTCTGTCATAAATAACAAATGTAGGAAGAAAGGTTTATAGCAGTAGGTATTAAAATTATGAAACTGCGCTTTAAAACAACATACCACCTCAGATACTATTTCAGGGGTGTACTTAACAACAGTTCACTTAAATCCTAAGGAACAGAGTGGACTAACTTAACACATCATCATTGGTCATTATGTTGTAAACCAGGTTCGGTTACCTTATCACCTTTAAACCCAGGAAGGCCAGGCTCACCGGGACAGCCCTGTGGAAACAATTAACTCCTTAGTCTTCAAGATGCAAAATAGCATTCACAAAATGATGCATTGTTCAAAATGTCTTGAAAACTGTGTAAAGTGAAGTAAACTACTCTGCCAGTGTGACCTGAGAGATAAACTAGAATCCTTGTAAAAGAGTTTATGGCTTGTTGAAAAGGAAATAATTAATTTTAAGGTCTCCTAAAACATGCAAACTGCTTGAAACTCTGTGGGTCTGGCACAGACTATGTTAGTTTGATGTTGTTTTGACGTTTACATATAGTAGTTGTACTAATGATGAATGACTAAAAATAAACTATACCACCCAACGAAAACCACTATGTGTTGAGGCCGTTATTTTCTACTGATTACATCTAGTAATTAGCTTGTAAGGCAGGTGGATTCCAACAAGACTTACAAGACTACAACATTTTGCATTTTTGCATTTGTGGTTGCACCACAGTGGTTCAAGCAATGAGCATTGTGTGGGGATGTAATGACAGTAATGGTGTATTTTAGTAGTGTGGGCTTGTGGTATATAATTTCCATACAACTTTTCATTTTAAAACTCTGTGGCCATGACATACTGTATGTGTCCTTTTTTTGCACATGATTTTTGATACATCAGTAATAAATAACTCGAGACAACACTCGTAAAGGCTAATTTGTGAGATGCTCCCCATGAAGTTAGAGAAGCCAACAGGACACCAACTGCTGCCATGCTTCTTTTTCCTACAGCTGTTTCCAATCACAGTAATCGTGCTGAGGATTTTATTGCAGCACGACCCCAGACATAAGAAGATGTGTCTGCTTTTGGTTCGATCTGCATTAAAGTCCCTGTAATGACCTACCTCTTAAAGCAGGTAAACCGTCTGATTGAATAGAATGGATTCACTTTATTCCTCTGCTCACATAAGTTGGCGGCCAGAGGTTAAGACTGTCATATCAAGCAATGCTATGACAAATGGCTGAGGCTCTTTTTACCCATGTGGTTTTCTGAGTGCTCACATCAGGGCATCAAAGACATGTGGCTCAACATATGTTCGAGCAACTTAACCACCCTAGATCACATTCAGATGGTAGCTGATGGAAAACTGCACTTGCAAGATGTAAAGCATCACACATTTTCATTCACAAGGGTTGCCCTTCTTTCTTTCTTTTTTTTTTTTTTTTTTTTTTAAATCTTATTCATCAACAGATAGCACTGATATGACACATACGACAGCACTAAAACAAGGGTATTCAAGAAATAAAAAGCACATAAAACCACTCACTTCCTGCCCCGGGGGACCCATTCTGCCTGGTGGCCCTCTCTTGAGCAAGTACTTTTTGCCATCTGAGCCCAGTGCCAGGTCTCCATCTCTGGATACAATGGTCACAATTCCAACATGGTCTTTGCCTGGTTGTTTACCATCATTCTTGGTTCTGTGATTGAAGTGTGTGATGGTCTGGGTGGATATGGGATTCCCTACTTCATTTACTTTTGCAGATGACTCAGAATTAGTGACATGGGGTGTAGGTGAAACAGTCCGTGTCTGTTCATCTGTATCTTCTCTTAGTTTGTTAGAGTCTGTGGATGTACTGGGACCTGAAGGGATCTTGGGAAGTACAGGAAATCCTAGCGAGGGCTTCTTAGGGGATTGTCCGTGGTCTAAGTCAATGATTTCATCAGAAGGTTTTCCTGGGAACAGCAATGGAGTCCTCCCAACAGAATCTGTCTTTTTCTGTGTGGTAATGTTCTCCTCCAGTTTTTTAGATGATTCAGATTTCCCTTTTTGGCTCCCCTTCAGTCCATTCCTAGAGGGTTTCCACTCAGGGTTCACTTGTCCGCCATTTTGAAAGATTGGATCAAATAAGTCAGTATCCTCGTCCACCAGAAATACATCCCCACGACCTACTGAACCTTTTCGATTGGGTCTGGTAGGCACTGTCCCATCCCCTCGAGAACTCCCTCGCCTGTGGATGGGATTCTGTTGAAAAACAAAACAAGAGTTAGAGTTTATTCATGATCTTTCTTTCAAACATTATTAGTGTGGATTTCTGGTACACATGGATATGGATCTCTTATTATGAGTCTCTCCATTGTTGTGGTAGCCTGTCCACGTAGTATCAAAAATAAAATGTTATTTCCATACAACCCCTATAGTCAAATGAATGGTAAATAAAATAGTTCATGGGGCTCTTTTTTCAGATTAAAAGTCTCACATTCAAAAAATTGTTCAGACAATGAAAATACTGAGCACAACAAATCAAATTTGTATGTGAATGAAGTTGATTTTATGATGGCACCACTCTTACTTAAAAAATGTTTACCATCACCCAGAAAGAAGATGTTGTTGCTGACTGTGTCACCTTCACAGCCGTCATCTCTTAATTGACATCTGCTATCATTTCGTCTGTCAGTTCTTTAGATCGTCTAACTTTGCAAGACAGTTACCACTGACCCATCTGTCAACCAACACTAGTGATTTTGTCATTTCTTTTCAAAACATTTGAATGTGCTGTCTCTTATTAACATTTCAGTGGTTCACATTCAGCTGTCGAAGCCAGACCAATACAGCGTATATGAAAGATGGGCGTAGCCGCAGTGAGGTCATTGTTTTGTGGACTACTGTTTTGAACCCTTGAGTTTGGCATCTGTCCGTCACCATCTTGGGTTTTGTTTGGAACAAAAATTGACCATATTTGGACAAGCTGTAGAAGAACGACGGCTTCTCTGTGAGGAACGATATCTACTTCATATCTACTTCATTATCAAATTTGTATGTGACTTGTTTTCAAAAGGACCACTAGGTCCATGCCAGATCAGATCAGAAGACGTCCTCTCAACTGAAATGACTTGTGGGAAAAAATTATTGACTTAGTATTGAGAACATTAAGATAGTTGTTGTTTGTTGAAGCCAGACATGGTTGGAGCCAACCACTAGCAACTAGCAGCAGTGTGAGGGCCACTTGGGCACCAGCATTGGCTTCCATTTTCACACAGAGCGGCTAGGCCCACCCTACATATGCTATCACTGTGAGCCAAACGAGTGAGAACTCCTATAAAGTTGAACACTTAACCTTCACTGCTCTTTGACCATTACTGTATGTCAGGTATCATATTGCCGTTTGTAATTCATAGATGCCTGATGGGGAAATGCTTTTGGTGCTTGCGGCATTTAACCCACCCATTCATTCAGACACCAGTCTGTACACTTGGGTTGATTTGGGGGTTAGCCTGTGAAAGTTCTCAGTCATTTAGGTCATGACGAATCCAAAAATGCTGAAGAAAGGCAACTGGACTCACAGAGTTTCTTGAAAATGTGTCACCACTCACTCATCCAAGTATCCCAACCATAAGTTCAGCTATGGAAGTGTGATTAGAGAAGACGCTTTGGGACCATAATGAAGTCTCAGGTTAGTAATGGCCATGCAAATGGCTGAGGTACCTTGAGCAAGCACATGGACTTGTTGAGTTTCCTGAAAAATGTCTCGCCACTCATGCAAGTAATTTTTTTCAGCTCTGGGTAGTGCCCATCATAAATTCGCATGACTATTGTCTGTTAATGATTAGATAACCTGTTGCTGGAGGAGACATTCTCCATTGAATGATTCTCCAACATGTAAGTGTGGAGAAAAAGGATAGTGTCACAGTTTCTTCCAGCAACAGGTAAGTACCAGCTAGTCAACAGAAACTAATCACATGAGTTTCTGATATTCCTGTTTAAATCCCAACTCTCCACCAGGCATTTAGCATTGAAGAAGCTACTTGGATGAGTGGTGAAACGCCGTCACGAAACTGTCCAAGTGCAGGTGCTTGTTCAAGGTACCTCAACCATGTGTATAGGGATTAGGAACCTGACCCCATTATGGTCCCAAAGCTTCTTCTCGGTCTTCAACAGCTCCCCTTGTGGCTGGGATACCATTGCTGTATTCAATAAACTTAATACTTCTGTTCCTCAAGTTTGACATTAATCTTTAAAAGATTGGGTTGTCTAAGTTGACAAGTTTCACTTGTAGCGCGCAAACCTATACTTCTAAATTATACAACACCAAACTATTGTTATCAATGTAAATCATTTTGGCCTTCTGTCAAAATGTAAACCTATTATTACAGACTTTCATAAAGTCACAACCCCTTTGTGGCTTCGTTCTGCTCAAACAAACACAGCAGTTTCTGCGGTATCCAAGGGTGACAGTGGAAAATTAACAACACATAAAACTCAATGACCCAGGCCTTTTAGCCTTGCCAGTCATGTGGCAATACACGCACACAACAAAACACAGGCAAATGCTGGGCCTCAGGGACCATAGTGGCATGATGAGGGATGCCTTTCAGATGAAGGGACCAAACAGCTATAAATTTTGTCTGATGACCCTAACAGACTGAAATGGAGAGCACTTAAGTAGAGTTGAGAGGCATGTGGAGAGCAGGAGGGCCGGAACAAGGAATAGAGGTTCGCGTGTGCATGACCTGAAAAAACAAAACCAACAAAACAAAACAGAGTAATACCTTTGGGAGTGCATAAGTTTGTCCATGTGAAACACACATTTTTATGTTTGCGTTGTCTGCTGTCCCCTCATCTCTTTTTAAACCTGTTCTCTGTCATCAGCACCTGGGCTACAGTATGGGACCATGGGAACATCATTTTTATTACCAACCAAATGAGATTCCATGTAAGGTTTGTGCACTCATTTGTTATGAGATATTAGCCGAGTATTTAGTACAAGGCAGGCTCTAATCGACGCTTGATCCAAAAGGCATTTACTAAGTTGGTGTTAATGCACATCCAGCAGTATACATGTCACAGGTGATCTCTTTCATGGTGTGTCCAGTCCTACTTTATTTAAATGGCTTAATTGGGTTTAAGGTCTGCAGATTGTTCATGCATCTAGGGTGGTGTATGTCCTCATCATGTCATGTTTTCCCACATCTTGCCTGATTAAATCCTGCTAAGTAAAGGCCACTTTAAAGAGCAGGGTAAAGGTATGAATCTGGTTAGGCACCGTTTCAACATTTGTGGCAGTGGTACATCTGAGATCTGTGATTATAAATAGTTTTTAGGGTTTCAGGGTACAGAGAGCCAAATCCCATGGCTCCAACGAGATTGAGGAATAACCCACAGACTTCATGGATCAAACACATTTTATGAATTATTACAGAGGGGATCTCAGATTTCCTTTTTGGTTACAGACATTTGTCAAGGCAAAAATCAATTGAGCATGCTCTGATTGTGTTATGACAAAAAATGATATGCCTAAACATTACCCAAGACAGATCAAATTAGACGAACATGGCTTTCTGACCAATAATGTAGTCTTAAATACTGGATGAACGATGTAACCCAAACAAAGTATCATGGCATGATTCATTGTGTGTGGCTGTTTCCTGCCACTTCCAGTTACTGCTTGGTTAACTTTAAGACAAATCAGGGTTGGGGATAAAAACCCACACTTTCAAATATGTGGCGTAGGCAGGATATGCATTACCACCTGAAATATATTATTTTCAATGGGCGCTCTGTGGTTTTGTCCTTGGATAATAATAATAATAATAATAATAATTAGTGATATTGGCCAAGTATACTTGTGTATACATGGAATGTGTTCTCTGCATTTATCCCATCCGTGAAGTTAGTGAACACACAGTGAGGTGAAACACACACTAACCCGGAGCAGTGAGCTGCCATGCTACAGCGGCGCTCGGGGAGCAGTGAGGGGTTAGGTGCCTTGCTCAAGGGCACTTCAACCGCTTTCTACTGGTCGGGGGTTCGAACCGGGAACCCTTCAGCCACAAGCCCAAAGCGCTAACCAGTAGGCCACGGCTACCCATCCAGAGGACATTAATAAATCGATTGCCCTGAGACCAGGCTGAAAACAGAGCAACTATGCACCCAGCCAGCCATGCCAGTAAAGTCAGACAGGAGACCCAAGCAAGCCCTGAGGTAAAAACAAAGGCTCTTTCTGTCTCTCTTATCCAAACCCATATTCAGGCAACCAGCCCCGGTTGATAGCCTGACACTGGATCTCCTCTGGTCAAGACCGTCCCCTCAACTTATCTCTCCTCCAGTCTGTGAGATATTCCTATAAACACCACCTGGAAAGGTTTGCTTAGTATACTTAGAGTTTGAGAAATATGATATATTGGCCAGTCAGTCAGGAGCCCATAGCTATCAAAAACTTTTAAAACAGAAAAGCTCATTGAAATGTCCCTATATGATAGTGTGTAATATACAGTATCTGCATGCATTCCTACCTACTTCATTCCATGTAATGGAGACGCGAACTCAACCAAAACATTAGGGTACAAGACAAATATTATTAAAAAAAGTGAAAGGCGAATTATATTTATGCTTCTGTTTTAGAAGATGCTACATAAGTTGCTTGTTGTGACCAAATTCCTTGAAATTAATAAAAAAACAAACGAAACCTTCAGTATTGTCTAAAAACACACTGGTGAGAATAACTACACACATTTTAGTTAAGGTTATGGTCTTGTAATTATATAGTGCTTTTCTGGTACTCAAAGATCTTTACAATGACACATCTACCTGTTCGCGCACACAAGCGTTCACACACCCATGCTTAGAAATAAGCATTTGGAAAAATAGTGAATATAATTCCCAACCACTATTTATTTCTGCTTGTGTAACGTTTTCTAAAAGCCCAGCTGTTTGTTACTGAAGTGAAACTCCATATTTGTAGCCAGTTTTTAAAGATTTACATCTTCTCTGGAACCCAGTGGGGACGGGTGCCGCCAACAGCGTAAAGAAGTCAGCATTGTTGGTTGTGCTTTTTTTGAGGGGTCTGCTTACGATGACAAAAATATGTAACAATAACCAGTGCAGATGCCCTGTGGAGAAGTTGGTTTATGGTTCAACACAGAATTTGTTGAACTGCTAGATTATTTCTTCATTAGTGAAAAGACAGTAAAGTACTCCCATAGCTGATCAGTACAGCTCTCAGTCTGAGCTGTTGGTTAATGTGCTGCTAGGGTTAGCTCAAAGGCACCTCAGTAATGTCTGTTAACAGACTGCACCATGATGGGTGAGTAACAACAATGTAGTCATACCTCATCACCTGAGCATGTTAGAATCAATTTTGCTTTGCTCTATAATGGCTCAGTCTAGTTCCCACAAAGAAATCCAGATGGCATGTTACCAGGAACATATTCTGATAAGAACTGAGCCTGCCTATGCAAGACTAGTTCATTCACTCACCCCACTGAGATGTAGGCAGCCAAAAATGGTATCCTACAGGAAACACTGCATATTGGAATTTTTCCAATGTCAAACCATTGTCAAACACTATGTCTGCATAAGAAATTCATTTAAAAACACATCCACTTTTACAGAAAATCTACAGAGCAAACTTACATGACTTGTGTCTGAGAAGTCATCCTGTCAAATAAAACCTTACTAAGTCCAGAAAATAACTTCCTGCTCCTTTGCATCATGTGCCAAGACTATGTTTACACTCTTATGCTATCTCATCCTAGAGGTTCTCTGGTAGCAGGCTCAAGGAAGTGAACTGTGTTCATGCCTTACCATCCTCGCAAACATGGGAATTTGCTACGGAGGCACAATGTGAGAATATACAGTCTTGGCGCTATACTGCAGGTGAACAAATGACAGTCATCGATTTAAGTGGTTCAGTTTGTGTTAGTTTGTCCATGGCTGGAGGCTACTAATCAGACAGAATCATTTTACAGGCTTCCATAAAACTTTCTTAATACTCATGTCAAATCATAACTCTTTTTTTTTTAATCCCTTTTCTGAACTTAAAGCTTTCGTGTGATGTTCTCTAACCCTCAGGGCTCTGGAACAAAGGTTATTATGTTGGCACTGCTCTTTTCTCATAGGTTATGCTGTTTTGGCTCTCTTGGTTATCGTAAAGGTTATTGCGGGTTTTGAGGTTGTGAGTGATCACAAATTAGTTCATCTTATTTGGTTTGCATGCATTACTTGCATTAGCAGTGCAGTGTCTACATTTGTTTTTCAGTGTGCATTTCCAGCCTCCAAGGCAAGTACTAGTCCAGCTTGCCAGGACTTGAATCGTTCTAATTGTTTCAGTTACATTATCATACTGTGGTAATGCAGCTGGCATGGTGCGGCTAGGACAATTGGTACAATTACATCAGTTCCTTAAGAATTCATGAGCATTGCTTATCAGTACTGATGAAAAAAACTAAAGATCACGATTCAACTTCTGTGCAACTCTCAACAAATACTTGTGGGAAACCACAGCAAACAATAGTTAGGGGAGATGTTGACAGGGCATACCTGGCTTAAATTAATAGTTATTGCTTGATCACTATATCCCTCCATCAGCACAAATCTCTCCAGGAGTCTGTCTGTACGTGGGGAAGACCCTCTGTGATGAGAAATGAAAAATCTACAGAGGCTTCAACAGCCTGACAAACGCGCTGCAGGCTACAGAGCTATCATCAGCACACACATGCACACACACACAGACAATGATCACTTGCTCCTACAAAGGGCTAATCAAATGGCAAGGTCCGTAAATCTCGCCAAGACACAGGTATGCAGACTGGCTGGGTCTTGCAGGCAGCAGTAGGCAGCTTTGGTCTGTTCATTTCAAGATGACAGTGGTCTGATGTTTCAGGAATAAGGACAGGAATGCTGCACACAGCAGAACTTGATCCAAAAGTGATAACAATCGAGTCTGTCATTATGAAAACGATAGGACAATTAAACTTTGCAGCTAAGGCCAGAAATTTGAAACACGCACAAGGAAAACAATAATGGTAGCCTGACAGAGACAAATGACAGGCCAGAGTATTCAGTTGTGTTTGTGCGTCTGTCTGCCTTTGAATTACGTCAACATTTGCACAGTCCGAGGTGATGAGGGCACGGTACCCTGTTATGCAAGGCAACGCTTGCTAATACTTGCATGTTTATGCAAATTTCTTCATCAGATGTGTTTGTTCGTCGGGATTGTGCACGTGCCAGTTAGCGTGTGACTCTATTGCATCTCAGTGTCGGAGCTCAGCAAACCAAGTGTGGCTTAAATGCCATCATGACTGAGGATTTTATTCCCAGCAGGACCACCCATGTTAGAAATGCCACAGTTAGTCGGGATCAAAGCATTTACAAATCGCCAGTGGTGGTCCTGGGATATACAATAAGATCACAAAGCATGTAGGAGAGGAAGGGAACATTTCTTGCAAAATAAAGTTGCTCTACAGTCCCTGGCTAGCTTACACTTTTTGCACCAGTTAGTCATTGAAGAGCCTCTACATAGAGCTACGTCTGTAATAACCTGCAGTCTGTCCATTTTTGCTAAACGTGTTCTGCTTATTTTTATCTGGAATGGGGAAAAATGAAACTTCAGCACATCTTTTTCAGTTTTTCTGGAGTTTTTAATACCTGGTTGCATTGTCATATGCTGGAATTGGTCATGTCTGGTAAAATTCAAAAGACGGTGGTTAAAAATAAGAATCCTGCTAAGCTGCAAATCATGCATGCTATGTACTGAGCATACATGACACACAGAAAACAAATCCTAATCTTCAGAACTTCTTTTGAACACAAACAGACCAGCTGCTGCTGGACATCCCTAGACCCAGGCTCAGAAACAGGGGTGATATGGGACAGCCTAGACTTTTATATCAAAGCTGCCCAGTATTTTACATCATTGTTGAAAACCCACTTCATCTCACTGGCAAATCCCCACATTCGGTGAAGCATTTGGCATTTTGAAAGATTAAGGCTTCACGCCGATAAAATTCTGTATTTGGCACAAAGGAGCATTTTTGGGGGTATTTGATTCAAAACTGAAAACCATATCAGGTGTAACCTTGAACTTAAAAGCAAACTCAAAATAACCAAAAGATGCTAACCAAGTAAAACTCATTTAAAGCAGCTGGCTGCACAGTCTTCCACAGTATACTTTGCATCAGTGCAAAAGAAGCAAACGTCTGTGTGTGTGCAGAAACTACCTTTCCATTCCGTCGTCTTTGACCTTGCACGTGCAACCCCTGTAAATCCAGCAACAGGCATCCCAGCAGCAAGTACCATCCAGCATGGTAGAGCATGACTGCAGGAAACACTGCGGGTCTGTGTGAACTTCAGCTCTGTTCACATTTTACCCACAGGCTGACACAGGAGGCTGATCCAGCTCCCAGCAGACACACCCACACCTACTGGGTTCACACCCAGCACACAACCATACATCTTGAGGAAACAATATGTCTAATCAGGCATGTGAAAAGACCATACCACAACGCATTAGCCCTCACTGTGAATGGAGCGAAGGCTGGAAACTGAACCTGGCAGTTACAGCTGTAATGTGGTTAAATCTTCAAATCAACCATAAGTCTTTTATAAATAAAAAGTACCCTCTTTAATATGTTCACAGAATGTCGGAGCATGTGTCAGATGTTTCAAACACATTACATCTTCAACGTCCAAATTGTTTGCCCGCCCTCAGCTAACCAAACTAGGCTGAGGTTGAGAATGAACATCTGATCACAGTGAGCAATTGGCACAAAACTGTAACCGCAACATCACGGGCAACTTAAAATCTGCTTGAGTGAATAACTGCTCCTTCCAACTGAGGGAAGCACAATGGAGGAAAACAGGCACAAGGATGATGTGAGGGAATCCCTACTGCTTTCACACATAGATGGAATTTGGTTGGAGGGAGCCTGCACAAGAACAAAAAAATAAAAATCTCTGAAGTGGAAGCCGCAGTGGCCAGATTCAGTGAAATAACCACATTTGAAAGAATATTTGAAGAGAAACATTCACCACAGATTCTCTGAGGTTGGCTTGATTTACACAGTCGCGTTGAAGCAAAGAACAGACCTCCCTTGCATGAAAGTCAAAAACGGCGGAACAACTTCTTCTCACAGGAAGCATTGCTTCATGTCTAATAGGAACAAAAGGAGAGGTGGTCTAGCATAAACAGCAATATAAATAAACGAGAGCAGGGGGAGGTTGATTCAGAGTGAACACAACCTCTGTGGGTACTTTAAAACTGGCTGGCAGATGTTCGGGGGGAAATCAGTGATCTCTTTTTAATTTTAAACAACTTCCCGGCACGTCCTCGTCGTCCCCGCTGCATAATGACTTCCAGAGATCTCTGCTGTTTGCGCAGAAACCATAATTCTCGTTGAACCTTTACTGTTGGGAGGGTTATCTGTCCTCGTGGAAGGTAATTTGCTGATGCAGCGCGCTTGTGTCAACTTTCCATAACCTAGCATTTAACCGCCTCTGATTTATCTTCACAGCATGGGTACCCCCTTCTAAATTATCATTTTGGAGAGGAAAATTATTAGTATGAGCATGTTGGGACTTCTCATGTTGAGAAAATTGTTCTGAAGCACTTAGTTACAAAGAGAAAGAAACAACCAGGACAAGGTGTCTACCTTTCCTCTGTTTTCATATTCTTCTCTAAACCTTGATCTCCTCGAGCTGCTCCACTTTTAATAACTTGCTTCCTCTTGTACTCCTGGTTTGGCATCCTGGTTTGTCTGTAATTACTTTATTTTACACTGAAACCTATTATAAACTTCACCAAGCCAATGAAAAATTACTCTATGATATTGTGTATAAAAGAAAAACACTACGTGGAACTATCCCGCTGATTTAAAAGCAAAGACATGACATTCAGACGCCCTTTTTTTTTTTTTTTTTTTACAGCACAAACACGAAGATTGTTTCTTTGTCCTTTGTGTTCTAATTTACCAAACGCTTTGCATGCTCTTCAAGGCTTTGATGCATCATGCAGTTCAGTGGAAACACCAGAATCCAGCCCACCAGATGGATTGCGGGGGACTGTTTTAATATTTCTTCAATATATTGCCAAGGGCCAAAAGGAGTTCTGTATCCCACTGTCTCCTTTCTGAGGCTTTGCTGACATTGATGTGTGGCGGTGTGTCATCTTCTTGCAATGCAACACTTGCAAGAAGCTTTTCAGAGCTCCAACACCCTTCAAAGTGTTTCATAAGACAATTCATTTGTAGCACTGACCTTTTAAAAACAGCTCACTTAAATCATCATGGAGCTGTGACTCAAACAAGCAACAAGCAAACGAAGGCTGAAGTTCTTTGTTAGGGTACGTGTATACAAATTGACCAACTGACAGGGGTTACTCATCCATTGGTACATTGTGCTGGAGCTGTTTTCATTAGTGGAGTCTATAAGTTGATTTCAGTGTCCATAACATAGCCCTCTGTTGCTAGGAAACCTGGCAAATCTGTTTGTGTTGAGCTACCTGGTTGTTACTGTGCAAGCTTTTTGAGATCACAAAACAAACCACCTTGCCAGGCGGGTGGCTCTGAATGTTTTTAGATGTAAACTAAGCCTTTTATTGGTGGATTTCACACTGCCACAAACTGCAACCTGTTGTGTTGTTCGGTGTTCCACTACTACAGGGGATATCAAACATCTACATCCCGCCTCGTTCACAACTTATCCGATGCAACTTATCCCAATATGTTTGTGAACTACTAGCACTGTTTGGTTTTATCAAAGCAATGAGTCTGTGTTTCCCTTTGCAAATAGTCTCCAAGAATCCCAGACCGTCTCTCACAAACCATGCGGTGCATCGGTTTAACCTTGTTCCACCGGGCTACATTTGAGAGCAGAATCAAGTTTGACAAAAACGTTTCACTGAGAAGACAGATTCTATGCTAGTTACACGAGTTTCGCGGCTGCAGCTTTACGGACAAACTGATAACAAAGCATCCAGAGTTCAGCAAAGACATCATAATGACAGCTCTGTAGGAGCAGCTCCTGTCCTAATACCTTCTTTTGACAAGGATTGAACGCAGGCTAACATGTCCATGTCACGCTCTCTACAGTCCAGCTGGATGACTCTGACCTGGCCCTGACCCCTGACCCCTGACCTGGTCTTTAGCCAGTTGCTGCCTCTGGCCAAGTGAGCAACATGTGAGAAAAGTTGTTTACGTCCAGTTGATCCATTAAGACATAATAGATATAATAGGTAATGGGTAAAAAAACAACAACCTTTATCAACACTTATACAAGATATGCTATGGGGTCACAAATTCACCTTGGGCATATACATTTAATAACCTCAGTGGAATGACAGAATCTTGGAAAGGTGTCAAAAAGATGACGTTCTCCCCTCTCTGTTTTAATCCGAGGTTGCTATTTAAAAGCTATTGATTGACACATTTTATTAAAATGATAGCCTGGATCTGCTGGACCAAACAAATCGTTTGAGCTGCTTTATGTGGTGATGGACAGAAGAGTAACAGTGACGTTGTCATACACATCATCTGAGTGCTGTGGAGTTGAATTTGTTGACAATAAAATGGTCGCAGGACTGTC
The DNA here is from genome assembly GCA_005024645.1 of Planiliza haematocheilus. Classification (NCBI taxonomy): domain Eukaryota; kingdom Metazoa; phylum Chordata; class Actinopteri; order Mugiliformes; family Mugilidae; genus Planiliza; species Planiliza haematocheilus. Next base: position 3,271,382 of record SRSE01001041.1, read on the forward strand.
CAGTTTCATGCAGAGTTTTTTTTATTTATCAGTTGAAACACACCCCAGAATGAAATCCAAACAAAGTGCTTCTGCAGGCGAGTAAAACTTTTTCTCTCTAGAACGCCAGCGATAATACTTGTAACAGGTAAGAGTACAACAGGCGTGTAAGTTTCCTTCTCTCTATGACGCATGCACCTTTTAGGGATCAGGTATAAGTGCTAATAGAACAAAAAGCTCTGAATTTAGTTGCCTGGTGACGTTCAGGGAAGAAAAATAATCAAACACAAGCTATGCTATGCTTATTCTCTATCTCTCTAACACTGATGCTTTATATGTAAAAAAAAGTTTGTTCAGACATAAATTAAGATATTAACATTTCAACTTATAATCAGTTCATAACTGTTTTAGCCTATAAAAATAGTCACCCTAAATGTAATTGACTTCAAATGGTTCAGCCATAAGTCTGGTGCATAAATCAGTGAACAGCAGCATATTTTCACCTTTAAGTAGCTGTAAACGACAAAGTGAATTAAGCTACAATTATGCTACAATTTGCAAGCGAAAGTAACTCAGACTAATGTGGGACCCCTTGATTCTTTCAGTTCAAAGCCATTGACATATTCCGGAGTTCATAGTTCTGTCTTTGTAATTATATGTTTAGCTAAGGTCCCTGACCTCCAGGAGTGTTTAACATCTTAGTGCAGGTTGGAGGAGCTGCAGATTAACTGGTTGAAAGCCATGTCTCTACAAAGAATGGCTGTCAAGGGAGGCCCCAGACAGGACGTGCATCAAAGTCAGGAAACCCCAACTACAAGGCCTCACAGTCAGAAATGTTACGTTTCAGAGACCTTTCTTGCAAATGTAGTAGTGTTGTTTAACTTTTTTTTTTTGAATCGGAGCAGAACCAGAGACAGGACAGCTGTACTTCCACAGGTCTGGTTCTCATGGATTTAATGAGAAACAGAGTCTGCAGGGGAAAAGGACTGTGTCCAGAATTGTTATCTTATCCTCTAATTTACTACTTCCTACACGACTATTCATCTGTTGAGGATTTTATTTCATTTAATCAATAACTACAGTGCTGAAATTCTCCTTCACCTAGTATAGGCATGATTTTAGCTATACTCTGGAGACACATGCTTGATGATCCTTAGGATCTAATGAAGTATAGCCAGGAAGGCATGCTCTTCAGCTTCCTAAACAACCAGCAAAACACTGAAATGAATATGAACATGCAAAATGACAGGCGTAACAGACTGAACACTGACTGGATCATTTCTGGACACTGCCAAGGAGCAACAGAGTGACACTAACATTAGAGGCTCTAGCAATAAAAACAGGAACAAATGACCAGAGAAAGACACATAATAGGAAAGAGGTGCAACCAGCCGAAGGAGATTCACACACCATTAAGAATGATCTTGTTCCTGCGAACAGTCTCCACAACACAAAACAGCAGGAGAGCTCTCCGGCATCTACATCATCACAAAGGCATCCCAATTTCATCCTAATGCAGAAAACTCTGCGTGGTTGGGTTAGCATGGCAAAGCATGCTCTGCTTCTTTCTCTTTTTTTTTTAACCTTCAAAATTATAGTAGCTCTGCTGGCTGTGCACTGGTGCATACTTTAAAGAGAAACAGATTCTCGCTGATTATTATTGTTCTATACACACAAAAGTTTTAAGTCAAACCAGATTTGCTTTCATCTTCTACTTTATTCTAACATGTGCTGATCCCAGAAACACGGTTTACTCTCTAAGTGCCAGTTGATGTATATCAAGAATTAGACTTTGTTTGGTCTGAACTCCATCATATTCATTCATAACAAACCAAATGCGCTGCACAAGCTGGCATAAGGAAATCCACTGTGGAAAAACAGATCAGATTAAAACGTTCATCCTCAGCAGCATGGTGATAAAGTGGGAACAAATGCATTGGATTTTACGGAGAATAAAGCAGCTCGATCTGATAAGATGCAGACAAAGGCAGGAAAAAAAATCAATGAATTAAATGAATCAATTTAATTGGAGCAGAGACTTTACAACTGAATTAGTGTGGCATGTTTACGCCACTCCTGTCTCTGCCCCGCTCACCGCTTGTGGTGTGTTTCTGCCCTGAAGCGAACTGTTTGAGCCTGGCACTGATTATCACCAAATAACACTTTTTAAAATAAAGCGGAGAGCTGATTTTAATTCAGACAAGCTGTTGATTTTACAAAATACAAATAAGTAATAAAGTAAGGAAAATTATAGAGTGGCTGCTCTGCAAAGTTGTTCCATGCAAGTCATGTTTCATATTTTTCCATATCCAGACTGCATTTGGTAAAGATTTAAAGGACTTAGACTGCGCTATAATTTATCAAAGCAGACGTTTAGCTTTAGCATCCAGATGAACCCTTTTCCAGGCCGCAACAAAGATGAGGCGCAGACCGATGGTCCAAAAGGCAGACAGGTCAGGCACCCGGGGCATCTACTCACATTTATTCACAAACTGTACCAGTCATCTGAGGACGGGGAGGTGGAGCCGCTGGATGTGGCCTCTGACCCTTGAAGCTCTGCACTACAACACTAATAAATGACACTGGACTGGTGGTTTCGCAGAAACTGATGGCAAAAGAATGAAGCGAGTGAAACCAGACCAGTGGTTGGTTTATATAACTGGCAGCCTGTCCACAGCTGGATATAATTACCATGACGACTGGTCAGCTGCACACACTCTCAAGCTAGAGCGTCGGGACACAGCTGTGAAACCAGGCAACTACACGTTTGTTTATTTGTTTTTGACACCCCAACGAACAGAGAAATACTCTGGGTAATGATTCAGACGCCAAACATCCTACTTACGGCTCGTCCAAAGCTCGAAAAGAAGTCGTCCTTGGGATCGCCGAGCAGGTCTTCCAGGTCATTTGAGGACAGCAACAGATTCTTGTGGAAACAGAGACGACAAATTCTAAATTTAAAAAAACCACAATCAAAGCCAGCTCAAGGCTGCGACGATGTACAACCAAACACTCTGTTTGAGCCGTGAGCTGTTAAATTCACCAGACTGGATCAAAACCACAGGAGTCAGCACAGTTCTTATTTCAGATCCTCTGATGATCTTTTAAAATGCTTATACCATAGTATATAACAGGTGTTGCTGACAGTGCAGGAGTCTACGTGTCTGCCCCGTAGGCTTGACAGACATCTGGCTTCACCTCAGTGACAAGTCGGAGCCTTGCTGCTGAGTACACAAGTCAAAACCAAAAAAAGATAGGAAGAGCTGATTTCTTTTGTTTCCCTGATCCCTTTTTTCAGTCATCTCTCCTCACCTCCAGGGCGTGGTTGGTGCGTGGGGAGCGCGGAGGCTTGGGGGCGTCAGTGCAGCGAGGTGGGTGGTGGCTGCAGTGCTGCTGGGCGGCGTCTGGGTCGCCCATGAGGAAGGCCAGCTGCCGAAGATGACCCTGCAGAGGCAAAGACATTAATGCTCTGTGAGAAGTCAAACGTGCAGAGTGGAGACAAAACATCACCATCATACAAATGTATCTTCATAACCTGTTAGGAACTACACCTAGATTGGAACATTTGGCTCCACGTAACATTAGATGAGTTAATTTAATACATTTTTTCTAGGGGATATTAAGTTATTACATTATATAAAAATGAATAACAACTGTAGCAACTGCACAAAAACAGCACTTCCAACTACAGTTTCAGTGACTACATTTGAACATGTGCTTACAACTGCTGTCATCTGACTGTAATTCTAACTTTATTTTCCAATTACATTTGATATTTTTTTGGCCTGCAAGTTGCCACTAGGAAATTATCACAAGAAAAACATGATGACTTGAAGACTTTTCCCTTCACACATCTACAATCAACACTAATTAGTTTGTTATTTCTTCCTCATCGCCACCCCATCGTTTATTCATTACTGGTCAAACAGAATTGTCTATCGCAGTGATAAAACATAAACACGCAAAAACTGAACCAATATGAACAGACAAAAGCCGTGTCCTGTCTGCATGTTGAGGTTATGCATGCACACAAATATGCAAAACGGGAGGACGGGCTTTGACACACACACAGAGGGGTTTACTGCAAGTCATGCATTTCACAAAAATTTCACGGGGTCTGGTAACATTTGGCCAAACAAAACATCAGCAAACCTCCACCCTGTGGGAGAGTGTGACGGTGGGTAAGAGTATCTGTGTGACACATATTTCTTTGTTTAAAGGTAGCTTAGCATTGCTTTAAGATTAGTGAAACTACACATGTGTTAAATAAAATGTACCATAATGATGAAATGATTTATACAAACATCTCTTCATTCAGCCAAATCCAAGCATGCTGGTCCACGATTAAGTAATAAAAAAAAAAAAAAAAAAGCTGTTTGATCTCGGCTGTTTGAAATCAGCTCTGCAGACCAGTGGGAGGTGGGAGACATACTGTACATGATGACTTTGGGAGAACTCCATCTGAGAAGTCTTATTTCATTTAATGCAGAACTACACCACCTTGTACAGAAACATGTTTCTGAGACGTTTCATGCCGTAACTGCCCAGAAATGGACAGGATCAAACAACACGTCGACTATGCACATGTGTACATCTGCTGAACATGTTCATGTAATAAAATAAATATTTATTAATACATTTGCGACTGAGACACGTAAAAGGCTTCAAACCAAACACAGATGGACTGATGGAGCAGCATCACAGAGAAGCACAATGACGTAGGTATCGTCCAATTCACTGTAGTTGAATACAGTTTCATGTCTAACCAACAGAACAGTTTGTTTGGTTACAATGACCATGGTGTCACCCTTCTGCAAGTCAGCGTAGTCGATGACAACAGTTACGATTTGTGTGGAATATGTCGAATTGTCGCAATGCGTTACACTTCTCCCTGGTTATGCTAAAACTGAGGCTTAAAAGTGTTAAAAACCTTTAGAAAGATTGCTTGTAAACACTTGAATGAATTATCCAGTAACAGTGCTACAACTGCTATGTTGGAGCATCTCAGCAAAGGAAGCCCATCGGCTTCCCAACCTCAAAACAACAAGCAGCATCAGTATTTGGAATCTTGCTGCTGTAACTAAGCAAAGGCTCTAGTGAAGTTGCTAATAGCTAGTATGTACACGTTGCCCATACAGTTGGAATAAAATATTTTTTTTCCTCTTCTCATGAAATTGCTGTGACAATGTTATTTGTAAAAGTAGGAATAAAAAGAGGAATGTGTCCCACTTCATGAGCAGCAGTGTATATGGCCATGCTGCTTTCCAGTGCAGTTTGTTTATGCGCATACATAGCTGACTTATAAAACTGAACAATGTAGATTTTCATTAAGCTCCAAGTTGGCACAGCAACCCTTTGCACATAAACAATACAGATGAATTTCCAGTTACAATCAGCACTAGCCATTCAACTTAAATCATACCCAACACTATCTTTGCTAATTATTGGCAAAATATAGTAAACGACATGTTTCCTAAACATTTGTGATGGATACTATCATTAGCTGAAAGATTTAAATGGTTTCTTGATTCACAGATTTCATTAAAAACAACTGTTTTAATAAAAGTTCAATGACAGGAGTTTGGTTTACCATTTAGTGGTAAGTAAAACAAAGGATCAGTCATCTACTACTTCGTTCCAATTTAGCTAGAATAAAATAAACTGCCTAATAACAGCATGTTAGCCAGAAAGATTTAGGCCACATAGCCAAAAAATAGTTCCCATTTTGTCTATATCTTGGGTTTTTTCCTAAAATCCCTCAGGCATGCAGTAAGAGTTCCAGATGAGAGTTGAATACAGTTATATATAGTTTAACTATGCATTATACAGCAGATTGTCCCAAGCCAAGTCTGTCACCACCTCAGAGTGTGGAAGTGCTCTGTCCTTGGAGTGCTGTTAAAACCTGTCAGCACGGGATACACGGAAACGGAGCATCTATTTTATTTGAGACTAAAAACTAATCCAGATGCTGCTTCTATGACGCTCCTTATCACCCCCACTGTGATACTGCCGCGCTGCCCACTCCAGTCCCCAGGATACATGTTGACAGTAACCGAGACATTCACAAAGGAAAGTAGCGTGCATGATGGGTAGTAAAAATAAACCTTTAGTGGAAGAGTTTCAGTTTTTGCCCTTGAGATGAAAACTTAAAGACCCACAAACACCAGTCTAACTCTGGTTACATTTCTGGATTGGAAAAATCTAAATATAGTCAACTTATAAATTGTCATCATAAATGTAATACTGAATCATTCCTTGTCCAAAAACCCAATTTCCTCTGGTTATTGGTGGAGGTTACTGAAGTTGATATTTAAGAATGTTACACAGATTTCTATGAATACTTCATCAAAACAAACACACAGTATCTAAGCATCACTGGGCTACACACATTTTGTCTGTGATGAGAAGGGAATAACAGGGTCACAGGGCAACACAGGGTGTGTTCTTACCTTTGTGTGGTTGCATATCTGTGTAAGGACCATAGACTGTATATAAATAAGGACAACATATCCCCAGTTCCTTGCACTGGCCAAACTGATGTTCACGGGCTGCACCATCTTGAGAGACTGGAGTCTTGATGACCCACCCACACTTCTCCCAAGCTCACTTGGGTTTTCGTTTATTAATACTGCCCTCTGCTCTACCTCCACCAGTTACAAAGAAATCTTGGATTATACACTGTACTTATGTTGTTGTTAACTACCTTAAATGAGAGACATGACTTTATTTGACCCAAGTCCTATCCACTAACATGGAGGGGGTGGAGCTTACGAGCTATACTACAGCCAGCCACCAGGGGGAGCTCAACTTATTTTGGCTTCACTTTTGAGGATCAGTTCAGTCGTCTATGTTTATACAGTCTATGGTAAGGTCAGGCATGGATGACTTTTCTGACTACATTAAAGTGAAGTGGACCGACAGTACATTGTTAAGTCAGCTTAGAATACGGAATGACTTTCATGAATTCAGCAGAGCAGTATGGTTGACAGGGTGCCGGGGCTGATGGTAAAAGGGCAAAGGTGACCCAAGTGGGTCTGTGTTTGTGTGTTTTAATATTTCTCTGATCAGTGGAGTAATCCTAGGAGAAAACGAAGAGCTACTTACTTCAAATGGAGTCTCAAAGCCCTCAATGATGCCTCCAACCATGAGCAGCCCATCGGTGCTGACCCCCATACCACGGTACACCCAGTCTACACTCTCAAGCAGAGAGCAGTCCACGTACAGTGCCAGCCGCTTGGTAGATACGCTGACAGCCACATGGTGCCACTCCCCATCGGACAGACCGCTGACTGGGAATCTGGCACAAACACACATGGGACAGTATGTAATTGCAGGTCTTTTGTTTAACAAGTCTTGACATTCATGAGTATAAAAAAGAAACAAAATCATAAGTTCAAATTATTTTTGGGCCCTGTGAATTTTTAGATTGTCTATGTACTGTCCAAAATATGAATCTGAGCACACTTTCTGCATTCTTCAATGCAGTTTCTCCAAAGATCTATACTGCTTTTTTGACTAACCATTGACTGTACATACTAGGAAACAAACATACAGACTCAATTATTTGCATCGATCAGTTGTTTTGGAGGTGGCTTCTCTTTCAGCTGCACCAGCCATGCTGTATGCCGTAAATCGCACGTCAGCTGACAGCTGTCTTTACAGCTTTTTTCTTTATTTAATTTCCCTACGGACTGAGCGAAACTCATGTCTACGCTCACGGTTGAAAAAATTATGCGTTCAGTTCACACTCACTCTCTCACTCATCTTCTGTAACTGCTTGTCCTGTGAAGGGTCAGAGAGAACCCTGGACTGGAGACAGGACAATCAGCCACCTCACATGCACACCTATCCCAGCTCACCACGCCAAAGCCAATGATGTGAAGCTAATACAGTTATGGCATTATGTCAAAGACATCTGAAGTTGCAAACAACAATCCCTCTGTGAGAGAGGTACTGCACATTCTTTTTAAAAAACACTTTACATAATGCACCAAGATCATCCTCTGGCCTTTTTAAGTGTCCTGGAGCTGTATCCCTGAGAACTCTGGGATTGATGTTCTTTTCTGGAGAGATATTGTGTAAAGCTGCAAACAGTAACTGTCTTTTAACAAAAATGCAGAAACCCAACTCAACTACCGTAATTTCCGGACTATAAGCCGCTACTTTTGTCACTTGCTTTGGACCCTGCGGCTTATACAGCGGTGCGGCTTATTTATGGATTTTTACAGCTAACGGTCACCAGGGGGCGCAAGAGCGAGACAGGTCAGGTCGAGCCAGGTAACGAGAGAAAAAGAAACCAAGTGAGCCCAAATACAGTACGAGAGCTGCTTTTAAGTCAATGGAGATCGATTTGGCTGACTTTTCTGGTATAGTAGGCTGGTTACTTTGATAAAGTAAACGTCCGTGTAACTGCACCTTTACTGCCGTGTTGGCTGTTTTCAAAAAAGATGCTGGTTATTTTGTTGAGCAGTCGGGTTACTGCACTTTTGCTGCCGTGTTACAGGCAAGTACTTTTAAAAACGAATTAAATTTAGCCATTTAACGTTGTTGCCTTGTCAAGCGTTGTAAGCTTTGTTTTTGTTATACTGTACTACTACGGTACTATGACTGCAGGAAGTGCACTAGGAGAGCACCGATTGTTTGATTGATTGTTTTAATTGTTTGTTTGATTGATTGATTGTTTGATTGATTGATTGTTTGACTGACTGAAATATTTATTGTGTTTCTCAAATGTAAATAAATGGGACGCTTTGCGTTTCCAAAAAGTAATTTCTGTCCCGTCAATCCCCCCTCGAAGAAACCCTTACGGTAATTAGGCATTAAAACACCAGCGGCTTATAGTCGGGTGCGGCTTATATATGGATCAATCTGTATTTCCCCCAAAATTTAGCTGGTGCGGCTTATATTCAGGTGCGCCTTGTAGTCCGGAAATTACGGTACATTAAAGTTCCGTTAACTTTTTTATCAAAAAATAAATGGAACGGTAGAGTGTTTGTCAGAGCTTGTTTGCTTAAAACTGATTCTGGATGCAGACATATGGTCATGCCACCAGTGGCTTTATACAAGTTGTTCTTGGTCATATTTGCAGCAGCACTCCCACAGATATGTACAGACATATGCTGATGTGTGAAGTCTGTGTCAAAATGTATGTATAATTTGTTAAATGTAAATCAGGAGAGCTTTTGTGTCTAAAAGAGCCATTAGCGTTCTCTAGATGTCCAACTGGGCTCTGGAACTCACACTTTATATGTGGAAATCAAGTTTGATGGATGGCTTTAAAGTAAAATCATTCATTTGCTAATCATACAAGATAAGTACAGTATCTCTGTGTGTCTATCTATAGGCCCATTTCTGTTTGCTGTCTTGCAGTGATGTATTGCTTCAGGCTTTGTGGTTCCTGAAGAGGAGAAATGTGCCAAGAGACGCCTAATAAATCATTTCACCAAAGAGACAGTCCTCAAACTAAAGCGCACACACTACAAACAAATACACTTCGACTGAGGTTTCCTCCGTGTATGCAAATGTGTCTGTCAGGAGCCAACAAGCAGGACTGGGCATGAGCCAGTCTCTATTAACCTGAGACATCATGTCAACATCTGGATTTTTTGTGTATTAGATAATGAATAAAAAGCATGCAGTTATTGAGAGCTATCTCATCGGTACATATAATAAAGAGACATTTCAATCATGAATAAAGAGAGATTTCACAACACTCAACACCCAATCTGTATATATTTGGGGATTGGGACAGAAAAGGGGGGGGTTAAGTGGGCTTACTCATAGTGTCGCTGCTGAGTTCCTATGAAGATGACGGCGTACGCGCTGATCCGCAGCTGCAGCATCACGTGGCTGTCTGGGCTGAGCATGGTGAAGACGCTGTATTCTTCTCTCTGAGGACTCCGCAGCTGCACCAGTAAACTAAACTCATCTGCAAAGCTGAACACACACGCACAGCGTCTGACATGTACTGTAGCTGATGGTCAAAACATAAATGATGCCTGCAGGTTTTCTTAAATAAGCTGTATCCGTGGGAAGAAACAATACTATAAACACAGTCACATAATAAACATAAAGCGCTGACTGACATTAAGACTGGAGAAAATTATAGCCTTTACTTTTCCATCGCAGCATAGCACATAAGATCTAACACACGCGCCGTAGAAGAAACCGTACCCATCAATGAAGATCTGTCGCAGAGGGAGTCCCAACGTTGAGTACTGTCCAACATGTAGGATTGGACACTTATTGGTGTCCACAGTCAGGGAGGCATTGCTGCTGTTGGACACCTGATGAGAAAGCTCCTGCAGAATGTTCACCTCATCTGTTTTGAGAGAAAAAAGAATGCAACATATGTCTGTGAAGGTTCTCTGTCACCCAGGTCACAAAATAAAGCTAAAACAAGGGCAAATGTACTTGAAAACGTTTCAACCACAAAATGATTCACAGACGGTGATGATGGTACCTGCATGGCATTTATGCTTAATGCACCTCCGCCAGTGCCTAAGTACCAGCTGCAGGGTCTTCAGCTCGGAGCCATCCCTCACTGATGTTTTGCCCTTTTATAAACATCAGTGAAGGATGGAACCATCAGTGAGGGAACTACTATTATAGACCCGGTATTGAGACTCCAGTCTCAAGGTGTTTAAACTTCTTAGAGACAGATGTTAAGACTGTATTGATTATATCTGCGTCCACCTCCTCTGTTTGGAGAAAGATTGTCCAATTTGACAAAGATCGCTTCATTGACTCCTCTTTCAAACCGTCTGTCAGATGTTCCTATTTAAACCCAGACTCCCCACCAGCCATTTAGAGCTGAAGAAGCTACTTGGATGCGTATCAAAATGTCTTCATTTGCCCTTGTTTCAGCTTGTTTGGATATTACTTAGATACTCAATACAACATAAAATTGCAGTGATTTTTGGGCAACTTTGGGAGTGTCTTCTCTGGAAAGTGCTCATACTCGAGAAATGTTTATATCACGTCAGTGGGCTCAGCTTTGAGTTATGACTTGGTGAAGGAGTGCAGATTTTGACGCAAATTGTTCCACTCAGTGTGTTAATCAAAGGTCTAAGTACCTTGCAGAAGATTTGTGTTCAAATAAATGGATGTGACTGTCATACTGTGACTATCGCCAAATGGGTTCAGAGAAAGGCGAATCAGCCAGTGGCCCACTGATGGAATCATGTCAAAGTCCTGGCAATTACAGTATTATAAACTTGTGCTGGCATTCCCGGAAAAAATCTCACAGTTCAGTCCACATCCAGAAACAGTAAGTGGACTGAACATTCAGCTGGCTGATGGCATCACACAGGCAAGACTGTTTGGATGTATGGCAACTGAGGTTCAAAAATACTCCCACTGCTGCGATATCTTTGGGATTTTTTAGGAGATCTCTACCTTTATTGACGTGTAGTACATGTATATATAGCGTTAACATTCAGTGATCATGCCACCCACTGAGGATGTTACTAAAAGGAGGAAAACCACTTGTGGTGTCCTTGACTTTAAAAGTTGCAGAGAGCTGCCACAAATTCCATCCTCTTTTTTTTCTTTTTTCTGTGCCCTGCAGTCACAAATGTTATTGCACCCCTCACCCACTGGCTTATTTCCTGTCGCTACATAAGTTATACGAGAGCCTTTTATTTTTACCCCATGTGAGCCATTCGTCATGTCTCTGCCCACAGGTGGGTTTTGATCACCTTGTGCTTGAACAACTCCTTTCTGAGGCTTATGAACGCAGCTTTTCATCATATTTGGAAAAAGTGAGTCACAGTTAAAATAAAAAAAAGGAAAAAATAAAAAGAAGATTGGTATTGTTGTAGGCTGGTCGCACTTTAACCTGGGAACTGACTGAGACCACTCTGAACCAAAATGCCAGTGTCATTATGTAAGAGGTGGGTCTAACACTATTTTGACTAACATAAGAGGTGCATTTGAGATACATGCAAGTAAAATCCCTCTGTCTAAAGACCATTGTCAGAGCAATCTATGTGAGCAGCAGGGTGTCTAAAGATTACAATGGCAGCGCTTATACAAATCTCTGATTTAATCAGCACAGCATGAACATGTCTCCGATTGCCTCTGGACTTTTTCCAGAGATACAGGATTGCTCAAGCAGATTAATACCCGCTCATCCCAAGCATTTTAATGAATGAATCACGTCTGTCAGCAGCTTTAAAGACATTTGCTCTGTAGAGTCTTTCCCTAACAGCAGATCCAGACAGATCGCTGGTCTAGAGAGAGCTGTGTGGTCACACTCTGCTGCTCCGAGGAATTGCCCCAGGGAATCACATCTGGTGTCGCATGAAAAAGTCTATCATAGCAACCTTACTGGTATATACAAAGATATATGGACAATAAATGAAGGAAACTATAACCAACACCTTGGGATTTTATGATTCTTGTACACCAACTAAACAAGCAGCAGTTTACATCTATGTATCTCTGTCCAGACTTGTATAACATATGCTGTGAAGACTGGAGGATTTTGATGAGTGTTTTTGCAGAACATTAGGACATGACAGTGAAGTTAACCTTTGACCTTTGGGATATAAACATAATCCCATCAATGGATTGCATTATCATTTGTGTGGAATTGATCTTGAATCAGCAACTTGAAAACATGCATGTGCATGCAGCACATTTTGCCAGTGAACAGGCATACAAACTGTCCATATTTCGATCCGTTGCAGGGACTAATTGATACAATGTTACAACATTAAATTGCGTTTAACCTTGGTTCGGTTCGTGTTCACAAGACAAAGCAAACAGTTTTGTGATTGGTCGTGATTTTGCAGGAAATATTGGATTTCAGGCTATCAGGAAATAATCTAAAAATGGAGCATCAGCAGCAGCACTGGCATTTCTTGCTGTTCCCTGATTCATGTGTTGTATATATAGACCACATGTTGAGTATGATCGAGCATCTAGGCTACGTGTAGAAAACAATGTTTACGTATAGTTAATGAGAAGGCGCACTGCTGCTACCACACACATCTGTCGGGTGGTGCAAATAAGGTATAAGATATTTGTATTGGAACGTTTGTTTACACTGTAAATGAACCGCTCCGGGGAGCAATTGCAAGTGGGCTGAGACCACCCTCTCTAACTGGCCTCAGCTCAGATCAATTGTTCAGGACCACAGCATGATTGCCAAGTTCACACCAGCCTAAACAAACCAAAATGGGTAAACACTCCCAGTTTCAGAACATAAGTAACGGTTAGCTATACACTGACCAGTACTCTCTACACTGTTGACCCTCAGTTATCAGCTGCACGGGTGTAAGATGCAGTGTATACAGTACATCAGTGTTAAAAGCAGCACCCCATCAAGATTCAAATTCATGCACCATGAATGTCTGCAACTATTAATCTGATGCTCAGATGCATTCTGGGAAACCACTATTCTCTTTCTGTCCAAGAGCCAATGCCTTTCAAACAGAATGATTCACTTGATAAATGAATAATATGCATGTACGCATGAGAAGTAATGTTAACTATTTTTTTCTTTATATAATAGAACAGAACAATCTACAGCACTGAACAGTAACAATTGCAGCATATTACAACCAACCTCCTACACTTGTAGATCCAGAAAGAGACATATTCTTTGTTAATGAGAGTAATAAGCAGCATCAAAGGTCACAGTGAGATTACCTACAGTGTTATTGCTACAGATGTGCTGATCAAAAACTGTCATGTTTTTTGACTGATGAATCTCTATGGACTGAATTGCTATAATCTCTAATTTGCTACGTTTAGGCTCCGATTTATCATGAAAGCATCGCCTCCTATATGATGGCAGCACATGTTAAGGTACTGTCAGCTCATGAGAGGGGTACTTTCATGAGAGCAGTTGATCCAAATGCATTCAGAGGTGACAGATGTTTATGTAATGGTACTTTAAGCGTCCTCTATGAGGTATATGATTTATCAGTGTATTGCAATGTTATATGATAATCAACTGTCAAAACCTGGGAAGCACACACTGTGACAGTAAGGAGGACACTAAAAGGAGGGACAGCAGGGCGACAAAGAGTGATTATTTTCAAATGCTGACTTTCTGACTAATTATGCATGAAGTTTTTTTTGTCTTCAAACTTCCCGTTCAACTGTTCAGACGTCAGAGACATTCACTGTGTATCAATACAGCAGAATAAAGCATACATGGATATATATGCTGTATAGTTAATAAGAAAATCTCTCATTTTCAGGCTTCATTTTGACTTTCAATGACATAAGCTTCAAACAATTTACAAATTGCAGTGGACCATAATAACATCATTAGCATCAATCACACAATCCACCAGTTCCTCTGCCCCACAGAGGAGAGTGAAGGATTGTTGATGCTACAATATCTAAATGAGTAAATCAGTAATTTATAGCCCCAGGAAGTGGAAAATGTTCTCACACACTTACTGATCTAATGCTTTGATGGTCTTTATTAAGCCCCACTTGTGTGGGAGAGTTCATGAAAGAACATTTCACGTGCCAGCCCCGGGCCCTCAAGGAAAACTAGGAATACACTCATGTGTTTTTTTCCCCCAACTCTGTAATCAAAGGATCAAGCCATTACGATGGGGAGGGAGTAAGACGGGGGGGTTGGTTGGTCTGCCAATCATGCTTGTTCTGTTTCCTGCAAAAGTAAAACAGATGTTTGAGTCCTGTGAATGTGTGAACAGTGAGGACTTTTGGGGTTAGTGCAGTCTCAGTTGCTCTGGCAACTTTTGCCTTCTGCTAAGCTGCAGTGATCATTCTGACTTGAAACTACTTGACTGAACAGTTTGTCCCAGCAACTTGTAAGAGAACATGTGATCATATAAAAGGATCTGTACATGTCTAGAAGTGTTTTTAGTTAATTTAGCTATTAAGAGCTTTGCATAGCGTGATAGTGGGTGGAGACAAAGTGGAAAAATACAAGACACCAAATGTTGTCATTCCTATTGAATGAAAAGTGCATGTGATTTTTTGGGGGGCTTCCTGGATGGTTACATCCCTCTGCACCCCAGCTGGTTCAGCTGGCAACGGCAGTGCAAGTATCTTTGGCTGAAGCATGGCTTTGATTATTCTAGCCAACCAGCCCTGGCTGAATTCCTGAATTCATGGTTGAAGCCGCTTAAGGCAACACCACTTTTCATCTGCGGTGGTTGACCATGTCCCACCTGTTGTCTTTTTGATGACATAAATCCTTAATTTTTGGAACTCTGTCGTCATGTCTCCACTTTATGTTTTAGCCCTCGACATGTGATGTTTTCTTGCTGTTGTTGTTTCATAAATACCTGTGGTACCTCATATATTCAGTCATTGTAGCAGCTAACTCACCCGTATGGAAATACTATTGTCACTGAGAGTTTAATTCCACTGGGCTCTTGTTTAGCTCTGTAACAATAACTTTATGATCTACAATTACATTGTGCTCTCATGTAACATGCATCAGCAGTATCTGAATCATTATCAGCAGTGCTCTTGTTTGTGTCATGATTAGATTCCTCATGTCTGCTTTAGTCAGATTTATGTATCTATGTATCTAAGTATGTATGTATGACAGATGTATGTATCATCTGGTTCTTCCTACTGCTCTCTCCTCCTCCTCTCGAGTCTCCTCTCACTTTATCTGTCGACCTGCTCCATGAGCTGGGTTCTCCCCGTTAAAAGGGATTTTGTCCTTGCCACTTTTGTCCTCAGTGCTTAGTCTTGGGTCTGTAAAGAGTCTTGAGACAATTTATATGGTTATTGATGCTATGTAAATAAAATTTAATTCAATGAAAGCATCGCTTCAAGTAAACGTCATTGCCAAAAGGAGTGGTCAAATCATGTGACTGTTCAATGATATACACCTCCTCCAATTATGGTTATTAAATCCTTTTCATTCATTTGTCTAAACCTGTCTTACTTATCCCTTTCAGGACTGTAAGAACCCTTCATGCACCAGGCAAGAACATTGCTAATCTATCACAGGGCTAATACACAGATGATGAAATCCTCGCATGTGTTGAGTTCTCCACTGTGAAGTTCGGCGCTAACAGGTCAAAAGAAGCATTTGGTAACACCGCATGTCGCGTAGCTTAATAGAACATGTGTTTGGAAACGGTTAAACAACACCTCCCCTTTATGAAGCCAAGCCTCTCGCCCACCATCAAGTGTGGCCATTCACAACAGCTATAAACACTTTAGCGTTCCAAAATTTGGCCCGTTAAAAGCTGAACCTCATTCTTCACTTTTTGCTGTGGCTGCAACATAAAAGGGCCCAAGGCAGTAAAGTCATTATACAACATGGCAAATCATGAAACTTATCATCAGAAATATCTTATGAAATACTTTTTGGCAATATCTTCAAGCTCTAGGCAAAGACCAAACACATCTATATGTTGGAGAAAAACAACGAAGGTCCCCCAGTCAAAGCAATGCCTTAAATCAGATTGTATCAAAAGCCAGAGACATAAACACCAAGAATTAAACACAAAGAGCGTACAGTGTGGCAGGAAGAAAAGTTCTGAAAGTTGCAAACGCAGACAGCTGTGTATGATCTTCTTTAAATGCCCCCAGTCACTGCAAAGCATCTCATCATTTTTTTGTCAGCATGCCATGTTCTGATCTTTTCCATAAATCTGTTGCCTTCTGATGAGGGAAAGTGAAAATCTTTGTAATAAACAAAGGCCTTCATAATGATCCACCATTGTCACACTAAAAAAATACAAAAGCCCAGAGAGAGACGTGCAAACAAAACCACCCCGCTAATTCTGCATTTACTCTACTTCAATGACTACTACAGTTATTTGCTCCTTTGTTTTACTTGAGAACACGTACAACTTAACAATGAGTTAAAGTCAGTTTTGAATCATCTCACTCTATAGTTGAACACCATGCATCTAAATATGTATGTCAAATATGTAAATCATCTATCACATTGTTTTGGGTTTATGAGACGTGCATATGGTTCTCATGCATTCTGCGTTTCTCTGTTAGGTGACATCATTTCAAACATCCAGCAACATTTCTATGCATGTCAGCGACTATGCTGATGGTTCTGAGTCTAGCTATAAAACAGCTGATGTTCACTGGATCTTATGAGCTTCGTGCAGATCGATCTGTTTGGGACTACTTTAATATCACAATAAAGACAATCAACATATTATGGATCATATTCAGTTTAGTTTAGTTCCTCTTCAGCTTTACCATGTTTAGGCATTAAAGGGTTAATTCTAACTTGTGTGGTATTGAGCAATGATATGGGAAGGAGGGCTACTCGCTGGGACATGCTTCTCTGTCTGCATAGTATATTAATGTGAACGAAATCTATATGAAATTAAAAAAAAAAAAAAAGCAACAACAACAATCAGTGTAATCTGTCTGTGTTCCTGCAATGGTTTTTGGATGGAGGCCACTGTGAAAGGCTCTTAAACACACACTGTGCACTGTATAGCTGCTGGCTACACACAACGTCTATCCAGTCGAGTCTCAGTAACCACAGCGTATAAATCATCCATAGACTGTACCCACCTAATTAGTCTCAAGAAAAGAATACCGTCGTATAAGGCTGTGATGCATTCTTTGATAAAAAATCACTTTGACAGCAATGAAAAATGATTCAATGAAATTTTCAACAGATGGAGCAATTTAAAACCAGAAACGTTTTACATAACTGAGGGGAAGGAAAAAAAAAAAAAAACTTTGAACATGTTCCTCATTTTCCGGAGCGAAAAACCTCAAACATTCAAAGATTCCCATTCCACACAGATGATGCTTCAGTGTGAACATGAACACTAGGGCATGATTTTCTTTGGATGTGACTCTTGAATTGTGCAGCAGAGAGAGGCACAAAAATGAAAGCCATCCACTCCACCACAGTCCAAACCCTTAATTCCAAAGTGTGGATACACCTCACGACTCCATTCATTTTTTGGCTCAGACATCAGTAAGGAACTTACACGCTTAATGGCAGGCTCTTACTGTAGGTACCAAAGCTCTGTGGTCCAGCATGAGCCAACATTAGAGAATGGCACGTGGCCAGAATAAAGCCAGTCCACACTTCCTCTATTTTTGTAACTCTCTAGAGTTGCAACAATTATCCATGTTGGCTGGCTCTCAGCTCTGAGTCAGTCCACTGCAGTCATATGCATAATTAGAAGACAAGCCAACTGACTAAAAAATATATAAACAGGTTGAACAAAGACAAACTGACAAATTAAATTTTATTTTTAGATAAAATATTTAGGCATGCATTTGGTCATTATCTGAATTTCCAAATAAACTGTACATAATGCTTAACAGTTCAGATGTGCACATCTGTTCATTTAGATGGTTTTCTCTTTTTTATGTTATAGTTCGCACAAGTGATTCATATATTCATATTATTAAAGACTGGAAGGTAAGGAGGTAAAAATAGAATGGCTGTCATAGTATGATCTGATTAGAGTATTGTAACTGATTTGTTTGCATAAGACAAAATGTTAAAGAGACTGAAGAGATGATCATATATGTGTACGTGATAACGTGCAACAAGTCACGTGCATTATCCAAAAGAACATCTGTTCATTTGTTTTTGATGACATTACACTTTGACTTGAGAAGCACAGGTGTATTAACAGCTGTGGAGGTAAAACAGCTGTCATTAAGGGTCAGACATGTGGGGGCGATGAGGGTCACTGATACAGGACACAGGTTCCTACTGTCTCTACAGCACATTGACTCCTTGAGCTAAACAGCAGGGGGATCGTTTCCTTCTTAACCCCAGACAGGCACGTTTCTGCTGTTCATATTTTACACAGTGTGCCTGAGGAAATGCCAGCGGACACTGAAGCTCATACTAAAGTCATGTTTACGCCACGGTATATTGTCTGTAGAGCAGTTGGGGCAAAGTGATTCATGCTATCACTGGGCTGTTGTTCGTTTAAACATTTCTACAGTAGATGTCACTGATGATTTTTTTCTTAATTGACTGTAGAGATGAGAGACATGTTAACTCCATAGAGCTGACCCACTGTAACTCACCTGCTATGCATTAAACAACAGACTGATTTAGTGAGCAACTGGCTAGTCAAGGAAGAGTCGGTGGAGACAGAAGACAACCCTAAAACATCTGTGGCCAGTGTGACGTAGCTCTTGGACGGATCGCTAAAAGTTTTTGGTATAAGCTCTACATTGGGCTTAGTTACATCCAGTCTCATATACTTTCACCGCTCGCACCATCAAAAGCTATGACAAGATGCAGCTATGTTACATTGTACTGCAGTGACAGTTGAGTCACATGGCTATCATACGACTATGCTTACTTATCTCAGCTGACACCTAGAAGCAGATTGAAAATGACGCCTCGCAAACAACCTGGACCCTTGCTAAGATGGAATCTCAGTAAGTTCTGTCTCCAATATCCAGAAGACTAGTCTCATTGCTCTGTCAAGCTTTGAACGTCGATTGCATTTTGGTTGCCCCACTGGATTAACATTTTTATTT
Organism: Planiliza haematocheilus; assembly: GCA_005024645.1. NCBI lineage: Eukaryota > Metazoa > Chordata > Actinopteri > Mugiliformes > Mugilidae > Planiliza > Planiliza haematocheilus. The sequence goes on from SRSE01001041.1 coordinate 3,290,813, forward strand.
TCACTATGGCAAGAGCTCCAGATGTTTCTTTTTACATCTGTCCAAGAGTAGGTGGAAGATTTAGTCTTGGCATTATACCTATGTTGTAACGCCAGGTACTAATTCTACTTAGATCTTGTAATGCACTCTTACTACTCTGTAAGGCTACTCTTACAACCAAGTGTAAAAACCTCCAGACTGATGATGATCCAAAAAGGCTGTTCTATATGACAGATGTGTAGGCCAGTCTTCCCATGTGGTCAGAATATCAGTTTCTGTGCAGTTTTGTTGCACCTTGTTCTCCAAAATGAAGATTTATCATTTCTGTGAGTCAATATTGCAAAGTAAGTCTTTTGTTTCTGATGAATCACTGGTTAATGGTCACTGGTTACTGTCATTATAAGTGCAAGGACATGATGAGACATTCTTCCCTCAATCTAAATCATACTTTGTCCACCCACCACGGCGTCTTCGTCTGGCCCACTTCCATCAGCTATAATCAGGGGAAGTGGAGTCGGCTGCCACACTGTCCTGTGGTCCTGTGGTGGGATCACATTACTATAATAGGCTGGGACGGACCAACAGATAGCTCAATTACTGTGCTGGGACAATTACTGGCCCCTACTCTGGTAAAGGGGGCAGCCCAAACAGCCAGAAGATTAAAGACTTCCACCTGCCGTGGTGGAAATCGAGGGGGGAACTCACTAGACCAGATAAGTAGGAAATGAGAGATGGAAAGTTGGAATGAACACAGGAAAGTAAGAAACTCTTTGTCCCTAAGCATCTCAGTCAGTCAATCATCAGTAAAGCTTAAGTGATGAGCACATGTACGGCTACACTAAGCTTTGACTGAACTGCAGATTGTGAAATGCTCACAGATGTAGCACCCTAATCCAAATACCTTCTGTTAAAACAGCCAGAGCCTGCTGACTTTATGTGGACTGACTATCATATTATTTCAAGAGGGATTTTATTTCAAGAGTGGTCCCTTACAGAGGATATAGTGAGCTTACGTAAATCTGTGTTTGTGTGAAGACAGGCTTGTTAAGTGGACTTACAGTCCAACGGAGGATACAAAGGGAGTTAAGTGGACCGAATGAATATAACAGCCATAGCCGGTATATAACAAGGCCCAGGAACTGGTTCAGAACACACATATATAGGTTCTTGTCTTAAAAACATTCTCATTGTAGAACAAGCAGGGAATGTGTGCACTCTCGTGGGGCAGTACCTCCAGGGTATGTTAACAGGAACCATAGAGATCTGGACACTGATTCAAACCAGAGTTTTAGTGGTAGCAAGCAAAATAAATTTAGTATGTACACTATAATACATTCTTTATAATGTGAACATCTGGAAACCATAGTTTTTAGTTTTTGTTTTGATCTGCTTCCACTTCAGTTTAATCCACCTGATCATATGATTACTGTATAGTCCTAAAGTGAGATGTCATGGAACTTATACAAGTAGCAATACACGGTGCAATAATCCACTTGTGCTCTCAAACAAGCTCTGATACAACATGTGAGATGCAGGACTAGTTCATTCTCTCTGTATTCACAGTGGTTCTCTGGAGAAGCTAATTACTTTGTCCTGGAGGGGTTGGGGGAGACATGAAAACTTCCTGCTCTGTCTTTCATTCGCTCAACTGCTGTTGTAATCCCTTCAAAGAGGGCATTAAGAACACTGGAGCCAGTCTTCAGCAGGTAAATTAAACATTATAGTAGAATAAAGTAAGAGGAGAGAGAAAGAGACAGTCTCTGACTACAGCATTACATCAGCAGGTTCCTGTATCTACCGTACAGTTCACGTGCAGCTACGCAATTTGATGCAGATTTTTATTAACCTATGTGGTCGACTGGTATCAGAGGTCTGAAAGATATCACAGTGCCACAGCACTGCCAGGGATAGAAACCAATTATATCCCTGTGCTATAAGTCACTGAATCTAGGTTTGCTACGCATAAAGTATGATTGAGATCACTTGTTTGCTTTAAAACAGGTGAACATGTGAAAGCTGTTGCACAGAATAAAAAAGACACTATTAAACATCTTCACACACTCGTGTCCCCTTGAACAGTTTCTCAATTTCCCTCTGTAACATAGTATGTATAAGTATAAATGCAGAGGAAATTCAACATTTAGCACCATTCATTAAAGAAACAACCACACATACAGTCTCAGTCTCTTTCAACAGCAGCGTTCCTGAGATAAAACTCTCCACACTTTCTCCAGGAATGAAACACAGAGCAGCAGCATTCATCGTTTTCCCTGCTCTGCTTTTAAGACTCATGTGATTGGAAATTCATCAGAGGACACCAATAGAAGAGGACGGAATGACAAACATACCCCCAGATGAAATCCTCTGCAGGAGCACTGATGATATGGATCCAGGCCTGATGATGGTGGTGTAAGACTTTCAGCCCAGAGACATGTCCTATATCATTATGTCTTCCAAGTACTTGATTTATTATCACTGTTTGGATAATTTCTTTGATTTCAGTTAGGGATGCAAATTATCGAGTAATTCATTAATCGATAGTTGTTTCATCTTATCGATCGATGACCGATAATTGATAAGCGGAAATTTTTCTGAGAAGCTGAATTTCCCTCTGAATAGGTTCTATCTACTGTATACGTAACATAAAATGCAATCTTCCTTACGATGCGCTGTCTCTTAGCAGCATAATAAAAATAAAACATATTCTGAAAAGTAAATAAGGTGTCACATGTGGACTATTAGCAGCATTTATAATCCCCCTTAAAATTGGGAAATGTGACAATATCACAATAACATTAGTAGACTAGGACTGGACAGCTGTAACTCTGGTTAATTTAAATATAGGCTGCCTGATGACAGATGTGTCGGTCTTCGTAAAACAAAACACAAACATCCCTAGTGCTCCTCATTGTATTGTGTTTTATTTTATTTTTATTCTATTCTTATTTCACCTATTTAAGCTGTACTTTACTAGAGAGAAAAGTTACTGGAGTCAAATTCCATTAAAGCTGATTCTGATTCTGATCCTAATCCTTATTGCATAGCTAGACATCTATTTTTGTTCAAGAATGTCATATCAACATGGTCAGCTAAGTCGTGTACGCAGCCTGTTAACAGTTAGGCCAGCTGCTGAAAATACACGCTCAGAAGTGACTGACGTCTGCTGACGTGCCTGTCCGTCAACGACATTTATCGGTACCATGTCTGTAGTAACCATGTATGTTACATATACACTGGGTAATGCCCTCTGCTTCTGTGGAATCACATACCCTTCGTCCCAACGCTGTGGTGATTGTAGGCCACAGTTACTCGCGGCTCGCGATCCACATGCGGCTCGTCAGGCTATAACTGGCGGCTCGCATGGTAGCTTACAGTAACACACTTGCCTTTAATTGCAATCCACTATTTACCGGCAATGCCAAAGGTGGCCATGTGGCATTGTTTACAAAACTTGACCGCAACGCACGGTTGCAGGCTGGCGACGTAAGCTCCGCCAGCTAGCGTAAAACACAAAACGGACCGATGTTTAATAAAGCGACAGAAACGAGCTCATTAAAGTAAATCTGGTCTTAAATGAAAATGTATTGGCCGTGTTATTTATTTTTTGTGGGATGTCCAATTTGTATGTTGTCGTAAAAGTGGCTCGCCTTTTGATTTTGCACTGCCAATGTGGCTCTTGTGAAAAAAATAGTGAGGATCACTGTTGTAGGCTAACCACTCGCTGTTTGTAGCATGGCTGAATGTGACATATTTAGGTGGTAATTTAACGAAGTTGTGGAGTGGTTGTATTTTAAAATACTTCCACATGCAAGCATTTGGCGTCATTGTCGTCATTGACCAAATTAAAGTGGCTCCATACTGCACTCCGTTTTGCCCTCTTCATCTTGTCAGCGTACCGCTTCTCGTTTGTCTGTTGTTGTCATCAGAGCCCTGCTTCGGTTGTGTTCCCACGTGTGCGTCAAGTATGCCTGGCGTCAAGCGCGCCCCCACGAGGACGAGCGGGGAATTACGGGTTCAAATTGCAATTAATTGCAATTAATTAATTTTAATCGAGTAATTTCTTATCGACAATTAATCGATAATCGATTAATTGCTTGCATCCCTAATTTCAGTCCTTGTTTGGTTTTAGTTTTAGGTTACTAAACCACTTGATTAGTTTTAGGAAAGGATCGTGGATCAGGTTTAAAAAGACCGTTGTTACAAGACAAATTTTCCACTTCCTCTGCTATCTGTTGGTGGGTTGCACCCCGATCCGAACATATACAGTACATGCACTAGAAAGTAGAGGGGTAGAAACCTCTGTAAACAGATCATCTCAAATATTTTTTTGCCGAAGGTGCAGATCAAAAAAACAATGCACTGATGAAAACAGCCAGCTCCTAAATAACTATTTAAGGCAGGTTCCGTGAAGCTCCAGGAGCTGAACTTGAGACATTAAACAGTCAAATGAGACAGCTTCTGCAGCGTAACATTAGCTTCTCATGTTTAGGGAATGACATTAGGGCAGAGGGCAGGAGAAAGACAGGCTGACTGTTGAGAATCCAGGCCATTAATCAGAGCTTTGTTCCACTGTTCGACACATTCCCCCTAAGCATTATGGCCCCCAGGTCAGGGAGGTGGAGGTCACTGTTCGTGGGACTAAAAGGATAACTAAAGACCATTTTGGATTCAGTGGCAAAAACTCAAATGGCATGATGGATTGATATTCAGCAATGTGGCAGGTATAGATGTTACTACTACTACTACATCTAAAGTGAGTCTTTTCTCATAAATATCTGTATGAGAAACAATTAACAGGCTGTGAGAACCAATAGGGTGCTATTAGACGGTGTTGGCGTGAAGGTGAGCCACAGCACACTCTGAGTCAAGACCCAGAGAGTTTGGCAGAGACAAATAAGCCGTATGTTTTGACAGATGTGAGCCTGAAAAGTTTGCTTTGCATGAGAGATGTTTCATTTCTCACCGAGCGGATGCACAATGAACAGCCAGCTCCAGGGACAGGTTACGTCACGGGACCCCACCTAAGGGGGCCGCAGAACAGATGAAAAGGGTGAAAGGGTCTTAGCAGACAAACTGCAAGTACATCTGGAGAAGCTGACTTCACAGAGAGCCAGTCTCTTACGTTGGACTCTGACCAGACACATAAACAACACCTGTGGTACACGACTGGCTTCCTACAAGCCTCACGAGATGTTCTTTCAAGCTGCCATGTCGAGCCAGGTATTTAGCAAGATTTACTGTAAGGCTCCAGCTTCAGGAGCAAAGAAATGGAAGAACATGAGGGAATTATTTGTCATTACATGCTCATTAACTCTATTATAACACGATTGTTTCTTCCTCCCCATGTTCTGACCTCCTTCTTAGAATTCCAGGAACTGCACGGCCAGACAAGGAATGTGTCGGCTGAACCTGCAAACACGTGGGGTGGGGGAGGCTTTATGGTACATGTGTCTTACATACCAGTTAGAAAAATAAAGCTGTGGAGGGCATAGAGGGCAGAGTGGCGTGTAAATTAGCATTTTACATGAGATGAGGAAAGCAGAGAAGGAGCTTTTGGGAGTTGGTGAGTCAGGTAATGAGTCTACTGGAACACTGCAGGAGAAACACATTGCAAGTGGAGTGAAACAGGGTGTGGGAAACAGGGTGTGTGTTGGACTGTGGACAAACCACCAGACCCCGGCATCCACCAAGAAATGATCAGGGGGTGGGAAGAAAAAAAACCTCTCATCCAAAAGAAAAGAGGCCACTATTTCCACAGAAAACAATAATATGAGAGTCAACTCTTTCTCAACAGACCAAAATTAAATTTTAATTCACAGCACACTGAGATTTGTAGATTTATTTTCATGAATGCTGTTACCTGTGGATCATATAGCGCTGGGCTACACTAGAATAACAGATTAGAGTTTCCACAATTACACAACCGATTGTGTATCTACTCCATGTTTCATGTTACACTGAAAGCATGTTACTGTGTAAGCAACCTGATGAGGGTGCTTACTTTTTGAGATGGAACACGGGTGTGTCTTCAGACTGACAAATTAAATGGGATCCAGGCCTGTCAGTCAGCGGATGGGAACTCCACCACAGCCCAGGCACGGTGCCACAGAATGCTGCTGCTGTCACCTCTCTACAAACAGCACTACACGTCTGCTGTGCTGCGTCTGTCTTAGTGTGGAAAACGCTGAAGACTGAAGGTTAACATTTAGTGGAACTGACTTGTTCTGTATCAAACACGGGTGATTCTGCTGTCAAACAATAACTCGTATCTCTAGTAATGTTTCTCATTTAAGTTCACAGTTTTCAGCAACATGACTGTGGGGATGGAAGTGTCAGTTAATGCATCACTTTGGTCCGGACCAAAATATCTCAACAACTATTGGATGGATGGTTATATTAGACATACGTTTGGTTTTATTTATCCAGTGAAATATGGCACTTAGCTGTAAGCACTATTTGGAAAATCTAAATATTTTCAGTATAAATTATCATTTGAGGCGGTTCAGTGAAGTGGCTGTAATGTATCAAATGCGCCGTTTATCCACGATCCTTGTTTTTCCCAATGAGAGGCTCAATTATTATTTAAGCATTTGTAGAAATCCTAGCTGTTGTCAGATACCGACGGTCATCTAACATGCCACAGAAGTTGCAGGAGAGTTGTTGCAGGAGACAACACTGTAAACATGCATGAGAGTTAGCAAGTGTGACCCAGGGATGAGTTCAGTCGAGTAATTTTACCCAAAAGATCTAAAATAAAAACATAAAATGGTTTGTGTATACGTATTTCCAAACTGCAGCAACAAAGGGCACAAAAATTAAAACAGTTCTTACAGGCTTGGTTTATACATAGTTGGGAAACAAATCGATAGACAAATCTGCCCCAATAGCCTACACCTTGCAGATCAACACGTTTGCAATGACCATCGTTTTACTGTGATTACAACAAACAGTCAAATAAAACAAGAAATCTACACCAAAGTGCTTAAACTTTTGAGGTAAAATGCTGTTCTAAGAGCAGGAAGAACTGCTGCAGACAGATTTGGAAATTCTTGTCATGGTACACATGAAAGCATGGAGCAAGCAAGGTGTATTAAAGTAATAACAAGTATAAAGTTGTCAAGAATGTCTTGTTTGATTAAACTGCCATCATTTCTTCACTACTCCTGAGTAATTACAGCTCAAAAAACATTTAACATAATAAAGTTTGGTCTACTGACCTCCCAAGTCTTCGCTGCTGTCCTAACCAAAGCCCTGTCTTGTTAGGGTCTTCACTATCACGCGGACAAGGTGGATGGGGTAAGAAAACACCATAGTTACATTGACAAAGTCATTAAAGTCCTTGTAAAAACCTCTAGTAAAAAACTTTACAAGACTTCTCTTTTCTAGTGGATGGTCATGTCTTGTAGGAATCCCGACAGTAGAAGTCAAGTGCAGTTGAGCTGGTTCATGTCTCCCATTAAACCAAAAACCATTTAAAGGTTTTCACCATTAGGTGAAAGCAAATCTACCTCAGAACAAACCAAGAAGTTTACATAGACACTTTCAAATCATCTTCAAAAAAATGTGTCCTCATCAACATGTCCTTAAATCGACCTTTTGTTTTGCACAAACTGACGGAAACTTAATCTACAACAAGTCCAAGGCCTGCAACATGGTAATGACAATCGTGCTCAGACATCCTGAGAGGCATGTGTCTGTGAGTGGAGGCGCCAGCAGCACAGATACCGGTGGTTTTCTCCTCACGTCTGTCAGCGGCATGGACCGCAGCTGATTACGTCACTCTCACCTAATCAGCAGAGACGAGAACACAGCCAGGTCACGAGAACCGCTCAATCCAAAACTTTAAAGTATACAAGCACAAATGTACATCCGCAAAAGTCTGAAACTCATTTAGAAACTCATGTTTCAGCATTTCAAAACTTTTTTTTTCCAAGGAGCACAGCAGTTTTCAGATCAACATCTATGTAGCTCAGGATCTGGAAGACAAACTACAGCACCGAGAGAACCGTGGCAAAGCAGAAACTGAAAATGTGTCGAGAAAACACTGGAGAGAGTGCTGCAGTTGTTAAGAAATAAAAGGAGGAGGTTATCCCCCTAACTGACACTGCACAGGTCTAGATCTGAGGTCACTAAAACTTGATTTTTTTTTTAATATATATTCCAAAATAATTCCTTAAAAGAAAGCGTATCTGGGATTAGTTAACTTTCAGATAACATGAACAACTGAACTTATATTATACTTATATTACTACTGTTTACTGTAGTACTTACATTCTTTTTTTACTACTGGTTGGCAGGTACAAAAATACATTTCACTGTGCATTGTACCATGTATAACTGTGCATGTGACAAATAAAAACCTATCTATATCTATCTATCTGAAAGACTTTAGCAATTTTCAGGTGTCAACCAAAGACAGGAAGGGATCGCCAACAACTCATTACAGGTAACATACAGTGATCGGATATAAAGGACACCATTACCATGGTGATGTGCTTCGTGTGCAGCTCAGATTCAGTACGATCTCTTGGGTGTGAAAACAAAACATCTATTCCGATCTGGGAAGAAATCTCTGTTTTACAGGAAAACAGATGACCTGCAGCAGCTTAAGGTAGAACACACACCCTCTCACTTTTCTGACTGCTAATTTATAATGGATAGTTATTTACTTAATGGGATAAAGCTCTTATTACTAAGTGTTTTAAATATGTTGAATCTAATAATAATAATAATAATAATAATAATTAGTGATATTGGCCAAGTATACTTGTGTATACATGGAATGTGTTCTCTGCATTTATCCCATCCGTGAATTAGTGAACACACAGTGAGGTGAAACACACACTAACCCGGAGCAGTGAGCTGCCATGCTACAGCGGCGCTCGGGGAGCAGTGAGGTTAGGTGCCTTGCTCAAGGGCACTTCAGCCGCTTTCTACTGGTTGGGGGTTCGAACCGGCAACCCTTCAGCCACAAGCCCAAAGCGCTAACCAGTAGGCCACGGCTGTCTTCTCTTCATTTAGACACCTGAGGAGTGCTGCTTGGAGTGGGGCTACAGGAAATGAAAATGTTAGGATCCACTTGGAAGATGCGCCTCATGAGGACACTGACCTGAGGCAAAAGGTCCCCACAGACAGGGAGAGAAAGGAATGTGAGCATTGGAATGAATAACATCAGGGTCTCTGCTGGCAATATGTTTGCAATAGGCTCTACTCGTTCAAAGATTTCTAAATAATTTGTCAGTGTGACGCCCCACGCTGTTAGCTTTTAAAGCTAACTGGATGGTACAGTGTCGTATGAAGCTACATTGCCCCAGCAGACGCTGACAGGCATGAGCACTAAGACGGACAACAGTGAAGACAGATGAGACAAACTATTTGATGAGTACATTAAGAGGGTTATTTGACCATCGCATGACCCCAGGGTCCAAGGCAACATTCCCAAATGACATGACTTGCAAAAACAACGAATCACTCGTCTGCCATGTTTTGTTTTGCTGTCCGCTTCTTGTCACACTGGATGAAACAAATAAGGCCAGAACAGATGTCCCTACTTTCCGGACCTTTTAGAATCCCAGCTAAGAAATGTTTTTACATATAAACTGCAAGACAACATTGTCAGAGAGTACATGATGCACAAGCACGCAACTGTGTGGGTAAGGCTCTGACAAGTGGGTGTTGTTTAGAGGGAGGGATCCCAAAGAGACATGATGTTAATGATGATGGATGACAGAGGATTTCAAGGTTATTACCCATAAAGGCATGTGTCTGAGACATGATCCCATTTAGGTTCATCTACAAAATGACATCATATAAGATTTCTAGTGGAGTGAAGAAAACTGAAAGGTCTTTCTGAGTGGCCACCTCTGTTTATTCAGCACTTACACAATTGGCAGATGAATTGCAAGCTATTATCTTTAGCTAATTCAATAAGAGCCATTTGGTTTATAGAACCCATGCAGACATGCAAGCAAACACTGCTGAATGATATCTAAGAGTCCAATGATCGGGACAGAATCGGGAAAGACTTCAAGGCGTGCTACTTATGACTGAAACTCTTCACATTGAGCAAATCCAGGAAAACAGACCTTTGTCTGCACTAATAAAACAACATCAGCGACTCTTAACAACTACACGGACTTGACTCAGTCTGGGAAATATAGATTACATACATGGAAGACAAAGAAGAAATAATCAAAAAAACTGTTTTTGACATAGGAATAGTTAGGATTCCTGTTGTATCAGGGAGTAATTATTTCATTTCTTTTCTTTCTATATGTAAACCACATAAGCCACATTTCCATGACAGGAACTTCCTCTAGGGACCAATAACTTTCGGAGGAAAGTCCCTGTTTTGGGGGTAATACTTCTAAAAACTGGGGGTGGGGTTTGCAGTGTTAAACATTTCAGACTGGTTGAGTACTCACAACATTTTATTTCAGACACCAATTAAATAAATATCTACAACTAAGTTAACAGTTTAAAATCAGGTTCCTTATTTTAAGTTAAGCATTTTGGGAGTTTTTAATCCCCTTCAATTATTGATTATTAACATTATTATGCCATTTGTTTTTTTTAATCGCCTGCATTGCTGCCACCTGCTGGAGTGGAGTGGAGTGACTTGCCATAAGGCTCTGCACAAAAATAACGATGATACTTTTGATATGTAGGAAGTTCATTTGACTAATCTTTGGACCTTTAGCCCATGGTGAAAACACACATCTAATGGCAGGTTTTATGGTTCACTCACAGATTCCAAAATAGTAGACTGACACCACTGTGAGATAAGTTTGATGCATGGAAAGCTAGACCTCCAGTGTTTGAGTCTGTAAAAGTAAGAGTAAGGATATGCTGTATATGTACCTATGTAACATAAAGTTGCAAAAAATGTGACAGGAATGTAGCTGGCTGAGCCTTTATCTGTAACATGTCAGTCAAGATGAACAATCTTGTGTCTCGCAGACTGAGGGGCCAAACGAAGCACAATCAGTTGCCTTGTGTGTTCCAGCATTGTTCATTGTGCAGTTTGTTTACATTTACTCTATAGCTAATGGCTGGCATTGACACTATCAATGTTTATTACTAATAATGTAAGATTCCTTTAAATCTTGCATGCAACATTGTGTGCAACATTGCCCATTACTAAAGCAACATGTGCATTTGTACCTGAAAGTCACCCCTGCTAAATTCCCCTAATGAAGTCACTTTTGTCTGTTATTGAGGCTTTGAAGCTCTGCATCTGGCATCGCAGAGACATAACTTAATTCAGTTTTTTAACCAAACCATCTTGTGTCAGTTAATGTGTTGCACTGAGCTTCAGATTTGCTTATTACTTTAACGTTGACATATGTAGTGTCTGGGACACTGATTATCAACTTCTTCTTTGCATTAAAAACACAGACGTACAGTGAGAAACACGGAGGAACACTCTCTTACACAACACCTAAAAAAAAATAGAAAAAAACATGGTTAACGTCTGCGTTTGGGGGAAGTGACTTGATTAGAGTGGCACTGTGCCATGAAGGCGCTGAATAAAGCCAGATTTTGTTCCCTAAAAGCAAATCCCCCAGGGCAGATAAACCTCGAGTAGTCCAGACTAAAATGCGAGCGGTGAAGGTGACATACCGAACTGAGCAGACCTCATAACAAATCAATCACATTTAAGTAAACAAAAACTTAACAGGTTGGACAGTTCCTGACAGAAGCGGCTGATAGGCTAGGGCGCAAAGTTCACCCACGGAAAAGTAAAAAAAACACACAACACAACTAATTTGAAGCTTTTCCCTCAGGCTGTCCCGTGTAGGAACTGCTCTAGCTCTGTTACTCATAACAGAGTTGTCACCTCAGGTCCTTCAGTCAAGTTCAGCCAAACCAATAAAGATAAGAATCTGCACATGCTCATCATGATAGAGGACATTCATGAACATGCCAAGGGCTCTTCATTTCAACCCAGCGCTCTATTCACTTAACTTAAAGACCTTATCAGTTTATCAAGCAGTTCAATACCAAGAGTGGTCCCTAGAGACCTAGAGCTGCAAACTATTAGTTTATCAGTTAGTCATTTATTTAGATTTATCTATAGGTTATCTTTGAGTAGTTGATAAATCTGCTGGTTCATTTACCACTAAATATTAAACATATGTATATTCTACCATCCATTTTTCAGCCTTTCTATTGAACCATTTTTCTTTACTTTTATCTAATGATACTATTCATCAAGTATAAGATGAATTCAGTGTAGACCTCATTAGGAAAGCTGTTTTTTTTTGTTGTTGTTTTTTTTGTTTTTTTACCATAGTCTGACATTAATTAGCAAAGATAGTGCTGAGTATGAACTTTAACTGGAAATGCAGCTGTAGCATTTATCTGCAAAGGTTTGCTGTAACGTCAATGGAATCATTTAGTTTTATAGGTCAACATATGCACAAACAAACTTGTAACTAACACTGGGAACCACCGTTGCTATGCATCTGTTCTAGGGAACATTGGTGCTATTGGGTGCCTGATAAGAGAACAACCACACCCAGGCACTGAACACCCACCAAGAAAGAGGCAAAACTTGCTGTGATAGGCCAAATCCTGCATCTACTCATTGTCTGAAGGAAGGAGCTTCTCTGATGAGATGCTTACACTTCTGATGATGGGGTTTGGACTTTGTCAGTTGTTTCCAGCATGTCTGGCAGTGTTAGAGATGAATGTGCATACTGACATATTCCACACAAATCAACTTATTTAAGTCAATGATGATGTCAGTGTGTTATTGCAGCCCTACACCAGCGTGGTCCAATCTGAAACAAATTTGGGAAATGGCGGTCATTCAGCTTTTATTCTGGAGACCTAAACAAGTGACATCGAGGATAGATTCAAATGCTACGTATTAATTGTATATTACAACATCCATCCTAGTCCTACCAAGTGACAATGTCTGACTGAAAAACACAGCTCATGAAAAAACAAAAGAGTGAATGAATGGCATGTTTGACAGAGTGCTCTGTTTATTTTACCATGCAGCGCACCTTACTGATGTCACACAGGGTCAAGGAAAATACATATGGTTTCTGAACAGTATGTCTGTGTCGAGGAGTGTATGAAAGAGCCGAGACATCACAATAACCTGCCTGCGAGTGTGTGTGTTTAAAATGAACTTCATTTTTATGTGGCAAAAAAGGTTCCTATAAAGTAAAGCAGAAGTGTGTGTTTTGTGTGTGTGGCAAGGACGGGCAGTGAGTGTGTGTGAGTGCGCCTCGCTGGTATGAGACGACATTGCATCACCTGGCATCTATTTTGTGGAACACAACCGTATTAAGGCGGTTACACATGTCACAGCTGCAGCAGTTAAAAACCAGCCTCCTGGCTCCACCAGGACTTTTTTAATGATGAATTACGATAATATGATAGTTTAAAAGTTCCCCATGGGGCAAATGGTTGCCAAATAAAGCCGGCCCTGCTATTAGGCACCCATCTGCGCCAGACTTCGGCTGGATGAGCCAAACTCATGCCAAGTGCTGTAACTGAGCCCTCTGCTCATAATCATTGTTTTGGGGCAGGAAGACAGTGTGGTTTTGGTCTTGGCACAAATAGCAGAGTATAATGACGAAACGGCAAATCACACAGTCAGAACTGCCAGACACAAAACTGTGAATGCAAAGTTGGATATAGAAATACTGCTTAAAAACAAACACACAAAACAAACGGCACCGGAATTTCTTTGCATCAATTTATAATCAGTGACAGTTTTGGCCACTTGAGGGCAGCAGAAACAAGTTGTGAACAAAACTGACCCATAGTAGCTACTATCCCTGACAGAAAACTTTGTATTAAACAGTTATTTGCTCATCCAGCATTTATGTCGCAGATCTGTTAGGAGGCCTTTTTCATGTAGTCTGATTCTACGGCTGCTAGATGTTCCACTAGCTAGTCTAGAACTGTGTCTCTCTTGCTTGTGCATGAGCAGGTGGTCCACAATGCATTTTTACATTTGACAGTTAAGAAAAAGGTTCGAAATTTACTAGATTAAAAAACAAAACAAAAAAACATGCAGCTGCAGATTCTAGCAGTAAGTTGCGTTGTGTTGCAGAAAATAGAAAGATGTTATTCTAACAAACAAAAGCTTGAATGGCACAAAGGCAAGCGCATAAAAGCTCTATGTAAAAGACATTAACCCAGACATTGGCACGTTGTTGCAGAGTAGCCAGCACTATGGTTAGAAAACAACAACAAAAAAAACTGCAAGTGCAATCCATTACGACCAAAGCATCTTTGAACTTTAACAGGAAACTGTTTCAAATCACCAACTATCAACAAGTAAGAATGTCAACTGACACACCGCAAATAAAAAGCACCATCATCATTGCTGGTAGTACCTGCAACACCAGATGCGCCAGATGTCACCATCAGGGTTTTAAGTCTTCACCACAACACAGATGCTTAACATTTTCAAGCTAAAAGACACAAGTGTAATGCAGAGATCGGACACAATTATGTGTCAGCACTTTAGCCAAAGCGGAACCGTTTGGGTAAAAACAACTACATCATTACATTCCCCTTTCCACGCAAATCTGTGCCCTAGTATCATGCAGGCTGTTGTGTGTCTGCAGACTCTGTGTGGTGTCTGAACAATAGCGGACACACAATGAAATGACACTGCAGAGTCATCACTGAGGTAATGTTAGGTATGGTCAAAAAAAGGAAAAAGGAAGCGAATAAATAGCCCTTCCTTTACTTCATCTCTAACACCAAACATCTGAGGAACTTTGTCTGAACACTATCAACCCACCATCTGCCATCTGGTTCCAGTTGGCTTGAAAAGAGATTACAGACGAGGAAAGAGGTTCTGGTCCAACATGTGGTTTGCACCTAGCCCACTCCACCCGCCTTTGTTCACACAGAGCAAACCGCAAGCTGTGACCCGCTCCACAAGCAGAACCAGATCGATGACCCACTCTGCGTGGACTGTCGGGAGTGGAACAACGCACGCCACGGCACATGTGGGCCTCTGTGTGGTTAAAGGCTGGCTAATGGGCCCCAGATCAGGGCTCACCAAGCACTAAGGCCCAGGATCGCGTTTCATTGGATGCAGATGCCTTGTTATGGATCTGGCATTATATTGGCGATGACATCATGAGCTCAACCTGCTGGAAGGGCATGAGTGTCTCAGTGACCCAGCTGGTGCTGAGCGTTTGATCTGTCCTGACCCAAGGGCTTCTTGATGTCGCAGAAGCGTCTCAGAGTGTAGCAAAGTGAGCATGGATGATGGTAATTCTCCAGTGAAAACAGTAAAATTGAAAATGTAAAACACAATGCAAGACTCATCTAATTAGCTAAATATTTAAAGAAGCCGCTAGATGACCTTCTCCACAATACAAATTGGATAAAACACTCCCCAAAATAATCACATTTATTAACTAAGTATTTTTAAATCCTAACCAGGTGTGGTGATTGAAATATTACAATTATCCTGAGGGTGGTGCTAGAGAAAAGGTTATATGGTCGTCCTTTCTTAGTATGAATGTGCAACTCAGACGTAAAGGTAATCTGCTACCAGTTCATTCTTCTGTGAAATACTGAGACTCATCCTCTTGGAACCATGAATGCTGGTCTTCTACGGTATATACGTATAACAGAACTAAAAGATTTAAAACTATGTCTGTCCCCAGAGTGTCCCACTGCTGGTCCTCCACCGACACCCTCACACAGAAGGTCAAGATGGTTAGTCGGCGACCTCTGCTTCTGAAGCGAGTCCTTGGATAGCTGTTAGGTGAGTAGACAAGCGACGCTGTCAAGTACGGAGACACTCAGACTCAGGGATACCTTGTTTGTGCAGCTGCTGTTCTGCATTCTGTGCTTTAGTGATACGCATCTCACAAGGTCAGGAGCTCCACTAATCCACTCAAGACATATGGAAGTATCACAGCTGGATATAGCTGACTGGATGGATGGATGGATAGAGGGATAGATGAATGGATGGATTGGAAATGACAGAATACCCCAATTCAAGCAGCCGTAGAGCCACGGCCGGGAGCACAATTCTTTCTTCATTCACGTTTTCTCGCTTCTGTGAACTATATGGAACTGCATCTAGGAAACAGGCATTTCACATTTCATTTGAAAAACGTCATGGCTCTCACTTTATCTGTGGAGGCCATGGAACTAATGGGTTCGGGGACCAAGAACTTGGGTTTTTGCTGGGTTTAATCCAGCGGGTAACATGTATACAAAAGATTCATACACAATTACATGCTGTGTAGATAAAGAGACCAATTTGTGTTTTACGCTACAAACATTTTGATGTCTGCTGTAAGGTTGGGCATCCAGCCTCAGGTGAGAAACGTCCATGTTCATTTTTGCTTTCAATATTTTTGGAGACTGCTGCTGGGTTACAACTTGCAAAACCTTCAGGCGGCACTCTGCCTTTTAGGTATGTGTCTGTTTCTGGACTAAATTACCATTCTTGTTACATGCATTTGGGATATGTGGGGGTTATTTATGCACCACCAGTGTCATAGGTACACTCTGATCTAAGCAGCTTTGACAATGGCAGCTTTGAAGGAGACATAAATCTAGCACAGAGGAATTTCTGGGGTTAGATGTAACTGTGTCAATAAACACTATTTATCAACTCTTAATAGTACAATATGTGATTTGTTGCCATTACAGGTCATTCAGATATGAAGGTGAGAAACTAGTGGGAAACACATGACAGTGGAGGATACTGTATTTGCTGAATATTCATGGTTATTGTATTGTGTATTCTGTTCTGTCCCTTGAACTGCAGTTATAGTATTATTGTTACAATATGTTGGAGGGGTGGATTTATTTCCATGTAAATGGGAATCGTTTAATCTTCAAGTCAAAATTGGACAAAAATGTTGGCGTAAGTGGAAATTGAGAAATACGTTCCACAGCTTCAGCGGTGCCGTTAGTCTGCAGTAAACATCTGCTGTTTGACACTGGCTGTGGACGGTAGGGTGGATGACTTGTGTCCAGAAAAAGTTCCAGACATGTTTATTTTCCTCCACTGGCACTCAAATTATTTTGTTAGAGTTTGGAAGCATGGATGTAACTGGATGGATGCAACTCTCACACAATGAAGGCCTACTGGCAGGGCGCATAGTCCAGGTCTGGTCAGGTTTTAGTCATGGTCTTTTACAGTGATGGGTGTCCTGAACCTCCTGGTTTTCACTACTGGAGTAGCACGTAAAGCACATCAACAAAACGAGTGCCCGAACAGCTTTAGATAATTAGCTCGGGGAAACTTGTTACCACTTACATCACGTGCCATCCTGTGCTCAGGTGTTGATTCACTGTGTAAGCAGAAATGACAAATTCCCAAATAAACTCAGTTACATCTGGAGCAGGGTGAGATTCAACTGAGGAAAGCAAGCTGGAGCGTAAACACGGGAAGATTTTTACGTAATCATTGGCATATTCAGTGGTACCCGGCGAAGGTCTGAAAAAAATCTTTGCCATCTACAGTAACAGTGTAAAAACATTCAGCAGGCTGGCTTCAATCAACGCGCTGCTGGAGTTATGTGTCACCTCACCAATCTAATCCAAACTCACGGCTGGTTTCCTGCTCTCAGACATCTCTGTTTGAGTCGTCTGCGTGCCTCTGATGACAGCAATGAGAAAATGTGACAAAACTGTAGAGCAAACAACGCACACCGCTTTGGATTCCAGTCATGACGTACTCTTGCTCCTGGCAGAGGTCCAACGTAAGATCACTCTCTGCAGGTCTCGGCTGGATTAAAAGCGTCAGAAACTCAATGTTATCTCATAGCGTGTGCACCGCTGTCACTGGACCAACCCCACTGATAAAACAAAGAAGACCCAGACACTGCAAGCACTGATGAGAGAACAGGGCTGGTTCTAGAAAATGATGTTTTGATTAACCAAGTCTGCTTGGCACAATAAAAGCATTCCATGCGATTCAATAACTGTGGAGGACTTTTGGCTCGGGTTTCCACATGTGTTTTATGCAAACCAAAGACATTTTGTGAGCATGATGTATCCGTCGAGTCCAAACATCTCTTTTGGGCCATGTAAAAGAGATGAAATTTGGGTGTCCACGGTGCTAGTGTCTAGTCTTTAATCACAAAGAATTAAGTATTGGTGTAAATAAGAAGGTGCACATTAAGAGGTGAGAGAGCAGCTGCAATGAAAAGGTCAGTGAACCGTTCCACTTATTTTAAGGACTTCAGACTTGTTGATGTAGAATAAATCAACACTTCTTAATTGGTGTCTTTCTTCTCCGAGGAGCTGTTAGACTAATTCAGAAACACAATTAAATGTAAATGACCTGCAGGGAAAAATAGCTGCGGCCTTATTTTTTCACTGCGGTCAGTCCTGGTCAAATAAAGTTATCCTTTCAGGCCGCACATGTTTTTAGAAAAAAGAGCAGCGCACGGGCCAACTGAAGCTGGTGAGTGTCAGAGGAACAGCTGATGAAAAGTGGAAGGTTTTCATCTGGATCCAAACTACACTGAACAAACGATGTAATGTGGCTGATAAAACCTTGCTAATATATATATATATATATATCACATATATATCAGCCTGCTGCATCTAAAGAACCTTAATAACAAGGTGCTGCAGCCTTGTTGTTAGTGCATCCAGGGAATTAACAGTTTAAGGAAGATGATGAAAACTGAAATTCACTTGGCTTTAGGGTGGAAGTTTTTAGAAGAGATGTATATTTGAGGAGGTGGGCTAAGAACCTCAAAACCATGTAAAAAGGGTCTCAGCACTTAAATGTACAGAAATGAGGTTTAATTCTGAATGTCTCGTAACAGCTGATGACTGAGGTTACAGTCTGTCACCCAAAATCAAACTTAGTGCTTAATGTGAAATGTAAAGAAGGCTTTCACTTAACATCTTCTAAGTGTGTTGACAAACCGTTTCCATGATCAATAATCGTTTTTGTTTTTTTAAATTCTGATCTTTCCCTCCACAGGTGTCTGCTTGCCTCTTACCTGGCTGCAGCATCCCGGAGCCGGACTCCCCTCCGGAATCCGCCGGTGCGTCGTCCGGTGACTCGCTGCCCGTCGCTGTGAGCCCGAGGAGGCAAACTGTCCATTTGATCAACCAACACAGCAACATCTTCTCTGTGTATTCGCCTTTGCACAATGGAATTAAACATATGCAAACTAATATATATATATAAATGGGTAAAAAAAAAAAAAAAAAGTGGGTAAAACAAAACAAAACAAAAAAACTCCAGTTAAATAAAAGTTAAAGTGAAGGACATTGTTTAAATGAACTTCAGTTGTCTCTCAGAGAAAATGTTTTTAAGGAGTGGACTAGAGTGACTAACTTCTCATCCTCTCCTTTCCTGTGAGCAGCAGCAGCAGCTTCTCTCCTCCTGCAGCTGCATCACAGCACCAAGGCGCCAGGAGAGCCGACACAAGCCCCGCCCCCTTCGGTTTAATGCGGACCAATTAAAAAGCCGCAGAGCCTTTGCCCAATTTGTTTCAGAGCCTGTCTCGAACTTGACTTTTTTTCCCTTTTATATACTTGTCAAGACATAAAAGAAAGCTGGACGTCTCCTCACTGCCATGCAGGACAATAATGTGTCAAATGCTGTCAGAATCCAGGGACCAAAGGCACAGCAGCACGGTAAGGAACAAACTGTACTTGGATATTATATGCCACTATAGAGTTCCAAACAAAGGCAACGCCCATGGATCAAGCAAGACCATGAGAAAATACAAATACAGGTAGTCTGGCAAAAGGTGAACTTGGAATAAATAGAAAATGGACTAAAAGATGTGAGACATATTTGTTCTGATTGGACTATTACTCAGATGTCCATCGTCATCATAAAACATTCCCAAAATGTCTATTGATACGGTGAATTCAGGTATACTGGGTGAGATAACAGGAACAATGCTGGACATGAGGCCCTGAAAAGTGTAAGTCAGAGCAGGTTTAATTGTGTCCCTGCTGTGGAAGAACAAGGCACATGAAAACATCTCGAGGATTGTGGCCAACATGAAACATGACTGAATCAGACTTTTTATGATATCTGCAAGTAGCCAGCTGCTTTTTTTTCAAGCATTCAAGCAGAATTTATACAGAAACCAAAAACAGATCCCCTTTTAGTGTTTTAACATGGTCAAAGTCACTCTAGCAATACTTTTTTTCAAACTACTGAACACTCTTATGATTCAAAGATATCACACACATCTAATCTTTCACAACAGGACAGTGGACACCTGGAGGAATTCAGAAATGTATCATATGTGGAGATATTATTTTAACTGATGACAAGAGCAAATCACAGAACTGTACCAGTGTAGCTGAAATCACTGTACGCGACATGAGTTGTCTCTGAATACCACACAAAACAACTGGTGTAGACCTAGTCTTGAATGTTGCCAAACATTTTAAGTACTTGAACTAATATATGCAACTAAGGTGTGAGTAAACTGAATTGGAATTTTACAATTTTAGTTTATCATTACCTGTTTTTAAAGTGTAAGTGAACTTTAACATATTCAGTAAATGCAGTCAACACACGTGACTCTGTTGAGAACTGTAGAGCCAAGCTTGAAACGGATCCTTTTACCTTATCACCTTTTCATTTAGTGCTTCTTCTTCTTTTCTTCATTTATTAACTGCACTGGATCTGGATCTTCTTTGTTGCATGTGTATTTTGTATCTCATGCCGTTTCTTGGCTTCCTGGTGGAAAGATCCCATGACTCAAGTTGTACCGCAACACCGCAAGTCTTTCGTATGCTATACATACTGTTAAGCTCCTTGAGATAAATCTGTGCTTTATTAAATTAAGTGACAGTTTGTACAGAATGTAAGAATTATAATTTACCATAAACAAGAAAACATTTTTATTTTTATAAAATGTGGCCATAGAAAAAACGGGTCAGAAAAGGGTGCAATACCACCGGTGGTCACTAGGGGCTGAGTGCAACAAATCTTTGTCCCGGAGGGAAGTGTCAGAGTTCCAGCTTGAACCACACTGCTACATGCGGAGGAAACAAAATATAGAAATGATTTGGTGCAAAACCTGACTACTTTTAATAATAGACTTACCATTTTTAAGTCTCTCTTCAAATTACAAACTGTGTCCCAAAGGATGTGGCAACCAGATCCTAAAAGTAAAGCAGGAAAGTGGCTTTAAGTGCAATCCCACTGATGGTCACTAGGTGTTGGCTCCAAACAATCTCTGGCTGCATCCATGTTCCACATCCAATTTATGATCAGATCCCAACCCCATCCACAACACATTCAGTCTCCAGACACATACATGCTGTATGTTCATAATCATATCTCTTTATTCAAGGACTTATATTCTTACAAAATCTAAAGGTACAGCCGAAACGACTGTGGGAGAGACAGTGAAGTAACAGATCAGGCAGCGAAGGATTCAGCCACTCCAGAACCTCTTTTCTCAGAAAGAACCTTGTTTCCATTTTGGTGGTTCTGTTCAAAAATGGTGTTCAAGCTTGTTTTATTCTATTTTATTTTTTTCTTTACCTGAAACCGATACATTGTATGTTTAGATAGTCAGAAAATACAACCAGGAAAGAAATCGTACAAATCATGGACTTGAATGAAGGCAAACATATTTTTTTCTTCTTTTTTTCACATGCACATTGTCTTTTGAGAACATGCAAACAGGACATGTCCAGAGGGGGGCAGCCATAGAAAACTGGAGGAGGAAAACTCACCCTGCTCATGAAGGGTACATTGGAGGTTTGGAAATGAAGGATTATTATTATTATTATATTTTTTCAAATCTGCTGTCAAGATGAACACATATCTCTGCTCCAATATGACAACTTACACACAAGTCCACAAGCAATCTACTGTTACCTTGACAAAGAAAACAGAGCCAAACCTACTATTAGACCTTATTGCTTTAAAGTCTAAATCCTGTTACAGCCATCAAATAGATTCCACAATGATGAGACAAACCGAAAACATAAAGGGAGCAATCAGACTTGGGTTCAAATATTCCCAAATAATTTACATGAGCATTAACATGCCAGGAAAATACACTGAGCTGTATGTTTAGAAAATCTGAACAAGAAACTATTAACTGCCCAATTCAATCTGAGGGTTTAGAGTTATCTTCTGAACTAATAAACAGACCCATAAACTCTAAGGATCACAGCTGCACCTGACATTTAAACGTGTGCACTCATCTTTTAAAGATAAGGCTCCAATATTTGTTCCGATTTACACATTCCAAACCAATATCAACAAAGAATGAATTGTCTGTGTCCCCAAAACTTCAAACTCCTTTCCCAAACCTATTAACAACTCATCAGTGAGTCACAGTTCAGCACTGGCTGATAATGAACACTCAACTGTAGTTTATTTTGATCAGTCCCACCTGCTGTCCATATAATCATTGCAGTATCCAATTCTGCGGCACAAATTAGTCCGTAGCAAATCCACTATTTCTTCCTTTGAGCTAAAACTACAACGCTCAGCTGTTTCAGAAAATGATTGGAACCGATGAGCTTGGGGCCACACATGGTGTAGGGACACGTTACCCCACTGCCATAAGCACGCACTGTAGTTTAGTTTTAGTCAATCCCTCACTCACACACACACATACCTTTCTGCTGCTACTGAAAACAGATTGCAAGGATTATTTAATCCTGTCTGAGCTGAGAATTCTTTCTAAAATCAACAGAAACCAGCAGTTTTCTGGAAATGTTTAACTATTATTTTAAAATGATTTACCTTGATATACGTTAATATAACAATAATTGGACCTCAGGCTACCAGGGTACAAGAAACTAAACTGTGTTGGTTCTGGTCTTTTCTTGGAATTTGTTGACCTGAGAGAAATAGAGAGTAGTGCAAGCCTTAAGACTTGGACACACCAAACTGAGATCAAAGATCTGCCAGCAATAGATGCTGACTGTGATGTCGCCTGTCCTGTGTCTGGACCAGAAAGTTGCACTTGAACACACCGCAAAGACTACAGACATACGTTCTCTGCCTGTGGAATGTTATGAACAACTACAAACCATTTTACAGAGGTTAATTGGTTAATATATAGTTAATCTGGCTGAATATGTTGAGAAAATATTTATGTGTTTGAATGTTGATAGTAGAAAAAAATATGAAGCCAGAAGAGGCTTCTGTGTACTGTTTGAACTTTTTGTATTGTTCACTTCATTGTTTTTTTCCTCATGCCTTGGCCAGTCAGGGAGGTCTCGCTCTGAGACTCTGAGACAATCAACAGGGGTCTGACTAGAGCTAATGAAAAACTAGGATCAACAAGATCAACACTGGAATCGACCACCGACTTGGTGTGCCTTGGCTCTTATCCTTTAAGAAGTTCAACAGGTGAAGAGTGTTATGCAAACAGTCAGTAATGGATGTAACATGGCACAGATACAGCCTCCAATCTCCGATCTGTCAGTACAAATTTGGAACAACAACTCTGAAGTCTGGGGATATTTTGGCACACACCTTGCTGTAGGGACTATATATCTTGCCTGGCTGGGAATGCCTAGGGATCCCCAGGAAGAGGTGGAATGTGATGCTGGGGAAGAGGGATGTCTGGAATTCCCTGCTTAGCTTGTTGCCACTGCAGCCTGAGCTCAGAGAAGCAGATAACAGAGAGATGAATGAAACTTGCTGAATGGAGACGACACACTTAGAAACATGGCGGACATGTTTCAGGGCATGCTGCATGTCCATCTC
The DNA here is from genome assembly GCA_005024645.1 of Planiliza haematocheilus. Taxonomy (NCBI): domain Eukaryota; kingdom Metazoa; phylum Chordata; class Actinopteri; order Mugiliformes; family Mugilidae; genus Planiliza; species Planiliza haematocheilus. The sequence continues at coordinate 3,314,472 of SRSE01001041.1, forward strand.
TCACAAGTATCAAATACAGCTGTTTTTATGACTAATATGCATGCACCGATCAGGCATAACATTATGACCACTGAGAGGAGACGTAAATAGCATTGACCATCTTGTAACAAATCAATATTCTGCTGGGAAACCTTTGGACATGGCATTCACGTGGATGTTACTTAGATGTACCACTGACCTGGACAAGATCAGGCAGCCCCACCCCATAGCAATGACACTCCTTGATGGCAACAGGATGCTGTCTGACACAGGCACACGCACAAAAATGGTTTAGGAACAACTCAAAAAACATGAACAACACAAGGTGTTGACCTGAACAAACTGATCAAGTATCTGTGGGATGATCCACAGAGGCTCAACCCAAAGGACCCAAAGACCCCCCACTAACATGCTTTTGCCATCACAGGACACCCTCAGAAGGCCCATGTCCATTCACTGATGAGTCACAACTGTTTTGGAGACACAATATTAGGACATACACAATATTAGGAAGGTGGTCATAATGTTATGCCTGATGGATGTATATTTTTCAATAAATTATGTGTCATGGCACTCCTCATTTGTCACACAAATGCTGGAAAAAAAAGTGCATTTTAAGAGCACAGAGCAAAAATATACCACACATCTTGTTTTCAGAATTCATGTTATTTCTTCATTTCCACTGAAAAATACACAAGGAAACCAAAGCTGGAAAAACAACCCCCTCGCCCACTAGCAGTACATTTAGGAGGTCTCATTGTACAATTAGTTGGGCGCTTTAGAAGATAGGTACAGGCTGGCGGTTAGTATTGGCCTGGGCAGAACTCCAACAATGACACAAAAATACATAGCTCCACTTCTGTGACATTATACCTTAATACTTTTAATCTGAATAATCTGGTTCTCTCAGCAAGTTTAAAAACTAAAAAATATTTAAAAATACAACTTGACCCAAGTCTGAACACAGTTTTATATTTTGGGTGGTTCTATCTGAGTAGGCATCATGCAGTCGACTTGCCAACGTTCAAAACACACCGTGATTTACATACATCAACTCTGATAACATTTGTGCCTTAGTTTGTGTTGCCCGTTCTCTGTACATCATATAATATACATTTATAATTTACAACTCTTCATACAGAAATGTAAAATTTGGTCGCAGTCGCACTAAAGCCTGAACCTGGGGATTCCAGAGGGTAAAGCTACAGGGCAGATGAAGTGTCGTCTTGTTGCATAGCCCTACTTTTAGTCAACAGTCAGTAGCAACAACACAAATCTTTATTGTACCTGTGAACATACACACAGGTACCTCGCCTACAAACCCTCACACAATTCTGCTTTCAATGCTGAGGAAAGAGATGAAAATAAAGGATGCCCACCAAATTTGGGCAAATATGATGGAGATGACATAAATATATGTGTGTGTACTGCATGCTTGAGGAGGCAGGCGTTTCTGAATTTGAGATTTTTGTTTGATTATTAATCAAAAAATGGCACTTTTTCCCCATTCACAGAGCGTTTTCTACCAACGACTGGCAGTATATTCGAAAGAGAAAGGCAAATGCTTACCATACACCCTTAAGCAAAGTTCAGACACTATTTTTAACAACCCTGGCATGCACTAACATTGCTTACTTTGGATCTCTAATTCCGACATACCTATCACAAGATTTAGTACCAAAAAAAGTATATATATTTTGTTTTTGCATTCTGTCCTTTAGATCAGATTCAAACTCACTTTGTTCTGTCTTATTTTTCTCAGTTCACATCCTGTACTGTAAGCTGAAGTCTACCTGACATCAAGCCAGGCTGCATCGTAATACATAGTGGAAAACGAGGCACTTAGTATTTAGCCACTTGATTTCAAAAAAGAGTTGTTCTAGTTCCTATGTGCACTCCAAAAATTTACATCTGGTACAATTTACAAAACACGTGATAGTGTAAACTCTCTACAACACTTTAGTCCTGTTTCTAGCACACCATCGTATGTTTGTCTTCTAACTACTTAATATGATTATTAGGTGTTATGGCAGAATTTTGACGCCTACATAAAAAGGTTTTCCTAATCTGCTCTGACATAACTTTAGTAATAGCTGACGAAGAAAAATAAACTGCTGTGGCCTTTTACCTGTAAATTTCTCATTATGTAAACATAAATAGACAAACAGTTTCACTCAAACTATTTTCACTCAAAGAATGAGGAGGTTTTGGCTTTTGTCTTCTTCTCCACTGGATGTACTGGCCAAGGCAAAATACTTAAGGGTCTTCACATGTGCTATAATTTCAGTGCAAGTAAAGGGGGTAGAAAAAGTCTGTTTTAATTCCTTAAAGAGGTTGTTATATTAAAAAGAGTAACACTACAAAGCTGGAATGATTTGTGACCCCCTTTAACAGCACTTTCCACTTCTTCCTTTTTCCACAACATCTGCATGAGTCGACTGGCAGTCGGCCTCCAGCTGTGCCAGCTCACTGCACCTGACATGAGTGCTGAACAGCACCTGTAAGCTTCCCCTTCTAGCTAACGCCAAACCGTTTTCTCTAAAGTTTTCTTCCACGTTAGCACCAGTCTTCTTCCTCCCTCTCCCTGAGACTTCCTGTTCCTCTGTTCCCAGGGCCAGATGCAGAGTTGACCCCAAGGGTGAAATGGTACCCGTTAGGCATAACCCCCATCCGGGCCTGTGTGGCGGCAGCTGTGACTGGTGCAGCAGCAGTGCCGTGTGAGGCCGATTCTTGAGTGGAGGCAGCAGTTCTGGTTGAGCGTCCGCCTCCATGGCTGCTTACAGCATCGTGGAAGTCCTCACTCTCTTCGAGGAGGGCCCGCTGAGAGGAGTCTTGCTGCTGCCGGTTTAAATTGGGGTCTGAACCAATGCGGGTAACCGGTATTGGGGACTCACTCTGGCCCCCGAGTAAACGATCATGCTCTGAAAGGCCACGGCTGAAGCGAGTCTGGTGCCCTGTCGTAGCAGAGCTGGCACCGGACGGGAGGGGGGAGGAGTTGGCAGTTTTGTAGGCCACAGCGGGACGAGGGGTGAGGGGCGTCTGTGGGAGCTGCCTGCGACCACGGCCTGGTGTGCTTGACCCAGAGGGGAGCGTCACAGGGCCTGCTTTAACCACACTGCTACCATGCTGAGGAAACACATAAAATAGAAACGACTGAACAATGCTTACTGTAGAACACTCAAAGAATTATGGGTTTCAGGAAGACATCGCCTTCTAATTCTTGTTCAAGCTTGAATTTTTACAGCTAAAATAGTTTTCGTGTTGTTTTTTTCTCCAGTGGTTGAGCAAGGAAAGACTGACTGGGGCCAAGGGGGAAAAAAGAAATCACAAAAGAACGACAGTAACTTTGGATAGAACAGATTTTGTTTTCAGAATACATTTGTACATACTTTGTTTCTCTGAGGATATAATATTCAGTTAGTAAGTGATCTTTTCCAAGGTAATATGTACAGGAGGAGTGAATACAGCAATGACAGATATCTATATAAAATTACAGAAATATGTGAAGATGTTGTAAACGATACTCAACCTTATAATGACGTGCTTTAATTTTAGTCTAAAACTGAAGCCCTTTTCACAATCTAGTCTTGTGTTTTATTCCGTCTTAAAACGATATAGAGATGCCGTTGTAAAATATGCTTGCTACAGTAAATATTTTATGCATAGAAAACAGCATATTTGTCATTTTCCTGCTGATGATCTGCCATGCCTTTTCTGCAGACAGCGTCACATCCTGCTAGTTTCAGAACATATAGTGTGGTGTTAGTTAAGAAACACATGATCAGATAAACTAAGAGCTTTTGACTTTATACTTCTTGACTGCCATTTCAGATGATCAATTTACTGTACTGTGCAAAGGGGCAACAATTTCTACACTTCTATGCATGTGAACACCACAAAGTCACTGTTTCATCTAAAATCCAACATGCTGGAGGACAGAGCAAAAACAAAACTTGGCCCACTGGTTTAACACTTCACTGTTTTAATAATGCAGCCACTAACAGCGTGACAAGTGACTCACTTGTTTGAGGAAACCAGAGTTCTGTCCCTCTCCTGGAGATGTGGATCGACTAGGACCGGCTGACCTGGCATGGCACTGCTCCCTGCTACCATAACGCTCACAAGAGTAGTAGCGCTGCTTCTCTCCTGCCGAGGAGTGGTGCCTCCTCTCGTGGGGCCGACTGCGGTCGCGCTCCCTTGCTCGCTCTCTGGACAAGCCTTCAGCTGAGGGGTCAGTGAAAGAGCCTGGAGGATGTTAAGATGCAGTTTAATAACAATAATTTTGCTGACTGACTGGATGACTCGGGAACAAACTGTGGAATTCAACCACAGGGGATGAGCAGTGGGTTTCCATTTTGTGTGAATCATGAGAGCACAGGTGTGTAGTAAACACAGAAGTGAACAATGATTTAAAAGTAAGACTCCACAGGGCACCTTTTAACCACACTTCTCATTCAATCAAACTTTTGACTTTTGTGTCTTTGGTTCTGTTCAAGACATGGGATTCATGAAGTCTTAGGTGCTATGAGTGAAAATCAACAATAGAAGTTGATCAGCTCTATAGGGATATTTTTTTTTAAATCTCAAATTTTCAGTTTGTAAAGAGTAACAGATTTAGTCTTAGACAATCAAAATGGGAAAAAAAAATAAAACATACCTTCACCTGCTCCACATTTATTTTTATCTTACAGCTTTTAACAGATAACCTTGTGTGTTGTGTTGGTTGGTTTTCCATGCCCTTACATGAAAAATACCACTGATTGAGAGAGAAGACACTTGAACATCTTGATCTGATTCTTCTTGGAAGAATCATATATTGTAATCTCATATATCTTGGAATAAATGCATGCTTCACCACATCCAGGCAAATTACTTCAACAATAAACGAGATCCAGGTTGTGGTTTTGTGGTGGAAGTGAGAATTGCTCATCATTTTCATGTATAAAATGTAGGTGATACTTGTGCTCCATGATAGGCATCACCATGGTTCTGTAACATAAGAAGTGCTGTGTCATAATATCGCTGATTAAAGTCACGCTCACCAGTGCTATGTGTGCATGCTTCTGTCTGGACACTGGGTGTGTGCCATAAGGCAAAGCAGTGTAGTGTAATTACTTTTCTTAGTGCTGGAATAATTCCAATTTTCAGATTGAAACCCTGATGACAGAAGTACAGAAGCCTATTCATCGTAATCTGATGACACAGATCTGTTTCTAGAATGACGAGCTTTGAGGCCTAGCGCTCACCCCGTCTCTTGCTGCTTCACTAAATTTAATAGCTGTAGAGAGGGTTGCTGATGTTCTGCTATCTCACCAAGACGTGACTATAAATCCCTGTCCTGGACCTGTCCGCTGTGGCCTTTTATCTCAGCAATAAAGCCCAGGTGCTGCCCTCCAGTGTTGACACAAAAAAAAACAGTCATCTAATCACTCCACCATATGACCACCACGACCACAGCTTTCTACAATAGAAAAAAAAATGTTTCAACATGTAATCTTACAGTAATGAGCCCCTGCATCTGTGGTGGCTTGGAACATACAGTTTGTACAAAAGTCCTAAAGTTGATTTTCATTTTTTTACACAATCTGAATAAACTCTAAAATGTCAGGTGGTGGGCGGCACAGTGGCATGGTGGTTAGCACTGAGGCCTCACAGCGAGAGGGTTCAGGGTTTGTCAGGCTGACAGGTGATTCTAAATTGGTCATGTGTGTGCCTGTGAGTGTGAATGGTTGTCTGTCTTTATGTGTTAGCCCTGTGATAGACTGGCGACCTGTCCAGGGTGTACCCTCCCAGGGTGTATCCCCCACAACCCTTCACAAGACGAGTGATTACAGAAGATGAATGAGTGAATGAATGTCATGTGGTCAAAGTTAGTTGGAAATTCTTTTAAAAAAAAATAATCCTTCCTGGTGTTTCATCAATGGACAATGTGACATCTAAGATTTAAAGGCCAGCCAGGTACCATTTAACAGAACCCATGAGAAAATAAGCCAACAGGGACAGTGTGAAAAAGACTGTAGAAATACAGTCATGAATAGTCTTGAAACAGTCAGCTAACTGTGTAATCTGAGGTGTTGGAAAGAAAACGAATAAAATAAAATAAAAAAAATTAAGAAAAAAAAAACAATAACACAATACCAGCGCTGACGGAGATGATTCACATGGTTCACATCTTCTCATCATCCAGGTAGGTAATGAAATAGTCCAATTTTAAAAGTACCTGATAACAGTTATCTCACTTAAAACAGCATCTGCAGCAACTGGTACAGAAACTAAAGATAAGAAAAGGTTTCTTTTATCAGACTCCTAGTGTTTCTCCTCGTGTCCTAGTGAAAAAGAGGACATCTGTTTCTTAAAATGGCATGGTTTATTGTTTTTCATGTTTTTCAACTTGTAAAAATTCACCCTTTTTCAATAACTTGCAGCTGAGTTTGTAAAGTTATGAATAGATCAGCATTCTCTGCACTTAGACAGCTTGAGCTGTATTTCTAAATGTGACTCTTGAGGTCAAGGAAGAAAGGGAGCAACCGATAAAAAAAAGAAGAAAGAAAAGAAATCCGCAACAAAGCAGATTTTCTTCTGAAAGCTCATAACTCTCTTTCTGCTAATCAGATGGAAAGCCTGACATGTGAAATCCCTGGTTGAAACGCAGCAGAAAACCCTTCACCTACATAACCCGATCACGGAACTATAATCCTATAAAGAATTTCTGCAGCTATGTTAAGACATCCAAGTGATATGAAAGGAAAGCCTGGCCTGCTATCTGTTGCACCATTAAAGTGTTGCCAAGTTTCAGTGTGGAGAATCTATCCATCAACACCTAACAACAAAACATTCAGTTCTCTGCTCTTTTGCAAATTCTGCCCAATATATTACTATAGTGCAGAGGCATTTGCATTGTTTCACAGAAATATCACACATTTTTGTTAGTATCAATACATACTGTATATATATGTATCATTAAATAAGGAGCCTATTGCTACTTTAATGTTATTAATGTTGTCCTTTCTTCAACAACCCATGAACAGTAGAAACCTTTTAAAATCAGTTCAATTCTAAATCTCTACTAATCATAATATAAATTTGCCTTACCAACAGTGCTGGATGGCTGCACTGATGCAGCTCTATCCAGGGACTTCTGCTTCTTGTCTTTGTCTTTGTCCCTGCGTCGATGGCAGCGGTGGTGGTGGTGATGGTGGTGGCCTCTGTCCTGACCTTGGACTTGTCCAGACCCCATAGAGGACTGGGCCTGACCGGGACGCTCCAGGTCATACTCCCACAGGCCATCCTCCTGATGGTGGTACTGTGGCGTTAGAGAGGATGCCGATCGTCTAATGGGACTGAGATCGACAATTGGCTGAAAGGGCAAGACAAACATGGAGAAGTGTAAAGACAAAGCGAAGATGAGAGCTTATAGTGGTGATTTTTCCCAAATCACTTGTACTGGATCACCAATATATCCACAAAACACGAATGACACAATAAGTGGACGGCAACCTTTTGGCTAAAGACCAATGATCAGCACGTTCTTCTCCAGATACAGACGTTAGAAAAGTCTGAGAAGAATGACCACAAATCTGTGACATGACCTGAATACTTACTGCTACAGAACTTACATGATGTGTAAGCTAGCAGATGTCTCTGTGGCTGAACAGAGAAGAGGCGGAGTGTGACACTGGCCTTTATGGCATTTTTATTTTTCAACTGGCCACTGCTAAGTTTGCAAAAATAGTTATATTTTGTGTGACAGTAGCTAATACATACCAGCTGCATTCTATTTAAAGGAATACTCCACAGATTATATTGCTGCCTTTTACTATAACTTATTTAGATGATGACTTATTGTCCAGTGAATTTCAACATATGTCCTGTAATAAAAGCTTTTAATATCTTGTATAGCTGAAATGTTCAAGACTAACATCTAGTACTTGTAGTACTAGATGTCTTCATGTGCAAGCAAACACTTGACACAGATACAGAAGGTACAGAATATGTCCACCTGATGAATGTAGGTCCAATATTAACTTTCCTTTTTTACCCTCTACTTTTGGTCCCCACCACTGTGATGACAAAGAGGGTTGTGTAAATCTTAGATAAGCCTGTCATTAATATGAGAAAGCAAACTAATGGCAAACTAAGTTATCTTTTAAAGAAAAATTCACAGAGTGACCTTCAAGACTGTTGTTTTCACATTAGCAGAAATGCACTTCCCTCTCTATTGACTATACCAGACTCCTTAGCTTAATGCTCTGCTATGATCACCAGCTTGCTGCATGTTTTGTTTGTCTGCCATGTAGTTCATCTACAAATAGTAATGTGTAGTCATGGGATCAATTACAAATCTAAAACCAATTTCTTACAGCAGACATATATTACACAGTGGTGTATTCCTTTAATTTCTTCTTCTTCTTTTTTTTTTTACATTCACCTTCCCATCACTATAGATTCGTATTTTTATAAATGCTTTGAGGACAATGGCACTCACCCCCCTTGAGTCTTACCTTACTGACCAGCACAGCTACCAGGGAACTAATGATGTGATGGGGAACTGAAACAACAGCTAAGTTACTACTCCACCTGCTGGTTGCTGTGTAGATGTCAGGTAATGATTTAAGTTCATTCCTAAACTGTATAATGCACCATCTCCAAATGTTTGATTAGAACTGGTGTCCACTAGTGTTAAAATATATTTAATCATATATTCTAAGGCTTTGCAGACAACAGATAGCATGTTAATGGAGTACTTGGTTCACTGATGCTTTCACAGGGGATAGTGCTGTTCCTTTTGTTCCCACCTCACAGTCTAGCCTGTAGCTACAGTCAGAGACAATATCACAACACTGTAAAAAAATATTCATAATACCAGGTCACTCTATACAGAAGTGTATTGCATTCACTTGAAAGAAAAAAAAATAAAGCCTGTTTTTTGAGCAAAAAATTATTATTATAACAAAGTTCTGTTTTTCTGAGAAAAAATTAATTCTAACATAATACCTCCTCCCTGTACTGAAACTGCAGTAATGTTAATTGTTCACCTAACCATGAGAGTAAATAATCATTGCATTTTAATGTTGTATCATTAGTGAGTTATTGTTCCTGGAAGTCCTATGTGCCCATGTAAAGTTGATAAACTAAAAACAATACCACCTATGCAACTTAAAGACTAAAGAATCTCTCTGTTTAAGCCTATATTAAAATAAAGCTTGATTGAGAGACATTGTTCAGTTCATCCTTCCACAAACAGCAGGTCTACAGTGTACTAAGAGAACTTTATTTCTCGTAAAACAAAGTCCTGTTTCTTTTGCTCAGAAAAACAGGATTGTATCTCAACAAAATGTTTTTTGCTCAGAAAAAAACAGGCTTAATTTAGTTTTCTCAAGTGCATGCGATACGCTTTTGTAATTTTATCTAGTATGCAGTCTTAAAACCTTACCTTTTCAGCAAAGTGGTATAGCATGCTATTTAAAATAATAAATCCATCAACATCTTAATATGTCTCTCATCTCTCAAGACTACAAGAGTCAGAAGGAGTAAAAGATTAGAGAGAAATGAGACTTTAGTTTAGTTTGGATTGTATGAAAAATAAGATTTTAAGACTCAACGTAACAACAAATGACAGAAAAATTTGGGACGGATTTAAAGTGTATAGTTGAGGAGAATATTTCAAAGCAGAAAAGCAGCAGTACTATCTCTACCTTGTTTCACGATTACGCACAAACTACACACTACTACGGGACACTCACATACACACCACCACATTTACTGAAGTATAGTACTGTACTGCTGTGGCTAATGGCTCAAAAGCAGGATAGAGCGCTCAACATACCCTGGAAACACATACAAATACTTTACCAGGGATGGAATGAGTAATGCAAATTTGCAAAATCGGGTCTATCAGCAATTTCATGGAACGACCAGTTCGTAACATTGTCCATGATGGTGACATGGTGTGAACTCTGTGATGAGAACGCATGAAGGCCAACACAGACAAGACAGAAGAAGAAGAAGAAAGGGAGAGAACGGGAGGAGAGAAGCAGAAGAAGAGAGAGAGAGGTGGCACAACAGGTGGTACATACTGCCAGGTGGGTCCCAGGGGCGTGGCGAGGGTGGCTCCGCTATCAGACAGCACACACAAGAGGAGGTGGGCAAAACATTAGCAGTGAGCATTGAAATCAGGAGAAAGGGAAGACAGAAGAGGAGAAACTCAAGAAATATGAGGCTGGTGATATTCTGAATTTTCTTGCTATCAACAAATCTCCTGAAAAGGCCAAAACCCAACACTGAGTTTGTTGATCTTTCCAGCCCCTTTGGTGGTTTTCTCATCTTGAAAGTCAGTTTGCCGCATGGTGAGGTGTTCTGGTGCCCAGGAGAGAGTGCACAGTGTTTGGACAGGAGAAGAGAAGCTAGCGGGTGGAAATGTTTATTGAAATGACTCCACAAAAGTGGGCTTGGCTCTGGATTATGTCTTTTTCTGGTAGAAAATCAACCTACTGCCAGTCTGGTGATGGTACTATATGCTAATATGTCTGTGAAATCATATTGTAAAAAATTCTTTAAATTAAAAAAACAAACAAACAAAAAATCGTCTGCAATGCTGGAGGTAACAACAGGAGACGTTTCTATATTTGTTGAGCTGTTGTCAACAACATGAGTGTAACAGCTGTTTAAGAGGAATGTGTTTATTGATGTGATGGCTCATGATTGTATTTATTATTTACCACTAATCTATAGCCTATTTTAATGATCCCTCTTCCACTTGTTGGCGTTTCATCAGCACCTGCTACATTTTATACTTCACACTTGCTGTTTTCCTCGTCTATTTATATAGTGCTAAAAACTAAAAACTGCCCTAATTATAGTTATTTTATTAAGTTTTATCAAAAATAAATATAATAAATAAAAATATCCAGCTGTTTCATGAAACGACTCAGAACTAATGTATTAGAAATAATGTATATTTGAGCTTGGAAAGCATTAATAGGAGAAAAATATATTGTTGAGATTTGTTTTTCATGGAATTGGTCGACAGGAAGAATATAAAGAATAACGCTAGCCTCAGTGTTTAAGGAGAGGGAGAGTGTGAAAGATCAAAATGCAACATAAATGTAAGGAAAGCACATGTTAAGTGTTGTGGGAGAGAGCAGGGTGCCTCGGAGAGACAGACAAGGATACAGAGACAAAGGTAAACAGACAAGATCAGACATGATGGAGAATCCAGAAACACAGAAATGATGGACAGAAAAACCCTCATAACAAGACGACTGTATGCAGCAGACAAGAGCAGCTACTGTAACTCACAGAAGTAAAATAATATAGAATGATAGAAAGGAAAATTCATAACAATTTAAGAAGTCAGCTGTTAAATTAAATCATATTGTAGTTGAGTGTCAAAAATACAAAAGATGTGTTGTATAAATATTGTACAGATAAGGTAAAACCAATGAATTGAAAGCAGCTAAAAAATATCCACAAAACGAAAGAAGCCTAAAGGTCAAGCTGTGTAGTATAATACATAGTATGCTGTGTAGATAATATTTTGGCACCTTCTTCCTTTACATCCAGTCATATTGTGTGTGAGAATACTGACAGATATAATATTAAAAACAATCCTTACTCAATTTGGAGTTGTTATTTATCTTTCTTATGAGGGTTACTGTAATTAAGATCACCTAAAGTGTATTAATTAGCATACTGCTTTATGCCATCTATCTACACAACACAAACTTAGAGAAAATGATCAACAAGTCTGGTGTGCTACATGCTGGAACTATTTCTTTCTAGTCTTTATGTTTATGTTTTTTCCGTATAATATGCATAATCTACAACTTGTAAATTTAATTTTGAGCTTGTAAAAAGTCAATAACACTCAGTGGTGCAGCTCAACAGAGAATTCACACAGCAGTATTTCGATCTTCAAAGTAAAATGACCTCCTCTGTAAAATATGTGAAATTGTCAGACTGCAGAATTCAGAGTGAACAGGTTGAACTGATGTGGACAGACAGAGAGAGACTCTGCTCCTGTTTGCTCATGGCTGCTCTCACTGAACGGCTTCCATTCACAAGTGCAACTGCCTTTTTCATAGCGTCTGTCTAAGAATGTAGCACAAAGGAAACTACTGTGAGTAGATCTGTGCGTAGTAAAACAAGAGGCATGGCATCTCGAGCACCCATGAGCTTACGTAGTACTCAGCATTTAGTCTGGGCAGAGAGGCTGCTCTGCAGTGGCTTTCCAGGTTGGGATATCCCTCTGTGTCTGAACTGTTCTCCACAGGCTTTAGTTCAACCAGTTCCTGAAACAAATAGAAGTGTGCATGGAGACAACACCACAAAGAACAAGTCAAGGCACAATAAAACAGTAGGTTATATTATAAAATAACAATCAGCAGTTGGTGTTTTTGTACCTGAGGTCTTGTGGAATATTGCACATCCTCTGACTGGCCTCTCTGCAGCTTCCTCCGGCCTTTGGGCCTCTGTGCAGCCTGAGAAACGTCTCCAGACTGGGAATGTTTAATGGCAGCCCTCTGGTTTATTCTGCGTATGAACAAATAAGAGATTTCACTGTAACATTGGAGGCTATCACTCTTGCAAGACCTGTTCACGAACAGATTTTAGATTTGTTGTGCTTAATTTTTGTTGTTAGACTCGACAGAGTCAGACAGATGCATAAAATAAACACTACTCACTCCAAACTAACAGGCAAAAAAGTGCAATGTAATGTGTGGACATAGCAAGTTGTCATGTGTTAGATGAAAATATGTTCATCTCTGACTGAAGGTTTGGAATCAGTACTGAACTGTGCTACATTAACAAGTTCCAGCATCTCATCTCTGTACTGGTTTACTCTGCACTGTGACTTTATGCCAGTGAAAGTTTTTTCTAACATGTAATTGCTGAATTCTTCCAGAGGGAAAACATTTTCTGCTGAACTGAGAGGAGCTAATTGATGTGATGTGTCCAGTCAGCTGTGTTTCTTAAAATGATACACATCTTCATTTACCCAGAAGTCACTGCAAATTAGTCCTGAAGATAGTCAAGAACTAAACAGTTCTGTGGAACGGATGTATTTACTCGCTAGCTTAGAGCAGAAAAAACAAGAAAACCTTAAAGGGATGTCATCCCACCAACGCAGGACAGCATAACACAGGAGTGTAAAATGAATATCTAAGCACATTTTATGGTGGATTATGCCCCTCACAACAACAATTAAGCTCTCATTTTAATGTCGTTGTTGTGGTTGATAGTTATAGTATTTAGTCTCCCTCTACTATTACGCTGATGATACCCTTCCCACATGTAGTACTGGTTGCATCACACTAGTATCTTGGGGTGGATGTTAACGCCCCATCTCAAGACAAACCTGGATAAGTTTCCTTCAGGTGAATGGATGCATGTGGGCAATAAGCAATAAACAATGTTCTCTTTTTCAGGCTACTGCAACTTCCTTGTCTCCAAAGCCCTACCTCAAGTAGGCCAAGTCAAAGTGATATACTTTGCCCTACATCATATTAATTGTGTTAAAAGCTCTATCTTTGTTTTTATTTTTATGAAGAAACATTGGTGCTTTAGAAAAATAGAACTGTCCCTTTAAGTACGATTAAAGCAATTACATTGCGCTAAAGTGTGCTATATAAATAAACGTGACTTGACTTGACTTGACTTGACTTGACTAATAATGGCAGTAGTCTTGAGTTGTTGTTGAAGTTGCTGTGGATGTGTGCTATTGAACTGTGGGCACACTGCAATAAATAAAAACAAAACAAGACAAACAAACAAACAAACAAACAAACAAAACCAAGATGAACGTTAGCCTTGCTGTTTCTCCCCTGTAATAGAGCGATCTCCTCAAGAATTTCATTCCTCTGCAGTTATCCTCTCCTCTCTTATCCTCTCTTATCCAATGTTATCATCATCTGAGTAATTTCATTACTCCTCAGAGGATTCACTCTTCACCTTCTGTATATGGCTGAAAACAAACTCTGTCAAGATACACTTTTAACACATATCCTCTTATACCACGTACTAGCTGTGCTGTATGACTGAAAACACTCACTGTTGTTTGCTTATAAGTCAGGCACTAACAGTTTTTGATGCTAATTAGCTCTGATTGCTGTAGAGGCTGAGTTCAAGGTAGTTTTCTTTTGACAAAAGCATCAGCTAATATAAAGCTGCAATGATTTCTATTGCGTATCCTTCATTTACTATATGTCAGTCACTTACATGGTGTCCCTGTTAATTGAGATGTTGGTAGTGGTAGTGGGCGGGGCCTCTGGTTTTGTTTCTGGCTCAGGCTGCGATGGATGGAGCTGTTTGGGGCTGGACATCGGTGGCTCTACCTCCTGTATATGAGTGAGTGGCAGCACAGGACGGAACAGTGTCCCCAGTTTACTCTGCAGGACAGATACACAGCAAACATTACAAACTGCTTCAGTAAAATGGCATTATCAGATCAGCAAAGTATCAAGAAAATACTCAGAAAAAAAAATCTGCACTTTAGGTTTAAACTAAAAAGAAGGGGCTCTGACTGAGGACATATAGTGAAACTAATAAAACCTCACAGTGATACAAAACATACACCTAATCTATTGCAGAATGTAGATATTACATTAAAATATATTAGCATTATCATACTCACTAAGGCACAGTTGGATTCCTTCCTCAACTACCACTAAGCACGTTACAGTCAGTCTGCTATGTTAATATACCTGAAGTCCTCCTGAGGAATTCTGCTGCTGGAGTCGCTTGGCACGATTCTGCTTATAGTAGTCAAAGATCATTAGAGCTGCATAGACCTTCCCCACAGTCAGCTCATTATCTAGAAGAGCAGAGGGCAAAGTGTAAATTAGTTCCTGTACACGGGCAGTAGATGGCAGCAGAGGAGCAACTAACCACAGCTCAGACGGGGAGACAGGAAGAGTTCGTGGTGTGAATACTTGACAAAACATGGTTAAAAGACCATGCTGTAAGAAAATCAAGTGTTCTGATCAAGTAGTCAGTACACTGTCTATTGTTGTGTGACTATTTGTGAGTCACACATTTTATTTCAGCAGGTCCAGGCAGAATAATGCATAACAACACACCAACATTGCTAAATCTACAAAAAGAGTGAAATATGACATGAAGGCTCAGTAACACACTTAAAAAACAAAACAATCTTTTTCTAGAAAGTTGTGCTAACAAGATAAGATGGTAATTTATGGAATAAACAGACATGAAAGGAAGGAAAGAGGAATCAAAAGCATACAATTAAATGATTTAAACACACAAGAAGTAGTGACATGTCAACAACTGGTCAGAGGAGTTTACATTTATGTGGCGTCACCAGCAGCTCGACCGTCTTCTGCGACAGGTTGGGCCAGACTCTGTTTATCTCCCTCTTCAGGTCAGCATCACACAAACGCTGTGCCAGGACCCCTGAGGAAGGGCCCACAAACATGTCACATCAAATCTACAGCAGAGCGATCATTGGCATTCACATTAACATCACAGCCGCCAGCGCAGCCGCCAGGGCTTCTGGATTTTGTAGTTTTAGTCTCTCACCAGATGCTAGTTTGATCTCCAGGGCGGTGCGAATCAGGGCCATCAGTGTGGAGGTGAAATGCACTGTGTTGTCATCCGCAATGGGCATGTTCATCCTCACCAATCGCTGAGAGGAATGGAAGCAAAAGAGGAGGGGCCATGAACCAGGAACGAACAACAGGAGCTCAGATGTAGAGAAGCCACGTGCCAAATGACTCCGAAACTAGGCTTTCAACTCCAATTCTAATTCTCAGACAAGATGATTATTCCTGGTTTTATCTTCCACTTAGAAAATTAATAATAATGACATTTTGCATTGTTTCAACTGGTGAAGAAGACTTTTAAGATTATTATTATTATTATTATATTTCTGATGTATAAATGTATTTCATGTATGAATGATGAGACAATAGTGAGAGACGTCTCCTACATGAGATACAGCAGAGAAATGCAGTAAATTCTCCCACTAGAGGATGTTCATCCAGAGAAAGTTAGGCAAGCCTTTGGCCAAAATCACTTAATGGATGAATCAGTTAGAGACATAGCTTTTGACTTATCTTCTGTCAAATGATCAATCAACTGGGATGACCCATGAAAGCAGTCTAATGGTAAAACGCACAAACAGAAATAAAGCATGCAGCCCTCTCTGCTCATGTTTAAACTGCAGGTTAACAGTACTAAACAGATAAATAGAGCTGTGTTATGGCTGCTGCTGCTGCTGTTGCCTTCTTCTAAAATATGATTAACTTGCAGTGCTCATTTGTGAACATGTAAAGCTCTCCATGCTGCTGGGAACATGCAGCATCATGTATTTGAGCCTCAAAATACCAGCATAGCTTTCAGACTGCAGACAACATGTTTGCATGTGAAGCCAAATCTATGTCAGTATTTACTGATTTCAGAGAACATTTGTTCAAATAAACCTGCTCAGGACATTGGCTACCTGAAGGCAGAGCTGTGGTACGGTGTTTGCAGTGAGGGTAAAAACTCACCTGCTCCAAAACAGAGACACACAAGATTCTCATTACAATGATCAGTTTCACACATCTCTTCAAATTGTCTGCTGTCTCACACCTCTCCTGAAATTGTCGGCATCAAATCGTGTGCCATCCTGTGTTGGCTAGCTTGTATGAGCAATGGCAGCACAGCCATCTGTTTGTTTTCGTATACAGTACATACAATATAATTAACATGTGATTACATGTGACACTTGTACATGGGGGCAAAGTGAATTTTCATCCAAAAGGTACACAAAGCCTTCTGCTTTGATTTGTTTAACTCTGACCACTGAAGTCTCATATTCCACTGAAAATTTGCACCATCTAGAGTTCTGACTTTAGTCTACCACCTCGAAGTCTAGAAGAGGATTGATTACAGTGATCCATAGGTATTTCTATATACATACCATCAACATAAAGGATCCATAAAAACTTTTTCTTATCTTTTTGTTTCTGGAAATAATTTCTTTGTTTTTACAATATTTACTGAAACTTGCTGAACCTATACCTCTCTAAACTGAACCCAAAATAATAAAAATAGCAAACAGTTGTAGGTTGAAGGCTCCTCCAGTGTGATGATTTGCTGCTTTTCTCTGTTTTATATTATTGTTAATTGAATCTGTTCAAAATTAGCAATTTCTCATGTCATCTTGTCCTCTACTTTCAATGTCAAAATTGGTTTATTTGTTAAAACTGGCAGTGACACATTAGTGTGCAATTTGATATTAAAACGTACTATTAAACGTTAATGGCCGATTAACTAACTACGTTAATTACAATTTTTACTGTACCTCAGTTCTAAATTCTTCAGGCATTAAATGCATTGGACATGCCATGCAAGGCTTCTGGTTTCATGCACACACATGCAAGCACACACAGTTTAGTTAAACAGAAGTTATGGTGAAGATGAAAGGATGCAAATTCCTAAACAGGATGAAATAAGATTCATCCAAAAGAGACAGTGAAGCTTAGCCTGAAGAGAGAAATGGAAACTAGAGGGTAACAGAGAAAACTGTGACTATCAGGGGAAGGTTGGTTGATCTGGAACGCAGGGAGGTTAACAGGGAGCATGATGAGTAGCGAGGTAGTGGGAGGGGGTAAATGCAAAAATGGGAATGGGGAAAATACAGCGCTAGCCTTGCTTTCAAGTGCCCTGCTGCTCTCTTTGTCTTTGTTTGTGTCTTTCCCTGTCGATTTTACAAAAATTAGAGTTATATTTGGAGATGTGACCACATCAGACCCAGGCATTTTTAACTGGGGCAAGGGCAGGGTCGCTTTCAATGTGATTCATTTCGACAGCTGTGCATGGACTGTAAGCACTCACATTAAGTCTGCATGCTAAGAGGTAAGCAGCTGACTGAGGATTGTTGAGGTGTACACTTGACTTCCACTTTAGATAATCTCTTACATATACACGACATAGGTTAGGTTATCTTTCATTCACGTCAATGCAGGAGTTGACACTGTAAGAAGATGGTAAAAAGTTTCTAAAATGTGTTGAATTACAGACATGAGAAGATCTCACTGAACCCTTATTAGCATCTGAATCCAGAAGCGATTCTGTACTTCAATAACAGGCTCCTTTGATATTCCTTTAAATAAACTTTCAGACATCCTGATAAAACTGCTGTAAAGAATTTGGGTAACTCCAGGGCAGATAAATATGAGCAATTTTAATTTTCAGTGGAGTTTCTCTTCCACGATTAAGTATATATGTGGCTGATGGCAATGTCATTTCTAAGATAAAAGATTTTCTTTAATAAAACTAAAGTGGGTGGATCAGTTCCATCACTGATAGCAGCACAAAGGATTAAATGCATGTGGCATTAACATCAGATTATTATAACCAGTGTTGTGCATGAACAGGTCCTTATTTTTGTGAACTGTGAACTGAACGCATACTTTTTCCAACTGTGAGTGCAGAGTTGAGTTTCACTCAACACACAAACAGTGGTCTATACTATTATATATATATATATATATATATATATACACATACACTAGTATATACAGTCAATGGTTATTCAAACAAGAAGAACAGATCCTGGTGGAAAAAAATATCACAGGCTGGGATGAATGGGCAGGTGAGTCAGAGATTCTACTGAACAAGGATAACTTGAAGCTGCAAACTGCTCTTCTGGAGTCCATGAACTATGAACTAGTTCACTTTTATCTGTACGAACTGAACTAATTCTTGTTTAGCGTGAACTTGCCCAACACTGATTATAACCATTTACATCACATTATGAAATATGTGGCTGTAGCCACTACATATTCCTCTGCCTTCACCAGCTAGTTGCTAACTCTGTTTGTCTGCTAACGGATGCCGGGCAGATGGAGGACAATGGATTTATCAGAGCATGTTTGCTGAAAATGGCCACCTGCTGCTGCTTGAAATGACAGTGTTGAGACTGTCAAAAAACAGAGTAATAAGTAAAAATAACAGGCTACAAAGCTCTGCAAAACTGCAAAATTGATGATAATTTTATGGAGGTGCAATGTGTTTAGCACTGCAATTACCACACAAAATTACATTGACAAATATGTTCATTGTTTTTTGGGGATAGATTTTTGTGTCTTGTATTTTAATGAGCATCTCCTCTTATTCCTAACAGAATTTTGTGGGGATTTTGTTTTCTTATTTATCTATTTGATCTGATTTCATCTAATTTATCTCTGATCTATTTTCACTTATCAGTGTTACATGTACAAACAGAACGTGTAACAGAGCAGGACAAGGTCACACAGCACGCACACTTACAGAAAGACAGACAGAAAGAACAACACATCAGCAAGACAGAAGGACTGACTAAAACCCACTGACAGAAGGCTGAAGATGTCTGACAGGTGGAAGCAGGGAACCAGCAGAGACTGAAGAAGGGAAAGGGAGGAAGGAATGATTCTACCTTATAGGCGACTCGTGGTGGACATTTCTTTCCCAAACCTAGTGGAGGGGACATGTCGCGAAGCATCTCGTACATATTGCGGTAAGTCATGCGGCCGCTTCTCAGGGGAAGGTTGGTAGGAGGTCATGGAAGGAGGGATGAAGATTTCCCCAGTGATGAAGTGTTGGAATTAAGAGGGGTAGGTGAAGTTGCGTCACAACAGAAAGGGGGAATGGCCAAGAGAGAATGGGAAGGGGAAAAGAGGACAAAACAGAAATCCTTTGTTAATAAGGTTTCCAGGATATTATGGTCTGGAATACCATTCAATCTGGATTCTGAGATCCAGGCATGGATCCCAGAAGAGGAAGGAGGGAAGAATGCGCCGGATTCCCTGCACAAAAATGTTGAATGGAAGGATCCTAGTGGAAGGCATGTATTTGAGAATGAGAGTGCATTATTTGTTAAAGAGATACTCCACCAGAAATCAATTTTTTGGTTAGCATTCCCTTCCCGAATGCTTAAAAGGTGACTCCAGAAGGTTTGTAGATCGAATTCACAATGACTATGGTCACTAGGGATGCTCCGATCAGGATTTTTTGCCCCCGATCCGAGTCCGAGTCCTTTGACTTTTGAGTATCTGCCGATACCGAGTCCCGATCCGATACTCTGTGTTTGTCTTCTGCACATGCGCATGCCGTAAACGGTGGTAGTAAATACTCATTTTATTTTTTATTTTTTTGAATCACCAATAGCCCATATATCAACAATCTAATACAAATAATGACTAAATAAATATATATAAAACCGATCTCTGATCGGGTCGTAACGTCCGAGTCCCGATCGAGTCTTCAGTTGCGTGATCGGCCCCGATTTCCGAGTCACGTGATCGGATCAGTACAACCCTAATGGTCACTTCATATTTTACTATGTCCTGTTTAGAGAAACTTCCATCTTTTCAGAGCCACCTTTCAAGGTGCAGTTACAACTCAAAAGCTAGATTTCCAGTGGAGTATTGCTTTAAGATGCCCTCTGTTTCTGCATGCTAAGATACATCAGCAGTAACCAAAGTGGAAACAAAGCACACAATGCTCTTCTGCCCGTTCTTCTTTCCCTCTTGTGTTTAAAGGCAAGAAAACATCTTTGACACTGCAAATGATGCCTTTTCTTTCTGAACCTGACTGGCATTGTTGCATTGTTTCCTGCACTCGCCATGGTTACCTGCCAGCTGGTTAGTGGAGGATCGATGAGCGTTTGTATGCATGTGTGTTCAGGTCATTCTCTGGCACAGCAGGGAATGAGAACAGACATTCACTGTCCGAAACCATCACAGTCCCTTTGAAAACAAAAGGACTGTGTGGACTGTGTGCAAACCTTATAAGCCACCCTGTTAGGGCACTTCTTCCCCAGGCCCAGTGGTGGCGAGATTAAACGCAATAATTTGTACATATCCTGATAGCATAGCTTCCCACTGTAAAAGATGAAACATGTTCAAAAGGTTAGAGATAACATCTATCAATAATAATCAACCTGTGATAACATTTACATTTACTTCTTTTCAGTTTTTGTTTTGTCCTGTTGGTGCCAACTTTGAATATTTCAGCAGTGGTTTCTGTTACTATCATGCATTCTGTAGATTTATGAGAAAAAAGAAAATGGAGTGGCAATTTTCTTCAGGCAAAAAACAACTTTTGATTCAAAAGAGTTTAAACCAGTTAAAATAGAAAATGATGAACCTTAATTGTACTTGTTGCAACAACATGACATAATGATGAGTGGAGCCAGCTGAGAAGTTACTGTAGGCCCTTCTGAGAGCAGCTCATTTATATTCAACGGAATAAATAATAATTCCTCCTCCATAATGTCTGTCAGGTGATCCTCTCCACTCCTGGAGTCCTGACTCAGTGACAAGGCTCCTGTGAAGTCTTCGTTAAAACAAAATGAGCCTTACATAATCTGAGACAAGCTGTCTCACTTCTAAACTTGTATTGTGCTTTGGTCAAGGTAAATGCTGTCGGGTCGGTGTAAAGGGCAGAGAGGGTACAGATATAAAAAAGCATCCCCCCACTGGAGGGATAGAAATAGTTGTTCTTCACACCACGGTGACAGACGGAGGAGCTTTGGAGCCTGCCATCTTATCAGTGAAGAGGGCTGAGTGGACGCCGAGCGGAACGTCGGATTTACATGCATCAGTCCAGCCGATGGGGTTTGTCACCAGCTTCAGCCAACACTTAAGGCTCAGGCTTAATGTCATTCACCCATTGCTGCTAAGAAGGGATTCTTTTTCAGTTCCACATCACAGTTCCTGCTGAAACCCAGGAGCCAATCTGAGAGTTTACCATTCCCTGCCATTCCATACCTCTCTGTCAAAAACCTGAAAACACCATCTATAGAAGAGGACTTTCTGTAGCTGTACTATTCAGAAAAAGCACTTACCAGGCAGCAGGGTCATACTCCGCCCACACACGTATGAATTCATCAAGGTGATGAGGCCCCAGGATGGAGGCGTCTCTGGTCAGGTACTCAAAGTTGTCCATGATTACAGCAACAAAGAGATTCAACATCTAGTAAAAGAAATCACAAGAGTGTAAAATTAATTCCACGCATAAAAATGTATTTAACCCACTGAATTTTAAAGTAGAAAAAAAAAACATTAAACTAAAATCAGTGAGTGAATAAGATTTCTGTTGATTGAAGCTATGGCCTCATAATTAAAGCCAAATCAATGGTAATCTGAGTTTTTTAGATTACCATTCCTCTGGTTTCTTTGTCAGCAGGAGCATTGGAACATTTCCTTGAATGCTTCATAGATTGAACTGAATTCTTGCTGACAGCCAGAGAGAGGAAATTCATAAAACCTTAGTCACAAACACAATTCTCTGTTGTCTGTTCCATATTTCTATTTACTGTAGTCCACTACATCTTCCTCTCGACTGTTATTCCACGGTTTACTGTTCATTGCTGGGTGATGTAAAAAGCATCAATACTGGTGTAAGACCAGAATGCTGCTGCAGAAAACAGATTAAAAAATCTGCAGTACTGATATACAGCAAGACTAATCTGATACTGATTAAATTCAGCATTGTGGATGCCCCTTTTGTGAGGGGTTGGATTTAATGGTTAATCCAATGTAAAAGTAAAACTCAAAAAAAAAAAAAAAATCACCATCAACTCATTTGCCATTTAAATATTTATATAAGTGTCAGCAGAACAAACTCGTACAAGACCGTACATAAGTGTTTGATTACAGAGCTCAGTTCAGTCAGAATATGTGATGACGGGAAGGCCCACTGTTTGTCCCTGTTTGATACTTACCAGAAAGGAGCAGAGGAAGATGAAGGAGACAAAGTAGAAGTAGGCAAAGTCACTTCCACACTCCTTCCCTGCAGTTCCTGAGAGCTTATCACACGGTCTGTTACTGAGACATGCTAGCATGATCTCATGCCAAGCTTCGCCTGTCGCACTCCTGAAACAAATCACAGTATATGTACATGCCAAGAGTGAATGTGATTGCTGGGGCTAGCTTTAGACTACGGAAGCAGGATTACCTGAAGAGAAGGGTCAATGCCTGGAAGAAGGTCTGGAAGTTGTTGTGGTGATTTATGGCGGCCTCCTCATTCAACTCAATGTTACCAAACACCTGAGGCAGCAGGAGAGCAGATGGTGTTACAGAATACAAAGCCTCACTCTGAAAGCTATACAATGAACTACTGTAGCACAGAGACAACAACAGAGTTTTGTGTGCTCCTCAAAGTGAGACCCAGGCGTAGCACGTATTTGAAGGTCCTGTTCTACTTTAGCTTCTTACATGAGTGATGGAGTCCTACATGGGGGGACTGTATTTTGTATTTTAAACATCTGCACAAAAATCATGTCGTACATGCAGTCCAATGCTCGTTGCATTACATTCTTCTTCACAAGTTATAATAGGTACTGATGCAGTGGTGGTTTTGAATGGCTTTGAAATTGAAATGGTTTTCTGTAGCTTTGTGCAAACTACTTTGCAAAAGCTGTTATCTTTAATTTACGTTGTCTTGCCACTTTTCAGTGCCTACATTGCATTTATCTGGTATTTATCGCCACTGTTACTTGTTTATATAATGCATCCGCCTTGTCAGGGTTGTTGTTTTTGAAATGTCGTTCCAGGAAAGCTTTATTGATCTGAACTAGAACTGAATGAAACAAAAGACAGAGAGTGGATACCTGCCATAACTCACACACTTGTGAGTCCAATAAAACAACCCAGAGGTCTTATTATAAAATATTTATCTGCCTCTTGGCATAACCATTCTGCTGGCATATAAATACTGGATTCTAGGCCCAGGAGACCTCTGACAGCTGTCAAATATGCATGCACTGTAACATCTTGACCGTGCATGTGCAACATTAACTGGTTATGTTTCCAGCAAAGTTACAAGGACTAGGTTCTTCAAATCAGCTACCTCTGCCAAAATAAGGAATAATCTACAACTAATCCAATAATTATCACCAAGCAAAGCAGACCATACCTGACAGTTAAGGTATTGTGTGACATACATATATTACTTTACTTCTCTCATGTGTTAACTGGCTCTAGAGCCAGTAGAACTGGTCCTAGAGGAAGCTCAGCTTCTATATACTGCAGATATCTGGGCCCCTCAATACACTTTCATCCATGGCAGTGAGGTATTACTTTTAATGTATATTGCCTGTTAAGAAGGAATTAAGACCCTGATTCTAATCAGTGAGAGAGCCTTTGTACCTTAATCTCAGGTACAGTTTTTTTAGCACTGCTGCCTTACATTACGCAGGTCACCGCTGGCTGTCTGGGGCACAGAGTGGCAGTCTAGCACCAGTTTGGGCAATGCAAGGAAGTGGAGACACGGCGTCCATGTTCAGTCTATGGTCTGGGGCCTTCTGTGACTGTGTGGATGATACGTCTGTCTCCTCCCACAGGCATACATGTTAGGTTAACTGGTGTTTCTAAATAGGCCGAGGGTGTGAATGTGAGTATGAATGGTTTCTTTGTGTTAGCCCTGTGATAGACTGGTGACCTTTCACCCAGTGTCAGCTCAGCTGTGATTGGCTCGTGCCCCCTTGCGACCCCTTGCGAAGGATAAGGGCCATAGACAATGTATGGACTGATGGAAGAAGAATAGTTCTGCACTAACAGCTGCAATTGTTACAAATAGGCTAAATTCAGCATAGCTTAGTCCAGACTGCTAGTCAAAATGCAGCTGGCTACAACTCATTTCCAATAATATGGTCGTGATATAAAGCTCGAAATGGACATCCGACTCTGACGTGTAGCACTTCCCCATGCTATTTAAACTCTACCCTTTCTTTACCACAGCATTAATAGAAGGAATGCAACTGGGCAGAGTGTCAATCACTTTGGGATTACCAATGCTGTTTTTACAAAAATAAAAACATAACATTATAGGCACTTGAGTAACACTTAAGACTTGGCCGTTTAGTAACTTTTTTTTGGTCATACTGTAAACATAGCATGAGTCAGCTGGTTAGCTAGATTAGTCAGCCAGGTTTATTAGCTGAATGTAATGAGGGCTGTACTACCAGTGCAGTAGTATTACTGCACTACTTTAGGAAAAGGCTATAATTTAGGTCAGCATGATTTGACTTAAAGTTAGTGTGTTGAAAATTTGCCCCACAGTAGAAAACATCGAAGACACGTCCATGTTCCTCCAGCTTTCTGCTTCAAATAATTAGAGGAGGCAATATAAATATGAATATCTGAAGTTAACAGATGCAACAGAGAGCCAGGAAGATGTCAATTACACACAGTGTGTAGACGATGGCACACACCCACACAGTTCCTTGAATAATAAAGTCATGGAAAATCCAGATCCAGAGGAACATATTACTGAATCATGACATTCAAACTTGCTTTAGTTCAGCTATTCTTGTTACAGCTTACCTGCATTCCAATGATGGCATAGATGAAGAACAACATGGTAATGAGCAGGCAGACGTATGGCAGGGCCTGAAAACAAACACACAGATGCAGGTTAAACATGTTCATAGTCCAACAGATGCATTTAACACCAAATTACACACCACAAATACACTGTTCTTTCTCTGCAACATACACACATGTTTGTACAGCTATCTCACTGAGGACATTCACTGACATAATGCAATTAGCCCTTTACCCTAACAATCTAAACAAAGTGTCTAATAATATACTAATTGTAACCTTTACCCTAAAACCAAGTCTTAACCTTCAAACAGCCTTGTAAAGAAGCAAAGACTGGCCAAATGTCCTCACTCCAGTGGTGTAAAACTCAAACTGGTCCTCAGAAAGATGTACAAGTGCACACACACACACAGCCCCTCTTTTGATCTGTCCTTCTTTCATTGTACACACACACAGACTCACAAATTTGATTCTCCACAGAGGACTAGCACCCTTGTAAGATTTTACAGTTTTATTTAAGAACCCCAGCAGTGAACCCAACCTGCAGGGTTGGCTCTTTCAACCAGCTATTTATTTCCCTGTGAGGAGGAGGCGAGCGTTTGTTGTAATTAAATAGCCACCTTTTAACACTCTGTAGCTACTGTCCGCTTTCATCGGGCTTAAAAGCTCTCACCACTGACATTAAACCTGCTATAAATTCCCTCAGCTGTGGTCCCGGCACTCCACATTTAACTCAACTTGTCCCAGGGGATTTAGAGAGCAAATCGGCACTGTGTGAAAATCCAAGCTGCTGTCTGCTGAGAGCTATTTAGTTCGATTTTAACACCAGCATCAGGAGAATTCTACAGCATTCCCCAGCCTGTGTTTGAACCCTCTCTTTCAACATTTGTAGTTTGTGTTATATCAATTTACTCGTAAACCGCTCTAGCTGATTTAGATCCGAGTTAGGTCTGTAAAACACACGGTACAAGAATATGCAAGCACATGCTTCATATTGATATCCATAGACACATGCTGTTAGTTTGTGTGTTTAGGTCACTCAGCATTACTCTCACCTTGAAGGACTGAACAAAGGTCCAGAGCAGGATGCGTATAGTGTAGCCCTGTCGGAGCAGCTTGATAAGACGAGCTGCTCTGAACAACCTCAGGAAGCTCAGGTTGATCATCTTGTTCTAAGAACAGAAAACAGGAACTTTGTGAGGTATTTTGATATGCAGTAATACAGCTTTAAAGCAATAATATGTATGGATTTTTTCTCTGAAAAGAAATGTGAGGTAACCCTGAGGAATGTATCACCATCTGCTCAAGTCACTCACGTCAAACATAAGTGTATTGCCACTACACAACTACTTGATTTGGGTGCAGCCAGGAGCTAAAACTGGCAATCTAAAAGATTTTCTATCATGGATAAAACAGCCACAGTGAGTTGCTAGATGAAGAGCTGCAGGCAACAGGCTGTACGTCCAACTACTCAGGCCTGTCATCCTGTTGTTTGCAGACTGATGTCATGGGCTGCAAAAAAATCAGATCACTGTTTCTTGCTGCATGATGAAAAAACGGTATAATACCACACTTGCTGTTACCACCGGTAAATACATGCGTCGCCAAATCAGCCAGGACTGAAATCATCTTATTTTTGTTTTGTTACATAGACTCTCTATGTTATTATTTATCCATCTTCTGTAACCGCTTGTCGTGTCAAGGGTTGCGGTGGGGCTGGAGCCTATCCCAGCTGTCATCGGGCGAGAGGCGGGCTACACCCTGGAGAGGTCTCAAGTCCATCACAGGGTTAACACAGAGAGACAGACAACCATGCACACTCACATTCACACCTACAGTCAATTTAGAATCACCAGTTAACCTAACTAGCATGTCTTTGGACAGTGGGAGGAAGCCGGAGTACCCAGAGAGAACCCACGCAGACTCAGGGAGAACATGTAAACACACAGAAAGTCTGCAGTCAGCCCATGGGTTTGAGCCTGGAACCTTCTTGAGAGGCATCAGTAATACACACGTTTATTTTCTTCACAGATGATTATTTGAAAGGCCCCCTCCTGTGTATAAGAGATGAGGGTGGCATGGCGTTGAAATTGTTAGCCCTGTTACCTCATAGCACAGACTTCCCGTGAGCAATTTGAATGTTCTCACTGTGCCTGCGTGGGTTATCTCCAGGTGCTATGGCTTCCTGCCACAGACCAAAGACATGAATGTTAGATTACTTGGTGAATCTAACTTGGCTTTAGGTGTGAATGTGAGCATGTTCAACGGTTGCCAGCCTCTCAGACTTTGCCCTGAGATTGACTGCTGACGTGTCAGGGTGCAGCCAAATTCTTGCCCAAATCATTGCCATAGGACTGGTTCAAAACTTTCCACTTGACTATCCTCAGTTCCCTAAAAGCAAGTAGCATGGATGGAAATGGTTGTATTTTCGTTCTCCTTTTCCTCTAATCATTTCATTAAATGTCAGCCATAATAAGACTTCAGACTGTTATGACCTTAAAATATTTGGGGTTGAAATAACGTAACCTAGAAGCAATACATAGCAACCCAATCAGTAACCAGTATTTTGCCAAATCAGGGCTTTGGTCCATTTATAGCTCAAGTGATTAAAACCCTGTTGCCTTTTTATAACTGAATTATTGGCTGTGGTGAACATTATTTGCAGTGAACATTAGTTCATATGCAACGTTAATGATTTTAGAAACAGATGTTAAAACATCCATGCTTTTCTGAGGGTATAGTTGGTAAACACTTTAATCTGAGACTGTGAGAAAGAACAACACACACTGACAAGGGAATTGACAAAATCAGCAGCCAACAAGAAAAGCCACTTACCGTCTAGAGGTGTCAGATGTGACAGAAGGGGCAGAGTGAGGGCACAGGCGCCAGGAAAGACACAGCAGAAGATGGAAACAGTGAAAAGAAAAAAGCAAGAAGGAAAGCGAGAGAGAAGAGACAGAAAAGAAGACTAATGATCACATCAAGAGAAGTCACACAAAGACCGACTTCGCCACACAGAAAGCTACAGTAATGTGCCTCAGTCCTCAGTCTTTGTCTTTTATCTCAAAGAGGAAACTATATGTTCAGGACGGTAATAGCTGAAATACTCTTCTTGTTGCCCTGCCTTTGTTAGGGATTCATTTTATGCTATTTTTATACTCAAATTAGCTGAGCCTTTAGTTCGAGGACTGAGACAAAGCAAAGCACGACTTCTACATACATGATTTTGAAGCTGGTAAAAGTGTAAAAAGACCCATCTTAAATGAAAACAATTAAATGTAAATTAGTGCTTCGATCAATCAATTTTCTATAGTCTATAGGTCAAGTGGCAGCATTTTTTACAAATAGTCTATGGGACTGGTTGACATTTAGGCTTTTAAAGAGGTGAAAAAAATAACTTGAAGACATTTATGATGGGTATTTTTCATAATCCCAGGCAAAAACATCAAAAAGTGGAAGTTAGATTATCTGATAACGATAATACACTTGCAGCTATAATCTACAGAAACTATAGCTTGGACTTATCACAGCTTTACTGACTGGACAAAATTTACTTCTGGCAGCAGCTCTTACATTTATCTCTGTGAACAATATGTCTGTGATGCTTCCAATCACAGTCACAAAGTCAAACACGTTCCAGGGTTCTTTCAGGTAGTTCTAAAAGATAAAGAAGATACAGAAACAAATTAGCTTAAGATTCAGTTCATTTAGTGTATTCGGGTAAATGGAATATGCAAATGGATTTCTCATAAAGTCTATGAAAAAATTATCAGCAAAAATGAAAACACATAGTAAACACCCTCATACACAGAAATGCAGACAAGACAGTCCTGAATGATAAGTAGCTGCCTGCAGCCTGAATGCCTTCAGACTGGTCAGTCATCCAGTTCCTGAGGGCAGATGCTGCTGTCAGGTCTTGCAGCTGCATTCTGAAGAGATGCAGCAGCAGAGTGTTTATGATGGCAGATGCGATCCCAGTCACCCAGGCTTAACAGCTAAACAGGTGGAGGTAAGTGGTGTGTGAGAAAAGCTATTTAATAAATGGGCCTTGTAAATGGAATAAAGCCAAAGATGAAATGCTTCGCTGCAGGCCAGACGGCGCCACGTTGGGAGAAGATTTATTCGGCCTGTTCACCCTTCCGTTCATTGCCTCTCTTTGTTATTCTTTCCTATTCCTAAGAACAACTGCACCTTTTATGTACTCCTTTAGACTGGTTATATTTCCTGTCATTATTAGTAATTTTGCACAAATAAAATCTCAATGCTTCAAGAAACATCCATACAAGTTTCCCTAAGTGTGACTGTGTTCACCTTTCTGTTGTCATTAAAACCCACCTCCTGGAAATCAGTTCAACAAACAGTAAAAAGATATATTGAAATCTTGTGTGTAAACAGAAAGGCATCCTCACAGTCAATGATAGTCTGCAGAGTGCAGCATGTGATCTAAACAGCTCACCAGTGGATTGAAGGCAATAACCTTGAGGATGCACTCCAGTGTGAAGAGGCCAGTGAAGACGATGTTTAAGTATTTCAACATGGACTCGTACAGGTCTGGAGCGCCATAGAACTGAGGACAGAAGGTCAAACATACACTGAATATGTTTATCTGGATATTTACTAGTAGACCCCAGAGTGAGTATGTAAAAATAACATCATTTACTTCATTTACTGTGCACTTCGCTACCTCACCTGTCTTAAGCGGCTCACACAGGTATTGATAAGTGTAAATGCACCAAGCACTGCAGATGACTATTACTATCTCCAACAAACAGGATGCTTGAAAGGTGAAAAGGCACCTGTCATAGTCAGTTGATACGTAAATGATACGTAAATTTAAATTTAAATAAGTCACATTATCATCATCTGTAATAAAGGCAGGTGACTACAACACTCAAATTATCTGGGCTGTATGTTTCTCTGTCTAAGACCACAGTATAAGTCTGCATGGCTCTGATTATATATATATAGAACATATAATATGATGGTGGAATAAAACAGGGCTGTGGTTTCCATATTGACACATTTTCATTTTCAGAAGCGTGGCAGATAAAGTTGTAAAACTAGGAGGGTAATAAAAACCTACACCTTGCTTTTTGTGTATCTGTAACTGATTAAAGCTAATAAGGCTACTAGGCACAGGGCAGCTGTGGCCAAGTATCAGGCAACGAAAGATTTATTTTTCCCATAACAAATTGATATTGAGTGACGAATAGGTACAATTTGAACAAGATTTTCCATTTCCAGCACTCTGAACAAGTGCTCAGAGTTGAAAATGTTGGATAATATAAATGGTTTTGATTTGACACTAGCATGCATTGCATATACTGGCTGTTTCTTTCCTTCAATGATTTTCTCCTCTGAGTAGATGGGTCAATGGAACAGGCCATGATACAAGCACTTCAGTATAAGAGCAAAAAGTACTGTTTAGGTTTAGCAGAAGTGTCCCCAGCAGTAAGCTGATGGAAGTCTTAAGTGTGTAATTAAAGAGCGGTGTTGTAAATATAGATGTATCTTTGCGTTAAGAAGTGAATGATTTAAGGCTACATTTACAGCAACATCTTCTACAATGCTTTTTAATATTTCAACAGTGCGTATGTGCAGCTGAGTAAATACTCTACTGCTTTGCTTCATTAGCAGCAGAAAGAACTGACCTTCATCATCAGGACGACTGTGTTGAGGGCGATTAAAGTCATGATGCCATACTCAAAGGGAGGCGACACCACAAACTTCCACATCTTGTACTGGAAGGATTGCTTGTTCTCCGGCATGTATCTTGTCAGCGGCTTGGCATTGATGGCAAAGTCAATACAAGCCCTCTGTTTGTTTGAAAGACAAAACAAAAACAAGTGATACAGGAACTTCACAGCTTTCATCAGAGAAAATTGCAATTCGATTTTTTTTTTTTAAATAAAGCACTATGTGCTGCTACAGATTTTTTTTTTTAAGTATTTCGTAAAAGGAAAAGATTAGAAAACAAAATGAAGCTCTGTGATGTGACAGGCCAATCATTTGTAGACAAGAAAACAGCATGACTTTAACAAAGCTGCTGTGAAGTGGGGATGAAGAGTTCAAGAACATAAACCCTTCAATCTGTCTATTTTTTAGTGCTTCATCCTGTTTAATGATAATGTTAAAGTCATGTTTGATCTAATTTGACTTGAAGTGATATTCAGAAGATAATTTGCATGAGCTCAGATTTCTAATGAAGAAAACATTTGTCATGCACAAATGATCAGTTTGTGTTGCATGTAGGGCAGAAGGTTGTTTCTTTCCCATTATGAAATCCATTTTCACTCTCCCACCTCATTCTTCTCCAAGCTGCACTCTGACATGGCCTTGTCTCCCTGCTCCTGGAAGGTGATGATGATCAAAGCCACAAATATGTTGACAAAGAAGAAGGGAAACACCACAAAGTAGACCACATAAAAGATGG
This sequence comes from Planiliza haematocheilus, assembly GCA_005024645.1. Taxonomy (NCBI): domain Eukaryota; kingdom Metazoa; phylum Chordata; class Actinopteri; order Mugiliformes; family Mugilidae; genus Planiliza; species Planiliza haematocheilus. The sequence continues at coordinate 3,346,197 of SRSE01001041.1, forward strand.
ACGTCTCCATGCGGAAGCCTGGGCTGGGCCCCTGGTCCTCGTATGTGGCATCCACAGAGTGTTTTAGGACACTGAAATGAAGGTTGAAGTAAGAAATGATTTCCAACACATTGATATAATAAATAGTATGGTGTTGAATGCCTTGAAAATAACTTTAGCCATTAAATTCATTCATCTCCTAAGTTAGCTCTGTTCCTGACTGTCCCTCAGCCTTTATCCAACCATATCTGCATATAATTTACCTCAGTGCATCTCCTAACTTCCACCAACCAGTTCTATGTGATCCAAGCTCTCCTAAAATACCTAATAAGCAATCTTCTTTCTTGAAGAGTGATTTCAAGATTTCAAAGAGCACAACTGCATTTTGGAAATATTCTATAACCTAGGCGATGCTTTAAGTCAGCATGTTTGCCTCATCAACGATGTTGTACACCTAGCCAACTTTGATTATTCTGATGTGTCATGTCAGGCAGAGTGTTGTTTAACTACCCACGACATGGCATTTCATATTGTATATGGTCGATGCATATCTAACTCCCAACCAGCAAACTCTACAATCATACAAACACTCTTAAGAGGCCAGCGCAGTAATCTTTCCCATCTCTGCATCCACCCATATGATGGGTAGACACTGGACCTAAGCCTTTTTATGGTCACTACTGGAAATTTTGTAATCTATAGACATAACTGCCAATCTTTTAGGAGATATCAATCTTGGCATTTGCATCAGCTCCATTCATTGCAATACCATCACCTCATTTGACTTCCTTTTATTCTTGCTTCGGATATTTAAAAATCTGAGATAGTTTGGGTTTAGGATACTGTTAGTTGACCAACTAACTAATTAATGTGTAATTGTTGTACTCATTAACTCAACAAGAAATTCACAAGTACAATGAATCTCAGATTGTTAAATCAAGTGTTCTGCCTTGTGGTCATACCGTTAGTAGGACTTTAGGGGATCATGACAAGCTTACTTATTAACAATTTAATTTTCATCTTTTTGTAAGTAGAATGAATGAAATAAGCAAAGACGCATCAACAGCCCTTGAAAGAGATGATGATGGTGATGAATCTGCTGTGCTCAGGCACAGGATAGCAGAATGAAGCCATCTATGAGCCTTGATTGAATCTTTGGAGAACGCTCAGTAATTAAGCCTGGGAGAAATCACGTGGCTTTAATGTTCGCTGTGCTGGTTATCTCCAGGTGTGCTAAGTGTCTTTCAGGGCAAATTACTATTCTCATATAAAAAAGACAAGGATGCATCTAATACTCAAGTACAGCTTAACAGCTAGAAACTGTTTTTTTTTTTTTTCTAAAACTATTTAATCATTAGCTCTGATTTATTAGTTTTACATTAAAGGAACAAACCACTTTGTGTCCCCTCTGAGTCTGAAGTTAATTCTACATATGAAAGGTGAGAAGACTTACACTGGCCAACCCTCTCCAGTGGACACGGTGAAGAGTGTTAGGAAGGCCCATAGAACATTATCGTAGTGAAACTCATACTTCTTCCACTCTCTGGGTTGAGCTGCTACATCATCCCTGTCATAGTCCAGAAACTGACCCCTGTAAAGAGGGAGAGGAGGAGAGACACTCAGGTGACGTGTGATCTTATAAATAAAAAAGTAAAGGGGGGTTGTTATGTACCTGCAGTCTTTCTCCAGGCCCTTTGACTCATCAGTGCAGTAAAAGAACTTGCCCTTAAAAAGCTGCACAGCGATGACAGCAAAGATGAACATGAAGAGGATGTAGACGATGAGGATGTTCAAGACGTTCTTCAGAGAGTTTACAACGCAGTCAAACACGGCCTGGAAAATAATGACACATAGACACAAACTCAGATTTAAGACATTACATCTACACAGAGACTGCACTGGTATATTCAATTTTTATTTTTAAAAAAGAAATGGCAAAAGACATTGTAAAACCTTATTTATTGGACCAAAATAAAATGGCTCTGATCTTGACCATAAACAGAAAGTCATTTCACATTTCCTCTGTTCTTTTCTCTTGATCTACTATTATAGGTAGCAAATTCTGAGCTTTCACTAAGATATAATGAACTGTAATGTCTAAATGCATACTCCATTTACACTTTGCCTCTATTAAGTGAACCGGCTGTTGAAGCGTTCTTTTAAGTAACTGAAAATGTACATTTTGAGACAAATTCAGCTCTGGGTTAATCTAAATGTTTGATATCTTCTGACCTGCAAACAACTAAATCAGTGCATACGGTCCCCATAAAGTGTGTCTCTGCGTTTCCCTGCCTGTCATCCTCTCTCAGCTATATCTCTCAGTCAGCTTGTGCTGCGATCTCTGTGTGAGATGAAGTGCTTTGTCATTCTATCCTGACATGTATGCAATACAATCGATGAATATGCTGCTGCATGAGTGATCCCCATCAAGTTTCTTTCCCAGACTGAGGACAGAGATTATTTCTCTGCTCCTCCACCAGCCGCCTGAGTGTCCAAGAAGAGTTGTGGAGGGCGGCCGTCTGCCAGCTCTGATCTTTCTCAATCTTCTCACTTTTATTACTCCAATCATATCTCTCATCTTTTGTCAGATCCATTACTTTTAGACGATCAGCTGCACTCACACACCATAGGGTAGTTGTCATTTCTGTGTCTGACGAAACAGTTGAGGGTCTTGCCTTGATAAAGGTCACTGCAGCAGCAATTTTTTAGTCTTTACAGATTCATCATATCCCACACTTCTGACTGTGCATTGTCAATGTGGCATCCGCAGTGTTCAGAAATATTATGACTGAGATCATCAGATTTTTCTGGAAACTGAAACGGCATGCTGTCAGAATAATGCGAAACATTACATACAGCCTATACAGTGTAATGGAAATTTGTGATTTTACAGTTTGTGTTTGTACAGTAGGGTATACCTGTACAAAATTAAATAAATAAATATTTCTTGACAGCAGCACAGTTTGTGATTTTGTACATGGACACACATTTAATGTATTTTAATCCCAGCTACAAAAGACAACAACAAGGGCAATAAATTGAAATGATTGCCAATTTGCCACTAACAAAAGGAAACGGCCCTCGGCTCATTATAGTTTGCCAGCTAACCGAGTGCCAAATAGGCCAAATGATTACAAAACTGCAGGTGCTGTTAGAAATCAAACCCCGATAGCAAGGAATAGCAAAAAACCTTATGAAAATTTTAATAACAGAGTAGTTCGAGATCAGTTACAAAAGCTGGGCAGCATCTATCATCATCTCAGAAGCTATAGTAGACACTGACATATTCAGCGATGTCCAGAAAGTCATTATTTTAGTTAAACTCAGATGTTGTTTGATGAGTTGTTGGCATTTGACCCTTATATGGGAAAACAGCTGCTTCAAAAGTTTGCACCAATATGCTGCCTGTTAGTAAACCTCTTTACACAGAAGGACTTCAGCGAGAAAAGCTAAATTCAGTCACTTCACTCCATTTGTGCGACACAAACTCCTCAAGCTCACCTACAAGTGAAAGGTCCAACAGATCAAACGTTAAATCTAGTGCTATGGATTTATACAGACTTATATTTGACTCATGATAATGTGAGTGGCTGCTGCACCAGTGGATCAGTGATTACTTTTCTTTCAGAATGACCAACGCGACTGACAGATTGGTTTACTGTACCTTTAACTTGGGCAGCCGTTTAATGGTCTTGAGTGGCCGCAGGACTCGGAGGACCCTCAGGGACTTGATGGTGTTGATGTCCTTGCCTTTTGTCCCCCTGTGCAGACAGAGTGTACATTTAGTCTGGGTGTAGGAGCGTAAGCGACATAATCATGTAAACCTTTCGACTCGAGCTCTATCAACACGAGCTGGTTGTAGCTCACCAGGTATACTGCGTACACAGAGGAATACCTGTTTATATTCTGTTAGTAGAGAACATGCATGTAGGTGAATAATGTTATTCTGCAGAAACATGCGCTAATACGCTTGTTTTCTTTTTGATTTTCCCTTCATTCTTTCATTTATTTAAGGTATTTTCTGTTTCTTTCATTCCTTCATTGTTTGACAAGTTTTTTTCTTTATTTCTGTCTTTATTATCTTTATTTTGTCTTTATTCCTTCCCGTGTTCTTCCTAAACGTGTCCTCATTTTCTTTCTGCCATTCCTTGTTTTTCATCATTCCTTCTTCTCATTCCTTTCATTTTTTTCTATCCTTACTTTTAATTACTTTCTTTTTTCTTCCGTCTTTAAAGAATCCTCAAACAGAAGATCTTTACAATCCACATATATTTCTCACACAAACATGAAACTAAACTCTTCATCACAATTTAGTATAACAGAATACAGAATGCTCTAGGTCTTTAATGTAGGACGCTAGCTTGCAGTGTGTTTTTCACTGTGGTTTTGTTTCTGTTGAATAACACACAAACATCCTGTCGTCTACAATAAATGCACAAAGAATCTGCCTCTGGTGCAGGAGGCCGTTTCTTTGCAGGAACCATTGCTGTCATTGCCGATGCTTAATATCTTGTTAACTGGTTGGGAGGTAGGTGTTGGGTTTTATGAACTAGCTGTTATGCTAATAACATACCGCTGAGCCATTACTCTGTCGGAGACTGACATTGGCCAAGGACAGTGAGAGAGGGATTTTTAATTAATCAGTGACACATACACACTGTGGCTGTCATTCTCCATACAGAGTGTTTCTTTTTTCCTGACTTCATTAAAAAAAAAAAAAAAATTAGTAGAAGTAGTAGAATATAAATGTGTCTTTATCTCGTGATAAACATTTACTGTGAAGGGTGTAAAGAAGGACACCAGCAAACAAAAACAGGAATAACTGTGTCAGTTGCCTTTACAGGCCTACTGCTCCACATACTAGCATAATACTGAAAAAAAGTCAAATCATTTAATTAAATTAGTGTAAAAACAATACATTTTACTTAATGCAAAGATAAAAATGCCTCCCAAGATAATTTAAATGCATGCAGTATATTAATATGTATAAGTGCACTCGATGTCATAGAGGAGCCAAATATGGAAGACACACATCTGCTCAACTATACTAACTCACAGACAATCCGGCCTTGCGCCTTTTTGTTATCTTTCCAAAACCAAATACATGAACAAGGAGATGGAGCTCATCTGTTCTAATGCGAACATTAAGTGTTTGCATGCCTGGCTAATTAAACTGGATGCTAACTACAGAAGCTGTCTGTCTAAAAGATAGACAAAGCCACTGGATCTAACAAGGGAATCCACAAGTTACTTATATTGCAATACCACCAATGGTCACTAGGTTTGACAATAAAACCGTCAGATTTCTATTCATGAAATCTGAAGACAACACATTATATTTCATACGTCCCTGTATTGTCATTAGCTGTGTTTACATCTTCTAATTGGTGTGCTGGAGATCCTTTGATTCCATAATTAACCTCTCAGACAGGTATGTTTCGGGGGTCTGCCTGTTTGGTTTGGTTCGCTGAGCCGTCCACAACTCCTCCCTCTCATCCAAATACTTGAGACTCATTACACCATTCAAGAAAATCAGCAGAAAACAAACATTCATGGCATTACTGGGAGACAAAATAATCAAACTAATCTAATATGTGGTTAGGGAATGATGGACCTAAAACTGGAAAGAAGCATGGTTCCAACTATAACCTTTCTCATTGAAAATCTCCAAGTCTAACAAACTTGCATGCGGCTCTCATGCTTGGATAATGTGAATACCCTGGCATGCACTCTGCAAAGTAGATGCTTGTCCTGCTATTCAAGGACCTCAACACATTGGGAAAGAAAGAACAGTCTCCTGATAGCTTTCAGAAGCGCTATGGGCAAAGACGATATAATGTGTGCGCGTGTGGGGGCAACGCAGTTGTGCATTCACATCAACGCAGCGCAGATCAGCACTGATTGTAACGTGCTGAGCACCCAGGCATGTGAGGTCATCTTCGGTCAGCATGGCTCTGGTCCACTAAGCTGCTCCCTCTCGAGAGCGAGGAGCATTTCCTGTTTAGGAAAGCGAGATCTGACGTTTAATCAGAAGCGCTTTACTGTCTCAGCAAAACATGATGCACAAGGCTCCTTCCATCTAGCTGTTTCACATTTGGCAGGGGATATTTCAAACAAAGTGTCTCATCATTTCATTTTTAAAAGGAATTTGTTAGTTTACTCTGATTGATAGAAAAATACATGAATTCACAAGTCAAAATCGGATGTGCGGCACAAACAATCGGTGCTGATCAGTACAGCAGGTCAACTGTGTTTTATGTTCGTTCATTTAGAGGATCTGGTGCATAATCAGCAGCTCATTTGCATTTATTTTCCATCTTCCTCTATATACTCTCCATTACTGGGAATACTTCCCAAACATTTCAGGAGGATATTGTTTATCACAAATTGCTGTAATCACCATCTCATTCTGGATATATAGAAAATACAAACAGTTTGGGCGTTAAAAGGTCATCCTCTTCCAAAAACTGTATTTCTCTAAAGTACAACAAATAATGATTAATAATGATTTTCAGAGAGAAAAAGAAGAGGTGTATTACTTTCCTCACATACACGACAGACTGTGAGTAAAACCTGTTCTTCAATGAGTGCAGGCGAAAAGCTCTAATCTTTTATTGACTTCCCTCTAAGTCCACTGCATAAAGGTGGAGAGATGTAGGTGAAGGGCAGAGGGGTGATGGCTATAACCTGATTAAGACGTCTTTAGTTGTGGCTAAAGAGGTTTTAGGAGATGGCGATAGATAAAGGCTTTGACAACTACAGATAACCTGTGGAAAGATGTTCACTGCAAATTCATTCATCTTCTGAAAGCTATGAGGGGTCATGCCCAATATTGTCTTTTGATGTCCCAATATTGGAACAGGAGGATATTATTCTAAAAGGGTAGAGAGCAAGGAGGGAGGAATGTCATGGTTAAATCCCAAGCTCCTTGGGATGACGTTAATTTGGAGGTTGAGAAGAGGAAAGTTCTGCTGGGAGGGGGAAAGGGAGGAGGGGGTCAAACGCAAAGAGGTAGATAGGGACAGTTCCCACCTGGCCACGCTTTGTTGCGACCTGATAACGAAAAGGCAATGATAAGCATATGCAAGCAGACAACACACAAATACAAAAACCAGCATGTAAAGATAGAAAAGAGAAAAATAAACACTAAGCATCACATCAGCATCAAGCTACAGTGACATTATTGGCCTTTCAAATATACAACATTAAAACATATCAAAAGAAATCAAAGTGAAAAGAAGTGAGCTAATCCCTTTAGACAAGACTGAACAGAACAACAAATCCAATCTATAGCCAGGCGATGATGTCAACTTTTCAATGACAGGGATGTGAAGGTGAGGGAACAACACTGATGAAAGCAATCTGCTGTAGGACTGGATTCATAAAATCACTAGACCCCTCAATCCAAATGAATCATGATCCTGAGTCTGAACCACTGGAATAGTGAGTTGTATCATCAGCTTTGGCTAGCTGATTAGCACATGTCTTAGTATACTTGTCCCAGGACTGTGTGTCAGTATGTCCAAATCTCTGGGTTGATCACCTGGTAATTAGAAACATTTATTTTGGAAGTTAGTTTCCATGGCTTTTAGATTTTCTGTGACTACAATTGTTTGGTGTCATTATTATTCTTATCTGGCTGTTAACAAGCAGCTGCATCAAGTATAACACTCTGGACACATCTCATCACTTATGCCCATTTCCCCAATTGGAAAAAATGAATAAACATTTGATAAATAAGGAAGGCAGGAAGGAGTTCAAGAATAACAGGGACAGAACAATGTGTGTGGATTAACAAAACTGAACTAGATGAATTAGATATAATAAATCTTAAGTCTGTATAATTTTGAAGTAAAAAAATAAAACTGTAAACCATTCCTAGAAAACATAAAAAGTATTTCATTTCAAAATTATTTTGGTGAGAAGATGAGACACCAAATTATGTTAATCTGTCTGTTTTGAGGTAATTAAAATAAAATAAACAACACATGAACAGAAGTCCAAGTTGGGAAAATAATACATGCTAAAGCAATACAAACTAATCCAGGGTGTAAGAGACCAGAATTATTTTTGAAGACTTATGAATGTAGCCTGTTGCATGGTATGAATTTGAGTTGATGAGTGAGTTGATTGGAAGGAACAAAATGGAGGTGGATGGGAGAGTGAGAGATGAAGACATGGTCATGGACATCTGATAGAAGGGACTAAATCTGTTGAACAGGATGATACCGTTACATTAAAATATATATATGTCAATTGCATATTAGCCGTAAATTAGTGTACTAAAAGTAATACCATCCTGCATTTTATATCATTCTATTAGATTGTATTATATATTATAATTAGAATCTGTGTAAATGTGAAAGTTAAGGTTTACAGCCACCATTCACTCTGTTTGAGTTTATAGCATTTTTTGTGGTCTTATTCTGAACAGCAGCAGCCTTTGTGTTCATGAATATCAACACCTACCACACTTATGAAAGCTTGAACCTTTGAAAGTGTTGAAATGTCTCTGGCAATACAGAATTTCTGTCCAACCACTGTGCTGCCCCACTGTGCATTATGCACACATAAAATATGTCTGATAAATAGAGAACAGGTAATTGCACTTATGTAACCTGAATACAGATGTATCCCACAATTACATAACACAAACAGAGTGAATGCCAGCATCTTTAATGATGACTGTGGCGGTGATGATAAGAACAGAAAATAAAATATGACATTTGCTCAAAACATTTAGCGGTGAGAGAGAGGAGGCCTGATGGGGACTGTAAACTCTACAAATGACACTAGCTAAGATGGACAAGAAAGAAAGCCGAGGACTCAAACAGTAAGATAAATATGTGGATAGTTAGATAGACAGGCAGAAAGAGCAAGCATTACCCCATAAGGCTCCTGAAAGCGATCCAAGTCAGAGAAGAAATAAGAAAGGGAAAAAGCGACAGGGTAGACAGAAACAGAGTCAGCCACAGATAAAAGACAAAAACAGCATAAGTCTGCTGCTGGCAAAACACAAAAACTCAGAGAGACAGGAAGTGTTACAGAGAGAAATATGCAGGTGACAAACTGTGCTGTGAGTTTCAGGACAGAGTCAACATGTGAAGTACTGGGAAATAAATGACAAGGCAGTTGGAAAGAAATATGACCATCTTATTCTTCCAGAGACCAGGTATGCAGGTCTATCAAGTTTTACTTCACATTTATTTGCGGTAGGCTGGAACGCAATAAAATCATATACATTACTGTTTCATTCTAGTGTGCAACCGAACTGCAGGAAACAGCAGTAAGACTACTAGCTTTCTGCTCTCAGTTGACACACACTGACCATATCTGACCTTCAAAATGCACAGTTATGAGTATAACATGTAGTAGTTCAGGCAGAAAGGTGCTTGACAAGAGTTATGACATGTAATAATCAAAATCCTGTACATAATACTGCCTGCATTTAGTCGGTACTGTTTAAGGGCTTAATTATAAAATTACAATCAAGTGGTAACTGGAGCCTGACAGCTACATTAAAATCCAATCTTTTGCTCCATCATAAACCTTAAATCTATCAGCCAAATTGCATATGGCTCATTAGGTGACTCGCAGGGAGAGGCTGGAGACACTATGTAACAATAAAATAAGAGTTTGACATGTCGACAAAATAAGCCTCAGACAGCACAAAGGCTTGGAGTTCCAGGGAAAATAATTAGATGAGCACGTAACAGTTGTTTGTTAGCACTAAACCAAACGAGTTTTAGCATCTTCAGTATGCTGCAAGCCAGCCTGTTCCAGTGATCAGCACAGTGGTGTTGTTCAAATGGGACTGTACTTCTAAAGTAATGGACAGCACAGCGAGATTAAAAGGAAGAAGTGACTTACGAGCAGGCGAATGCCACCAGAGCTCCACTGACCACAATGAAGTCAAGAATGTTCCACAGGTCACGGAAATATGAGCCAGGGTGGAGGAGCAGTCCCAAGTCAATCATCTAGGGTCACAGAATAAACAGCAGCAGAATGAAATAGAAAATTAGACATTAGGATGGAGTGTTACCTCAGAGAGCACCACACCACAAAGGTAATTATCAATACCGGTAACATGACACAGACACTGTGTGCTAGTCTTCTCACTGAGGTCTGATTAGTGATTAGTAGGTCAAAACACAGCAAAACATCTGAAAAAATCAAAGCTACATTCTGGTGAAAATGATTATATCTTATTGAGAAGCAAGTCCCAATTACATGAAAACACACTGAGGTAATGTGGTTAATATAACATAAATATCACAATGACCAGTATTTTTACAGCTTTCTCACCTTAATCACCATCTCAAAGGTAAAGACTCCAGTAAAGACATAATCCAGATACTTGAGAACCTGCCGAACCAGGGGAAAGGAAAATCATTTTAAATGGTTCATCAACAAATACAGTCATAGATGTTGTCAGTATTAGACTCCTTGGAAGTGAGTGTGAGTAGACCAGATATGCACAGCATGTTCCTGTCCTGTCAGAAGTCTTCAGCTCTGTCAGCGCTACTACACAAACACACATCGCCTGAACACCAACACAAATAAACAACACACAAGCACATGCACGTAGCCTCACCTAAGTTCCCCTCTGTGTCCCTGACTTGAATACTAATTAGCTGTGTGTGTCTATCAAACTGGGAAAAAAATGTTTGTGCACAAGCATTTCTTCCCCATTGCCTGTGTTAACATTTGACACACATACTGTATAAAAAAAAACACAGACAAACTTTCCCAAATGTAATATGGATTTGGAATTGTATCTGAAATGTACTAAGTTCAGAGCCACTTTAGAATGCAGCATTTGACCAAAAATAATTTGGAGCGCTTGCCTTTTTACGTCCTCCAAATGCCTCAGCCAGTGAGGCTAACTAGGAGAAGTTATCTGTGGATCCATATTCGCTTTTGAAAGCATGAACGCTTTCATACAAATACTTGTCTGTGTATGTTTATCAGTCTGCCAACCAAAGCGTTTGTTGTGTACTTCCACATGTTTACTTAGGAGGTGTCATCCTGACTCACATTGTTGCGCGGTGCATTGGCTTGCACGGGGTCCTCGGCTGCCAGAGCGATGCTACTCATGGTAATAACCATCAGGATGCACATTTCAAAGTAGCGTAGGTTGACCACATAGTGACACAGCCGTCGCACCCTGCAAGATCACGCACATATAAACACACACAGACACAAATGTACTACACACAGACTGGGTACATTCTGGTGATGTCAACAAGCCATTGACTACATGCATGTCACTCCTTGTCAAAATGCTGCACAAACATGGATATGTACTGGCCTCTGTTGAACCACGTCATTCAGAGTCATCTGTGTTAACAATGTATTTTAATAAACAACAATAACAATTACAGCATTTCTGGTCAGGAAATACTTCACTGTATCCTTATGTTTAATAAGTACAGTATCCAATAATCTATAGGAGGAGATTTTATCTACACTGGTACCAATTAGTTAACAGGACTACATCATCAGCATAAAGGATAAACATCAGTGGTAGCCAGTGTTAGGCCCTAACGTCTGTCCTTTTTTCTGTAATCCTTCCTCTAAATGTGTTTTTTTTTCTGAAGCTTCAGAAACTTTTAGTAGTTGCTTTCTACATGAAATTTCCTACCACTTCCCTCTCTTACCACTGTGAATACAAAGAACCGTTGTTACTTCAGTTCTTTCGCAATAGACTCCACCACACTCCTGATTGCTACTGCATCTCTTCTGTTTTCCACTCTGGGAAACCATTAATACACTTTAAATAAATATGCTCCTATAGTTGTGAACAGACACAATAAACACTTGCATACATACATAAGCAATGCATTTGTTATTTCTAGGAGTGCTTTAACAGGTTATCTGGACAGAAAAACAATATAGTATAAGGTTTTCATGGTTATTTTTGTATGTCGTTTAACTTTAGTTCATGTTATTCCACTCAGTCACCAGTTGTAACTTACGGGTTTGTTTGGCCAAAGACAAACATTGAGCTGTAGGGAAGGATCTGCCGAGGCCCATTAGCAGCCTCCTCCTCTTCCAGATCTTTCTTCTCCTCACTGAGCTGGAAGTTGTCACAATCGATGTTGTTCACTAGTGTGAAAAAATAAATACACTCATTCAGCTCAAAGAAGCACAGACAGAAACGAGAGAGGTATTTTCTATGGATTTAGATGCCTGCTAATGGTCTGTGTAGATATTTTATGACTGCTCTAATTCTGCATTCATAAAAATATATAATTCCTTACTTGACTAATAGGATGGTGGTGGTGTCAAGTGTAAGCATGACAGCTATGTGATGCTTAGTCATGTTATGTAACCAGCAATCTGTTGTTTCCACTATATACACTTGTGGCTCACACAAAACATGAAAAAATTAGCACACACACAAAAAAATAACTAAAGTCATTCTCTTTTTAAAAACTTTTTATATGCATTTTTTTTTTTTTACATAGTTTACCCTTTAGTTGCTTTTTAGAACAATTGGCCATTCTTATTGTGGATGATAAATAATTTAGCTCTCAAGCTTCTGAACAATAAAATAAAAATGTGGCAATGACAAGTTGTACATACTAGATATGATGGTGGTTTCTCCAGGCGGGGCGGTGATGGTGACTGGGATGTGGATAGCGTTGCTGTTAAGGGCAGCCTGGCTGGCCCTAGTTGAGTTCTTCTGGTTGTCAGCATCCTCTTGCTTTTCTCCAAGACTCAGGCTACTCCGTCGTGGCTGTAGAGGACTGCAGGTGAGGCTCTCTTCCTCAGCATCTGATGGTCTTTCTCTGGGGAAAAGGTAACGGAACACAAGCACTGTTATAGTCTGGTCCCAGGGTCTGTGTCAAACAGACTACCTTTTTACATTAAACATGCAATAACAAGACACCTAGCTGCTACAGAGCAGATTTCTTTGATAACTCTCACTTCGCTATTAGGATGATAGCACTGAATAATGCTATTCAAATCTACAGTACCTGAAAAAGTATGTTGCATGTATTGTATTTTTGTCTTGTCTTGTTCCATTATCTTATCACTTATTAATAACAGGATTTGTGTGTGTGGTAAATAAGATCTGTAGTAGTATCTGTAGTCTTACCTAAAACCTTTGGTTCCATTCTTATTCCTCTTACAGTCATCTCCATCTAGGGTAGACTGAGCTCTGATCATGCGAGAGCAGCGCGCCTTCCTCTCTCCATTACTCTCCCCTAGACCACCACCACCAACCCTTCCCTTGCGCTCTCCCTGTGCACCGTTGGCTAACATCCCATTTCCCTCTTTTGGTGGACGATGGGTGTGATGATGACGATGTCCCCTTTCTTCTCCCCGTACATCACTGGGCTCATCCTCAGGGGAGCCGGCCTGGTGGTGGTGATGTCTGTGTCCTTGCCCTCCATCACGGCTCTGGCTCCTCTCCCCTCTCCGGTCATTAGTCTGGGGCCCATCGACATTGTGCTCCCTGCTCCTGCTGTGATGGGTGTGGTGCCTGCCTCCACGGGCATCACCTCCATCCCTGTTTTCACTATTCTTGTCGCAGTGGCGGTGATGTTTCCTTGAGTGGGTGTGGAAGCTGTCACCCAACCCGTCCTGCCCGGAATCTCCTACCTCATCCCTTCCTCCTTCAGGAGGCCTGCTGGGTTGGTCGCCGTTCCTGGACTCCACCATAAGAGGCCGGTCTAAGTGTGTCTTCATGTCGGGATGCAGATGAAGGGCGGTGGACAACCGAAGGCGCTCCTCGGGGTCGAGCTCATTGAACAGGGCCTCACTGCTGGCCCTCATGGTGTGTATCCTCAGCTGGTTAGTCCTCTGCTCCCACACTGACATGATCTTTGCTGACCGCTGTTGCTCCTTGCTGCAAACGGGAATCACACCCCTGGGTTAAAATCATGTGACAGAGAAAGAGAGTCTGAGGAGTTCTTTTTTGTATGTAGTTTGGGTGAATAATCCACAGTTTCATCCATAGACACACCATTTCCTCAATCAGTGATACTCACCAACACCTCAATATGGTAAAGTAAGAAAGACAGGAACAGGTCTATGGATGCATTGGTACAAATGATCAGCATGGTAAAGCTTTCACTTACCATGCATGAGTATTATGTGGAGAAGGAACTCAACATTAAATTAAGATCTTCTAGAATAAACAGTTCTAATCAGTGAAATTGAAAATGAAGATAATAATGTGTTCCCAGGTGAGAATTGTGCTAAACATATGAAGCAATGTTGTTATTATTTTATAATTTTTTTGAATGACTTACTACTTCTTTGTGTGAGTGAAAAAGGGCAAATGTATTTAATGCTATACATGCTTGAAGTAAAAGCAGTCTTTTTATGGAGAATAAGAAATTACAACCTCCAAAAATGGTTTCACATCCTCAAGGAAACCTCGTTTTGCGAAAATTAAAGCTTGGTTTAACAAAGGTTTCTTGGAAGTTAATAGAGAGAAGTCCTTCAAATACCCAATGCCTTCATGCATCCCAGACACTCCTCAAGACATACAGGGACATACACTGATCAGGCATAACTTTTTGACCACCTTCCTAATATTGTGTAGGTCTCCCTTGTACCTCCAAAACAGTTGTGGGAACCAGTTATGCTCTAGCAAATATCTGCCGGGCCAATCAAAAACAATGGGATGGGCTTTAAACAGGGATAGAAAGAAGATTAACAGTGGCATAGCCATACAGACCATCTATGCAATATGGAGTTGAATTTCTTTTCAACAAAGTCGCTCTGATCAGTTGTAGGACTATCTGATCAGTTGAAACACACCCCAAAATGAAATCCAAATATGTTACAGAGCCAATGTGTTAGCAGACTCGTATTCTGGTAGGAATTGGTATGGCAGACTATTTTAGGTTCGTACTTATTGTAAAATACAATAAAAATGATTCAGTATGGTAGCACGATCATACCAATCAGAACTGAAAGATGTTGCATGCAAATGAAGTCACACAGACTACATCTTTCCACAGATTCAGTGCTACCTGGATCACGTGTAAATGGAGCAGACAGAAAAAAAGCAAACATGCTGTGAGCTGTGACCATTTCCCAAATATGTTTTTTTTTTAAAAAGGCTGAGATAAGACAAACCAAACATGGTCAGAGATCACACTAATGGGTAAAATGTGTTGTTTTTTCTCTGTTAACATGGGTTTTTCTATGGACATGAAAAGAACGACAAACACGGTCAAAAATTCTTTGATGTGTCCACATGTCCATCTGCCATGTGTTAAGGATTTCTATACTGTGTTTAATTGTGTCTGTACAGTATGATTTAATTACGTGGGGCTTTATGGGTAAATTATATTAGTTCCATTTGGTCACCTGTACCTCAAGATACGTCGAGCGGGGGAGGAGTAGACAGTATAACTCCTAAAAGACACACAGAATACAAAGACAACACAGAGCACACAGGACAGGTATCGACAGACAGGTGAACTACAGACATACAGGTAGCGTTTGCATGATTGCAGAAAGGAAACAGAGAGACACTGAGGGGATACATGTGATATACGATATATTAAAAAATGAACAATGAAAAATACACAAGGTGGAACTCTAGTAATAAAGTAGAGGTAAAGTATTATCTGGCCTTCCTTGTGCACTGTAATCAACTGAGACAGAAGATCACCAGGCAGAGAGCAAAGCTGCTTGTTGCATTTTATTTTAGCCTCGGCTCATATTGTCTCTTTAAGTGATGTCCTGGGGTCTACAATAACCAATAGACTGGAAATATTTGCCTGTCGTGATGGCAACGCTCAGAGAAATGAAACATTACAGACAAGTTGTTCGCATTAGAGAGCACAGAGCGGAAAATGAATTACTGTAGGCACCAACACAGATGAGCTGCAGCCATCAACAAAGTTTACAATGGTTAGTTAAGGCTGGAGGGAAACATAACTGTATCTCCACGTAATCATGTTTTTCTGCTATGTGAGGCACTTTCCGATGGAATAAGACTCGTGAATATTTTTCACTTTACCAGCACTGACGGTATGACAGGCTATAATTCTGTCTATGCAGGTCCATAGAAGAGGAGAAGAGAGGAGTGGAGAGGAGAGGAAAAATAACCAGAAAGGAAGAGGAAATGAGAATGGGAACAAAAGTGGATGGATAAAATGAGGAATCACAGAGGAGATAGGAGGGGCAAAGAAAAAACATTAAAGGACAGGAGATGCAAGGAGAGCCGACAATGAGTGAAGAGGAGTAAAGAGGAAGAGGGGAATAAAAAGGAGAGGAGACGAGGGGAATATTGTAACAGAGTGATAACTCACGGTGACTGAATGCTGCTGATGGACGACCTGCGAGAGAGTGCATCTCGATTTTGCTTTACAAAACTGTACATGCAGAACAAAAACAAAGGAAATAATGAGACACAAATATGAAGGGGACAGGTGGACTGTCCGTGTGTCCACCTGTCCCCTCCTGTTTTACAATAAACGACTAATCTGTGCAACTACTTCAATAACGCAACAGCAACAAAAGCGTGTTTGTCAGCAGTAACTCAAAACTGATCAGAGTTTCATTCCAAAACGAGAACAGAACCTTAGTTAGATTTTAAATTAAAAATTACATTTTACATTTATTTCGATTGGGAAATCTTCTTAATTGAGATGCTTACATTGGGTTACATACACTGGGTTATTTTATTCCTCTTTTGTCATTTATGATCATTTTGTAATGAAACTCTGAGCATCTCTGAAACAGCACACCAAATGCACATAAAACAGTTCATTTAAAATAAAAGCAGTTACTTATGAGCTCACTCACTAGTGTTACCAGACTATTTCATGTTACAAATTCTAATATTCTGAGCAAATAATGCATAGAATCACATAATAACAGTAATAACAGTTAAAGGAGAAAGATTGGGAAGTTAGCTAACCAATGATTTACAGCACTGATCATTTTCCACTCTCTAACTGACCTCATTCTTCATGAGGAGAATGGCAATTAAGGAGCTAGTGTGAATCAAAGATGATCATTTTATCAAATGAATAAAAGGCTGTGCGAAACTGCACATCTCATAAAGGCCTCTACAGAAATATTCAACGGACATTTAATGAAGTCCATTTTGTGTGAGCACTGCACAAACAGTTTGCATTGTTGTATTTGTTCCACGCAAACAGAACAGATGGGTATCAAGACAAATGGCATATTTTGACCTTTAACATTCTGTTTTATACCTATAATGTTTGGAAAAGCAACAGTTTCACACCAGCGTTCTCTTGATCATTTCAGAGTTCAATCAAGCTTTAAAACTAGGTTGCATTTGATGGTGAAATTAATATCCTTGATAACTTGATGACAGGATTTTATTGCCCAGAGCCTTTCCTTGTGGATGACCAATTGAGTCTAGCTCCAAATGTGTGTGAATTCCAATATTTCATGTTAAAATGATTTATAGCCCAGGGGAAAAAGACAACAACTGCATGGGGTAAATTTGTGTATAACGTACACATTCAAATTATATATAGGCTTAAATTCCTGAATAATTACGAGTGTCACCAATGTCTGTCAATCCATGGTGTGGTCCCTGGTACGCCATACCATGTGTGTATGACTTGCCTCTGCGTCATTGGTAAAGTCTAACTAAGCCTGCTCGGACCTTAGAGAACAACTGAGAGAAATTACATGTTGGTCAGCTTTGATTAGACCAGATCCCAGGGTTGGCACTGGGATTGTTACGTAAGCAGAGAAAAATGTACAAATGATAAACATTACCATTGGTGTGCCGCCTTTTTGTGTTCCTAAAGACGAAAATGGACTGAGAGCAGACATATGTTGCCTTGCAGCTCTTTAACCGTTTGGTATTTGGAGAGGGATATGTAGCTATTATATTTCTACCTCATAATGTGGATTTTTTCTGTATTTGTGCAACTATTTTTGAACATTACCCTGAGACTTTCCAGAGCTATTACTTTCCGGTGCTTCCAGAGCACAAGGACCAATATGCAACATCCCCCAATGGCATCATCACTTTGTTTTTATGCCATAATGCTTAATGGAGTTTGGTCATGGCCCCTCCCACATCTGCCTCCTAGCTGCCATGGGTCACTCTATTGGTACAGTTGCTCCCATTTTCAGTTCAACCTGATATATATGAAAAAAAAACAAAAACATAACATAGGAATTGGTGTGAAGTGGAGGAAACACTGGTGGAAACTAGAAGCATGCGTGTTGTTGACTTTAGCTTCCTTAATTGCCTATAAGAAGGTTAACAGTAAGGTGTAATAAACAAGGCAACACCAAAGGAGCACTCTCATAATGGGAGTAGATGAGGAAAAATCCAGACCATACACAGATCAAACACAGTACTCATACACACAGACACATTTCAGACTGAGAGGGAAGGACATAGAGAAGAACAAAACACTGAATGATAAAAGGACATTTATTTCCACTGTGAAGAGAAGAGAGCTGCTGTCTGAGGAACCAGATGCTTGAGAACTTACGCAGCGATTGAAATGTTGGCTGCTGACATTGGACTGACTTCTTTCACTTCCAGAGCCTTCTGGAGGGCAAGCTTCTTATTGGCTGCCTCCTCCTGCTCCTCTTCATCCTTTAACCAAGGACAGCCAAGATATAAAACACAGTATTACAACAGTCTGTGCTGTAGATGTGTACATCAAATCTCAGGTTAGGCATGTATGCACTGTGAAGAAAAAGCTTTTCAATTGCTACATGTCACAAAATTACAACATAAAAAAGCCTACCTTGGTCAGCTCTTGAGCATTTGCAAGGTTATCAACAGCAATAGCCAAGAACACATTCAGAAGTGTGTCTGAACAACAACTCAGGAGAAAATACAGTTTTATGAGAAGAAAGAAATGATAGACTATGCCCCAAACTAGGAGCAGCTCCTAATTATGATGTTTTAGTCCTGCTACCTGTCAGACCTGGGTTTAAATATTTATTTTCAAGGCCTATTTTTGTAAGTGTCAGCGTAAGAATCCTTTCCTAACTGACCATAAATCTGAAAAGGGATACTTTTCTGTCCCTACTTCCAGGGTACCCTTCTAAACTTGGTAAATCACTCCTATCTGAAATGACATTTAAGAGATCTATGGGTATTCTAACTGATTAGGAGCAGCCAGGTATTTGGATGGAAAATGTGTCAATTATGAGATTTCCCACACTATAGTATTATAATATGCTGTCTCTGCAACAAATAAAGAAATATGAGCCTATAAGCACAACTAAGTTTCTGCAGTTCTAAATGATTGCTCAAACAGCTGCTCAGATAAATAGTTAATGTGCTGGGACGTGCATTCACTGAAGATACAGCATCACATAAGCCAAGACCACCTAAAGTATTCTGTAACTTTTAAATCCAGGACTTTTTTTAAATCCCTTTTTCAAAGAACTGAAATGTTCTTTCAGACTGTTTTCACCACATTTGAAGTCCTGTGAAGATTAGGCAAATCTAAAAAAGAAGAAGACAAGAAGCTATATAATAATGATAATAAAGCTGAGGCCCTGCAATGCTTTTAAGCATGGAGACGATTCAAGCTGTGTTGCTGCTTTGCTGCGGGGATGACACTGGAAGTAATAAGAGTAGCAACAGTAATAGAGATACAAAACGCATAAAATGCTAAACTTAACATAAGAAAACAGATTTTATGAGCTACTGTTGATATTTACTCTGACCAATAGAAAAAGTTAGGTGTCATGCCCAAAGCTTCTGTACCTTATGTACTACACTCTCAATGCCTCAAGCAGGGGAGTTTTCCAGGTAAAATAATTTCCCCAGATCTTAATTTAGATCCTGGTCCCTGCGGTGACAGTACCTCCAAAAGAACCTCTCTGGGGAGAGTTCCTGCTGTGGAAACATGGCTGTGATCTAATAGGAAGCCTGCCACAAGCACAATCATGCTCCCAGGAGACAGAGTCTTGATTCTATTCATAGTGACCTTTCAACATTGATAAACTAACAGTATTTATTTATTTATTTATTTTTGTCCAATACTGATAAGCAGCCAGTTGTTCATAATCTCTATTAGATGTCCCAGGTCTGTATTATGTTCAAACCAAGGTACTAATTCCAACTGAATTTTGAGTATTTAAGGTATGATTATATTAGCTAATAAATAGTCATTAGATATTAATTTAAAAATATTTTTTTTTGTGCGGATGGACACTATTTATTTTTTTGTCAGCGCTAATTTAAAAATGAAATGCAGCAATTGCTAACACCCGATGAATTCATTCTAACAATTTTCAGCAAAAAAACATAGGAGTCCTGTTCCTTTCCGACTCAACACATTGTTCTCGTGTCAAAGAGGATACAGTTTCCAAACAGCGTGAGGACAATGAAGTAGATGGAGGAGAACATGCCACGCCGAACACCACCTTGAGACTCAATGCCATGGTACATCACAGCGTTCCAGTCCTCACCAGTCAAAATCTGAGGAACGCAAATGAGCCAGAATGATGAGGGACCAAAACAGGTTGTAAAGCTCCATGCAAATCTCACACAGTGCAGAACAAAATTACTTCACAGAGTTAAGGGTTATGAGCGCAGACTAATTGAAGGATTATCAGTGCGCTCATAAGGGCACAGGAGGTACACAGACCAGTCATTCCCTCTAATTAAAATGACTGATAACGAACGTTCTTTTTCCATTAATGTCCACATTCTCTCATTTATTCAGATGTGTTATTTAGTGTTAGCATGCAGGTATGTGTGGGTTGGTGTGCGTCTTACCTGGAACACAGTCAGGATGGCGGCTGGAAAGGTATCAAAGTTTGTTGTGGGGGTCTCATCCTCAAAGTTAAACCTAAAACAATCAGATTGACAATAGCAGCATTAGAAAGCAAAAAAGAAACTTTAAGAATCAGCTTCCAGTCAGGTCTTAATGGGTTTTACCTGCAGCTCAGGGAAAACACTTGGATTAATAACGTTGAAAGCTGGGTGATGAACTATTTAAGCAACAGTGCATGTTTCTGGTCACGAGAAACATGACAGTTTAAAAGCAGACACATTCACACCTGCACCATTTCTTCTTTTTCTTCTTCTCTGTAAAACCTTTATTGTCTACAGTCAATCTGCAATGCATCCCCCACCACACGGACACACACACCCATAAACATTTGTACTTCTATACTTGTGAGGACATTTACAAACTTAACGTATTTTCCAAGGTCTAACTTAACATGTGTGACTGCATGTGACCGCAGCCTAATGCAATCACATGTACGTTGTTTTGTGTATTAATAATACGTTCCGGCTATCTAAGCTGTCAACATCCTTGACTAACCTCCTTTGTCTAAATCACGGAAAACAGCTAATCACAGGATAGACTGGCTTTAACAGTTCTCATTTATTCTAACATTTATCTGTCAGTTTGTTTTTACCATTCCAGTAACGTTTGTGTGATGGCAGTTTTGACTGAATACCTCCATCATCTTGTCATCCTGTATAATCTAAAGACATGGAGGCTAAAGACCTCCATGTCCACATACTGCTGACACTTTGTAAAAGAAATTTGAAAATGTATATATTCAGTAGAGTGTCAGCAAAGCTGGACTGCTTTCTATGACGCTGGAAACTATACAGGCTTCTTTTCTGCTTGCGTGTTAGTGGACCGGAGCCAGTGTGGAGATCACTGGAGTCTTTATGATTTATTCTGTTATAACATGTGGCAGATTATTATATCTGTATAGCTTGATAAAGACCATTAGTCTTGGTGGGGTGTCCATTGTTCTAGTACGTAGCTCACTTAGGCTCGGCTCTCTGAGTTTTGCCTGCTTTACTACTTATTTCTAATTGATAACCGATTGTCCTCACAGGCTGCAAAGTGTCTAATAGAATAGGACGTCACTTTTTAATGTAAATGTTCACTGGTACTGCTGTTTAAACCTACTTACCATCTACTTTTTAAATTAATCTACTGATGTATTATGTAAATGTAACTTAATTTCAGTGAATTCTGTCACCACACATATGGCAATCACAATTAAGACAGTTGTGACAAATCAAACAAATTCTCTAACCAAAAGAATTTTACACCTAATTCTGACCTTTGCCATAACCTTAATCCAAACCAAATGTCGACCTTTACTCTGAAACACTATCCACGTTTCAAAAAACGTCTACAGTTCACATCTGTCCTCACAAAGACAGAAGTACAACTGTGTGTTTTTAGTTTTCTGCACTGCTTTAAGAAGAGACTACGGCAGTGATAGATGAAGAGTGTTGTTTTTTCTTTTTAATGGTGGGTGGGACACAAGAACAGGGAGCAAAACATGCAACAGCAGGAAACACTAGTCACCAGGGAGCCACAGCTACAACTTCCAAGTCCAAAACACACTGCTTCTGTCCTCAGGGCTGCATCATGTGACATTTGCTGTATAAACAAATAGTAGACACGGCGATGCAGCACATCAACAAGTACACATGCCATGTGAACTATCTTGTATAGGACGTGAAAAGGGAGTCATTTCTCTGCCTTCAACTTGATTGTCACTATAAGCATTTCTCTGCTCAACAGATGAGGTCTTTTTGAAATCATCTTCATTAAAGTGAAATTTTCTGCTTGTCATATTTGACAGCTACAACACTACATAAGTGTTATATGACAATAGACTAGTTATGTCAAGGCTTTTTATGATACCCATACTTCATCACTAAAAACTGAAGTAGGTTTACACAGATGATCATCTTGACATGCATCCTACAGTGTCAGTCTGTTTTGGGCTTAATACAAACAGCACACCTAAATGGAAAGTCCAACATGGGTTAAGATAATGACAGAAAACACAAACAAACAATATAGGATACTGTAAATGAAGGAAGTATTAGTCCCCATAACTTGAATGATTGCTACTCTATTGTTAGTGCCACTCTTGATGTGTAACAAAAGCTATGTTCACACAACTTCTAAAACTATTCTTTGAATACTAGAGAGTAAATAACAGACCAGTCCTAATGATCCAAAGCTTAATGAATGAATATGGTCAATGACTATCTATATAGTAGTACATATGCATAATGTCAGGGATATTTGTGTTAACTTGTGATTTTTCATTAATGTTAACATTAGGGTGTAGCATATTATCAAACCTATTCTCATTAGACATGCACACTTTCTATACAAAGAGTCTAAATCTTTGCAGAAAGCCCCCAAATGACCCAACAAACCTGCCAAAACCTGTATCCGTGGTCTTGAAACTAAAGAAGACAATGAGAGAATGACACAGAGATGCATAAAGATGGGTTTGTCATTCAACTGAGAATAGCCTGCACTGCTATTATTCATCATTTTAACTTAATCTTAAAATGAAAAGACAGGCGCAAGAAATATTTGGGGTTGGATAGAAGAGGGAAGTTGGGGAACAATGCGCGAGGTATCTTTAATGTGAGTGTTCAAAAACAACAAAAAATATGAAATCAACCAATGTATAGTGACAAGCCAAAAAGACATGAAGATATGAGGGTAGCTTTGATTTGCTTTTGTTTTTTTCAGATTTATGAAAATCTGCTGGTAGTTTCACAAGCTCCACCTTCAGTTCAATTCAAATGTTCTTATACACCGACCAGCCACAACCTTATGACAGGAAAAGAAAATAACGTTGACAATCTTGTGACAATCCAGTGTTCTGCTAGGATACTTTTGGACCTGGCATTCATGTGGATGACATGTAGCACCCACCTAGACCAGACCAGACACCCCCACCCCACAGCACTGACACTCCTTGAGGGCAGCAGCCATCCCCAGGATGCAGCCTGACACGGACACACACACAAAAACGCTTTAGAGCAACTCAAAAAACCCAAATTCACTAGACCCTAAATTGATCAAGTACCTGTGGGATGATCCACAGAGACCCCTCCCCTCAACCCATAGGACCCAAAGGCCCCCACTAATAACATTCTGTTACCAGACACCACAGGACACCCTCAGAAGGACCATGTCCATTCTCTGATGAGTCACAACTGTTTTGGAGGCACAAGAGAGAATTAGACAATATTAGGTTGTAATGTTATGCTTGATTGGTATATGTAACATTATCTTGAAACCAAACCCTACTTTAGCCTAATACAGTATTCAGTTGTTTCACATTTACCTTAAAATGGAAAACATATTACCTACATACTGTATATTAGTGACATTATTCCTCCTAATGGATGTATTATGCCACCAGCCAGGCTTTTTCAGGTCATCATCAGAGCACTTTTGATGCTTTGCACTAATAACATATTTTCAGTATATCTCCCTGTATCCTTGGAAACCCTTACAGGATTTGCTGACTCATAGAAACATGCCTTCGATGTGATAGTAGATTATCATTACATTTAACACTTCACCTAAACATTTAATTCAGTGGACAGTAAAATGTGTGAGACATTATGTAATAGCACGCTGGCTGTGCTATTATAATCCAACATATCACAGTGCTTCATCATTTTTGACATATTTAATATTCATCAGCCTTTTACTGCAAAGCTAACTGAGTCTCTTAAGACACTATTCAGTGAGCTATGGAACATAAGCTATTTCATAACAGAGGAAATGGCAGTGTCAGTGTCTCATAGGAATAGACATAATATAAAGATGTGGGTATTACTTTCAAGTTTGAGTGTTGAGTCTTTAATAGACAATTTACTTCTAATCATTGCTATCATAGCAATGCTGGCTTCTTGCTGAATGCACATCAAAACTGCAGGTGAGTCTAAAGGACAGTGGTGGTATTTAAAAATTAACAAAATATACCGATCTGAAAGGTGGATACACTGAGTTGAGTATTTCAGTTATGACTTGGTTTTTAAGGTGCTCCATTTTAATGTTGTGCATGTAAACATGTTAAGAAACCTGGATAAGCCCTTGTCCTAGTTGTGAGAGACCTTATTCTGCCTGCAGAACGCTCCTAATGAAACCAAGACACTAGGCAGTGCCAATCAGAGCCAGTCCATTAATATGTGTACATGTGTGTAATGTATGTATGTGTACTTTATTCTAACCAATCACTGTGTTATAAGGCTGACACCAATAAAAAGTCTATTCCACATCTATGTTACTCCCAAGTTTGTGAATGTGGGACAGACCCTGCCCTGTTTGGAGATGGTAAAACGCCCCATGCACAAATTCTTCAAGAACTGGCCTGCAAAGAGCTCTGACCTCAAACACATCGAACACCTATGGGATAGAATGGAAGAGCAAAGGCAGACGTTTAGCGCATCATTAGTGGTGGACATCATTACTGCTCTTATAGCTGTATGGAAGCAAATCACTGTAGCCATGTGGAAAGCCTTGCAGATTCATTTGTCTCAGTAATCACTGATGGGTGTAATGGTTGGATGTACATAGACATTTGACCATGGAGTGAATGAGTGTAACTGAATTTCAGCTGGCAAAATCAGGTAGCACGTGTCGGTCTAGTACTGACTCTACACGCATGAGACGTGAGATGGGGATGGGAAGGGGTGAAAGATGATGGTAAGGAAGTTGTGGAGTGGGGTAGGGGGAAATATAATAAGCCTTTTCTCCCCTGGTATGTCATCATATATTCTCTCCCCACACTCCTCTCCTACTACCTTTGTCCTTCTTTGTCTCATTACTGCATCCTCCATCATCCAGCCTTCTCTGCACCCACTGCTCAGCCCTCAATCACTTTCTCCATTTCACCTGAGTCTTTCCTTCCCTGCCCACTTCCCAACCTCTCTTCCACACTTCTCCCTCTTTCCTCCTGTCCTTTCTTAAGGATTAGTGGACCCAGTGCAGCGAGTGGCAGCAGTTTGCTGCTGTGCCTGTGTGTGTGGACCTCTGTTTACTCTGATAATAGGGATTGAAGGCGTGCAGCTAGGCTTCCACGCATCGTCCACAGAGACTTCATTAAATCAATCCTGGAAACATGTGTCACGTGAGGCCAACCTCCCTGCAAGCGTGTGCACTTGCTCCCCTATATCCAATTCTGATTGCAATAGAAGCAGGTATACATCGTATATGTGAAGGCAGCACACGCCTCTGAACACACACATGTGGATTGAAGATAACAGCTGCGTGTTATTGGAAGAGGTGGGTGGGGTTGTTGGGGATGAGATACACACTGTGACATGAATCAGAACACACGACATTGTGCAGCCTTACGAGATAATATGAAAGCAGGTTTAATATACGAGGAGAAGGTTGGATGCAAAGGGGTAGCTTTCTTTATAGAAGAGGAAGTCACCCGCCCTCACAGTTTTTGTCATTATTACTAAGATGATATGACTGAAAGTCAACTACCAAAAGTTTTACTTTGCAGTTAAAAGGGTCATCAGCAACGGTCAGCAGCATTTTGTTGTTACTATGCCACAAACTGTTAATATTTCAGAAATGTAAGCAGTTGAAAATCATATTATGTTCTTGAAAAAATCTTAAATGGTTTCATATACTGTATCTGCATCATGACATGAGGTAGCATAGTCTTTTGGTTAATGTTGGGATTTTTTTTTTTTCTGGTCTTAGATTTGTAAAGTGATTCTGATGATGGTCAAAAATAGAAAGATGCATGGAATTACAGGGATTGATTCAATGGTAGAAGTAGATGTTAGATCATTTAGTGTAAGTAAATGTACCAATACAACAGTGTAAAATGAATACTCTTACATCCTGCATGAACACACTACATACTGCTTGGAAGTAAAATGAAACGACAGCGTTAAACGACCTAGAACAAAAAACATTTTTCTCAGTTGTTGGATTATTTTTTCTCTTTTGTCTTTTTGGTCCAGTTATTAGTCATTTAATCATTTACTGAAACGAAACCATGTGAGGATTTGAGAGTGATAAATCCAGCTTATAAACATACAAAACACAAACAATGTGACTGATTACTCACACTGCTTTTTGTAAAATGTAAAAAAAAAAAAAAAGGTAGAAAACAACTGGTTGAATATTAAAATGCAGTATTTTGAAAGCTTGTTATATTATCCATCATGTTAACACTTTATCTTATATCTCTTCTATAATTAAAACAGTTGAGTGCACTAGTGCCGTAGAAGGTCAAATATTTTTCCCTGAACTGCAGTGGACAGAAAGTATAAAACATTTTAAAATGGAAATACTCAAGTAGCTCAAAATTGTCCTTAAGTGCAGTATGTGAAAAAAGATACTTGTCACCTTTTATTTTTATTACAGAATCTTCTCTCAAGTTCTCACTCTATTTTGATTAAAATCTCAATATCATCTAAAAAGTTGTAAACTCTAAGTAGAGGTAAACTGGTTGAGTTTTAGACTAAACTACATCACAAGGCTGCAGACATAGAGGGTCAGATGGAAATGATAAAATGCTCTCCTGTGTCTGGCAAGAGAGAAAATCAGCAAAAAAGGTGTGTAGCCTTAAAACTGAAAGCTCTAAGGCAACACCGAGTAACAGACATTATTCTATTACAGTAAATCCTGCATATTTCCTCTGAGCTTATCAAATGCTTCTTCCAAACACTAACTGGTGTCCTGTGAGTCCCCGCAGGAAGACGGCCCCCTGCCTCAAGCTGTTTATCTTCCAATTGTCACAATTTTGCCAGGAGATTACTTTTGGTGTTTTGAGAGCAGGGGCATAATCTATGAGCCAAAAATAAAATCAGGATAAATCAAAACATTTTTTCTCCTTGTCAAAGAGCAATTCAATCCTCTAAACAGGGTCGAAAACGTGTGTATTAAATAATTAAACTCATCCGTCTGAGGAATGACTGTGTTTTCTTTTGTTCTTACATCATTTGATTGAAGACGGTCTATTTTTAAGTGTTTCATTACTATGCTCAGTATTTGGCACCTTGGGTATATTTCTAAATCATTTGTGACCAGCACAAGCATGAATGGAAGTCTGGGTGGAGAGCACTGAGCTCAGCCTGATATGCTTGGCTGGCTAGAAGCACTGTGTGGACGTCAGACTCATCTCACACTTGTCCATCAGCAGAGACTGATGTGACGTTAATGATGCCACAGACTCACGTATGGCTTGGCACCATGGCAACAGCCTCCTGATTCAAAGGCATCCAGATGTGGTGTTTCTGAAGGCTGTCTGTATGAGTCCGTTTGACTTCATGTGAAATTTGCATTTCACTAAAGTACTAGCTGTAATAGCAGGGGGTAATATGAAAGCACCCAGTGATGACTGGATATTTCAACATCTGAGACCAGCTCTTACAGTAAACTCAATCATGGGTTGACCAACTTGCCAGTTGTTGATTCCAAAAGTTGTAACACTTAAACACATACTTTATATAAACACAGATACTCCAATCATGCCATAGTCAGAAAAATTGAAAATATATTTGGACTAGTGAATTGGAACAGCCTTGGGAGAATTTTTTTTAAATTTATAAAGCCGACCGGGGCCGTTTCATCAAAATTGCATAAATAGTTAAAAATGTTACCATGGTTGCTTACTACTTTGTATATCCGTATGACAAACGTTTACGGACAACGCCTGGTACCATGGAACAGCACCCAACACTGAGTTGGGCCATATAGGCAGGTACACAGCAGCTGACCGAATCTCAGTTCATCATGTCAGTCACTGATACAGTTGACCGACATATGACACATATACAATGTCTTTTTTGTTCTTTCAAACAGTCACTGGTGACAGCTAGACGAGCTTGAACATCCACTAGCAACCAAGCAGTGGCTGGATTTATTATTATTATTATTTGTATTATTATTATTATTATAGTAAGCTGTACTGTTCTGAATTATTGTCACTTATTACCCTTCGTCTACTTTGCTGTGTTACTATCAATTGGAAACATCTTGCCATATTACCTTCTCACAGAAGGTTCCACTAGGATGAAAATTCATGGACAGGCATCTCTGGGCTAGACTATGAAGTACTGCGCAGATCTTGACAGACTGTTAAAGCCACATCAAAATAATATGGTCAAACTGTGTGGCCTGAGCAGCATTTGAGTAGTGAGGTGAGCTGACGTGAGGAGACAGAAAGGAAAACGTTTGTGTATGCATTGAGTCAGATGGGGCTGGGTGCCAGGCCTTTGATTAACTGCAGCCAGCCCAGAATCATGAGGTGTTCCTGTCATTAGAAGACATGGAGCTCCTGCTGAGAGTAATATCAAAGGGCTGCATTCGTTGCTGCTGATCTGCCAGCTACCTGCTGTGTCAACATGTCTGTCACCACTGCCCCGCCGGGCCAGGGATCACACACAGAGAGGAGGGTCAGGTGGGGAGATAGATACAAGAGAAGAAGAGAGCTGTGTGCATTTTGTTTGTGTGATGAATTGTGGATTGGAAGAGGAGAAAAAAGGGGCAGGGCAGGGCAGGTTGGATAGATTACTCACTGTCCACCGAAGAGCTGCATGCCCAGCAAAGCAAACACCACAATGAAGAGGAAGAGGAGGAAGAGCAAGCTGATGATAGACTTCATGGAGTTGAGGAGGGAAACCACAAGGTTCCTCAGCGAGTTCCAGTATCTATGGGGAAGCAGGAAACATAAATAGAAAATAGAGAAATAATTGTTTTTTACACATGCTGGAACACAGAACAACATGTTTTTAAATGAAGACGATGAAATAACACAGAAATGAGACACAGACAACCAAAACGGAGGAGGAGAGACTGGGACAAATAGCAAGGAGACTTGTAAGTGGCATAAAACTAATTGATGTGTCAAGGTTTCCAGCTGCCAGTTTCAGTGAATCACAGGATTACAGCTAATCTAATGAAATAACACTGGCCTAGCATTAAACCATGACAGGATTTCATAGAAAGAAGAATTAAGAATGCCCCGAGAAGAAGTTCTGCTCATGTGACATCAAACTGCTCCAGAACAGAAATGTAGATTTAGCATCTAGCAGATTTCTGACTTTTATAAGAAAACTGGTCAGTTCATTCAGTACAGCTAATACTCAACTGACTACACCTGTGATGAATGTCATCAGCTGGTATGGGAATGGAAAAGTTTAAACAGGTTCACACTCACACACACACACGCACACACACACACACAGCTGAATAAATTCGTGAAGGTGATCAAAGAAAATACTGAACTTTAGATATTTTATTTACCTATTATGTGACTGCCAGTGTTTGACACTACAGTTCCCATGCATTTATGCATTATTGGCTCAATATAAAGAACAGCCTCCAGTTATTCCATCTGTTACTTGTGTCATACTACCTTATAAAGAACCTAATTTAGGGTCTTTTGTCGAGTTAGATGCAGCAGATAGTGTATTACACAATTTAAAAAGCTAAATTATTCTGGTTCAGTTGTTTTTTCACCAATGGAGGTTGTGCAGCCTTTTTTCATCTACTTATCAATATCTTTATAGTTCTCTTGCAGAGTCAAAGATATCCCCTTGATATGGCATGAACATTCTTTCTTGTCATGGTTAAAGACTTAACATTAGTCAGTATGACAGTTGTAAACTTCAAATAAACTTTAAAACCTTCAAAGTTCTGCAGAACTGTTGTTGGAAGAAGATATCTAAATATTCAGATTATAAAATGAGGAAAAGGCAGGACGTGTATTCCATAAAACATAACACCTACTGTCACTGAAAAATGACAAATTGCCCAAAAATACCACATAAACCTTAAGGGTTGGCAATTGCAACAAATAGAGAGTGTTGTGCAGTTGAATGCGAATGTTTTAATTCTGTCTCAGGGTGTTTTGATAAATGTACTCACTTGGTGACTTTAAAAATTCTGAGCAGCCTCAAGGCTCTCAACACACTGATACCAAACGATGCTCCTGGTTTAATCATGTCCCAGATCACCTCAAAAATACTTCCCACAATCACCTGGAGAGAGCAGAGCACAACAATTTCAAACTGTTACCATAAACCTGGTTATGATGCAGACAGAGATGACATGTTGTATCGCAGCCTATGGTAACTCACCCCAAAATCAAAGCAGTTAAAAGAGGAGTGGAAATAATTTCTTGCTCCGAGTCCGTACATCTTCAGCGTCATCTCAGTCAGGAACAAACCCAGAAACACAAACTCGGCTGTGTCTGAGAGTGCAACAAAAATAAGACACTGAGAAAGACAGCCTACTTTAATAAGAGTGATTATTGATGTGTTTTTACGCTTACAGAGAGCCCTCGTAAGCCACTCAGGTTGGTCATAGTGGACTATGGCCACACAGAGAGTGTTTAGTCCCACCAGACACAGAACAATCCAGTAGAAGCTCTGAGCTTTCACCATCCTGCGAATGAAGAAGCGGATCCTCTTTTCTTTACGCCGGAAGTAAGAAGAGCTGTCCATCTTACCACTGCTTTTCACACTGGCCCGACCAAACGGAGAGCCAGGAGGAGCTGAAAGCAATGACGACAAGGTAAGAGAGGAACCATGAGAGTGCACAGCAGGTAACTGTTTCAGTTTTCAGAGTGAATCATTGTGTGGTCTCCTTATCCTCTTCCAAACGCTGCGATAAGCTCAGTCCCCACTCAGAAAAGATAAAATGAGAATTACATTAAGATGGTTAGATGTATAATGTCTACTGTTATCACAAAGCTCTACTAAAATTACACTTGATTTTGTGCTGGCTTAGAAGACATTTCATCCAAGATATATAAAAGAAGTCTTGACTATAAAACTCACATAAAAACTAACATAAAAGAACAGCATGTTTTACAGAGAGAAAAGTGAAGGATCCATTTATACCTGGCCCTCAGACTGCCTGCCTTGCTTCCAGTCTCACAATATACCCAATTCCTACCAACTAGTGTGAGCTGGTTTGATTATTATTTTCTATTTTTAACAGAATATGATTGTCATATGCTGCCATTTCAGCTACATTCATGCTGTAATTGGATATTTAGGCTGCTGTATATTGGGCCTTATTGTTTCACATTAATGACAAGTGTGTCCTGTCTTCACCCTAAAACTGAAAATACTCTCAGTTATGTAACATTTTCATTAATGTGAACAGGTGGATGTATGTAAATACACTGTAATTTAGTTTAGAGACTTCTGCGTTATTTTATAACATAAAGAAAATGTTGATATTTCCAACAACCTCATCCTTTCATTATGTCTCTACATTTCCTACATTAAGTTACCTGGCTGTGAGCTCGCTAAACTGTTAGCCTCGATGGCTTCTAGACGGCAACAGTTGCCTAGCAGCAGTGTTCTCATGATTTACAGCAGATGCTACCACTTGAACGGCAAGTATTTTGTGTACATGACTTCTTTAGTCCTATGTAATATGCCACAAGCACATGAGTTCCATTTCCATTTGAAGGACAGCATGTTTTTGGTACTGAAAAACAATTGGTGGTTGTACAGAGCCCTGGTTGCATGTGATTCTCAGTCATCCAGGTCATGACATGTTAAAATGACCAGTGTGGAGTTTTGGCTTTTATCTAGAACATCTGTGGGTGCTGCCCACTTGAAACTTACATAACCCCCCATCAATCAATCACAACTGAATAGTGCAGGTCACTTGGATGAGTGATGAAGCGTCTTCAAGCAAACTCAAACAAGTCCACTTGGTATAGTTTAACTTTGCTTTTCAGCACAGATCTAGTTCTGTAAATTCAATTTAATTAAATTTTATTCATATAGCATCAATAACAAAACAAATCGCCTCAAGACGCTTTACAAAACACAACCTGAAACCCCTAGACCAAGCCTGACAGCAACGGTGGCAAGGAAAAACTCCCTTGTCCCCCATGTGGACAAAATCCCAAAACAAAGTGGACTAGAGCAATTACCATCACAGAGAGCACATTACGCAAGAGAGAATTTTAGAAGAAAAAGAAGAGGGATGGTAAACCGGGTAATGCTGCATGTTAGTGCTGCATGCTAATATCCAAGAAGGAGAGGTGACCATGAAACAGTCAAAGATGAATATAAACTGAAAAAGTAGAACTGTGATCAGGAAGGTCTAGGAGCCATGTCGGCACATTTTTCTAACAATGGAGAGACTTGCCAGGCCTGAACAGTGTGAAGATGTGTGTGGAGGTTGCTCTGCTTCTGTTTTATAGAAGAGTAACAGTTTTTGGTTTAACAGAACCAAGATGTGTTGTAGTTGTTATGTTTACTCTAGCAGTGGGAGAGTTGTGAGTATAGCTGTCTGGAGCTTGTTTTTTCTCTGTATATTAGCTTTACTTTAATAGGAACTGTAGCTACTACCTTGTCTTGCTAATCTCAGTTACATGACTGATTACTCTCTCTGTGCGGTTGAATCACTGCTGACCTGTCCAGCAGTTACAGAAAATGAATGGACGAATGATTGAATGATCTACTGTTGGAGAACTAAAGGGATGAGTGTGTTTGTTCGGCTGTCCAGGCCAAATACCTTGCATTAAGATCTGATCTGAAAAGGCCCACAGGTCTCAATAGGCCTAAAGTCTATTTGGGAAGGAATCTACGCCACTTTATTGTCATGACAAGCATGGAGCAATGTATTTGAACCTGACTGTAAACTAATAACACAGTATTTACACATGGGATAGAAATAAAAGCATAAAATCATCTCAATAGTCCTTGAAATTTACCTGCAGCTGCTCATTAAAATATGCTCTTGATACTTTGGTGCTATGCAGCAGAACTGTAGGCATTATGTGCAAAACAAGTGAGATGAGAGGTGGAATGTGACATCTATTCCCTTGGCACTTCATTTTATTGAAAACAGTCATTAGATAAGATGGTAGGGAAAAAAAGTTGTTGTTAAATTGAAGGCAACAGAATGGTTTCAATTACCATGCTAATGCTTATTTCCAACCCACAGACGAGCAATTATGTGTTGTCTTTGTGCAGGACCATGAACTCCATTAATATTAAAAAGTATAATTCTAATATGCTGCTGGTGATTCTCACTCTCTCTGCTATTTTAAGTTAACAGACTAATTAGAAAAGTTAATTATACAGTTTTACCCTCAAGGTGATGTATTCTACAGCCAGGAGAAACAGATTTAGGTCTCTGAATCCAGATGTGCTTCTACAGTGTACTTTGCTAACATCTGTAGCTTCATGTTTTACCTCATGTTGTTGAGGTGACATGACATACTAATCTGATAAATGGAGGCCAGCGAGTCAGTGGACACGAAAGGTTCATTGGAGAAGACAACCTCTTACTGAGGCTTTTATTGTAAAGGTCGACTCTGAACAGACAGCATGTGTGGGTCAGAGGTGACCTGCTGGTGGCCATGGATGAAAAGATGTAAAATTTACCAACAGAGGAGATGTCTGCGAAAGGATCTTCCCCCTCCTCAGCACCGATCAGGTCATTCTTACCCTTCTTGACTTTGCCTCGCTTCAGGACTGTAAAGGGAACAGCACACACAGGAAGGAAAATGATATATATGATGCTAAAAACATTGCACTGCATAGTTTAATGAATGTGATGTAAAGTGAATAAGTAAATCATGGCAAGAAACCAAATTTGAATGGAAACCCCATAGCAGGATGTGTCTGTGGCACAAGAGTGAGCTAATTGGAAACTATGAATAGCAGGCATCAATCACATTTTTCATTTGGAGAGTTTCTGCCTTCTCACTTGGAGTCAGCCTTGGAATGAAAAACTGCCAGCATGACATGAATGTGATCATCATGTGACCTGAATGGAATTCCCGTTCAGAGAGCTAAAGCCCTGCACCTCTGCTCTAAAGCCCTGCACCTCTGCTGTATTTGAAGCGATTTTCACTTGTTTTAAAATAATTATTCTACAAACCTACACAGACCACATGTCAAGAAGGAGATGTTCACAGTGAAGAAAGAATCAAGAATATTTGGATTTGTTTGAGAAGCTTTAGATCTATCATGGTTTATGGAGTGCATGTTAAGTTTGCTTAAAATGCAGCAATTACCTCATGCTCGAAATGAAATGTCCTGTCTGTCAAAAATATAAGACCATTCCCTCAGGTACTTTTCATGAAAAGACTTTTAAAATAATTTCTTCTGAGGCAGTCGGCTCTGAGAGACACTTTGTTCCACTGCTCATACCTGTCATTCATCCGTCGAAGGCCACACAGGTATTTTACGCTGAGAGTGCCTTTTCCACAGCTGTGGACTCAAACGATTTAATCCTCCATTTGTAACTAATTGAGAAAATATGTCTGCCGGCTGCTGTCACTTTCCTGGACTCATTAGCATGGAAGTGTGCTAGGTGTCTGTTTACTGGAGGATGCATTACAGTGCGGATGTATGTGTGTGCCAAGAGGAGCGTGATATAGTGAATTTATTTTAATAAATTCAATCACCGTAAATCTCACTAATTAACCCTTGTCTTTACACTAGACCTAATGGACTGATGTGAGAAAGAAAGACAGACAGAAGGAACAGTTCACTCTTTCTGCAATAAAGTCAAGAGTATGGAGCAGAAGCCATGATATAACACTGTGATATCAAGTTCACTACAGGTGCTTACTTATACAGAAGCCAAAGATCTTTACTGACATAGCTGGCTTATGTACTGAATTGTTTAAGAATATTTCTCTGGTTTACGTGTTTGATAAATTAAAAAAATAAACAGGAAGAAAATATGTTTTACCATTTTACTTATTGTGATGATTGAAAATTTCTGTAAAATTGCTTGAAAGAAAATACAACATCATTCTGGTTCACAGATGTTCACAACTTTAAATGGCTATTTAAATTAGATGTGTTACTGTGTATTGCTTTTGAATGTTGTGTGATTGCTTTCTTGAAAATAAATTATAAGAGAGGACTGATACAAACAGGAGCTGGTTAGCTTAAGCCTAGCAACACCTCTAGTAATTATTTACTAACAATTCATGCCTGGTTTGTCTTATTTCATCTGCACAAAAACTAACTGTACCAAGGACAAGTTACGGTGTTATATGCCAGAATATTTATTGGCTGCTGAACTGAGATCCTGGATTCTTGTCAGTAATGTGATGTTGCCAGTCATCGTATACTTCAACATTTGTATATGAAAGGTGAGTACAGCATGTCCAGAGAGAAAACAAAACCAGATCGCATTCATGGCTGATGGTTTTGGAATGATTTATACACAGCATACCAGTGCTGTGCAAAATCAGTCTTTAGATGAAAGTGATGAGCCGTACTTCTCTGTGCCTGGTTTACCATCGGCCTCCTGTGCTGATGGACCATGGTAAAGCAGGCAACAGATACTCAGCCCTGTTTTCACCTGGAAGGTTTTGTTTCCTCTTGTACCACGCACCATCCAGCGGAGACTTCTCCTCTGCAATCTCATCCTCCTCCTCCAGCAGCACCTCCTCTGCACAGAGTGGAAAAGAGAAAGAAAAACAACTGTCAGTTTGTCAGGCTTTTTACAACATAATAGACACCTTCTCTCAAACTGTATGAGAGATGAGTCTAACCTGCTTTGCAGATCCACTCCAAGTACCCGGTGAGCTCTCGCTCAATCTGCTGCTGCCTGCGAAGCTTTAGGAACTCCTGCCTCTTCTCTACACGCTCTCGCTCTTTGGCAAATTCTCTGTTGAGACAGAGATTTCACACACAGAAAGAATTAAGTTATGTAACATGTTTTTCATGGATTTAAAGCTTAAAATTTAAACCTTTTTTGTGCCTTGCCATTTATTATTATTTTTCTGGTTATACGGCTATAAATGTGAACAAAATGTACATTTGTTGCAACAAATGTTAGGCACTGCATCACAGATATAGAGGTTGATACATGAATTGGAAGCTTACTAATGTTAGAGTTAAGATGACAGCTGGCAAGCTAATGAGCTAAGAATGAGAAAAAAGGCCACTGGCATAGCCAAAGCTGTCAACAGATATTTCTAAACACTGATAAGTGGATGGTAGAAAGCTGTATATGATATATAACCATGACACACCATAATACAGTTTAAGGTTTTTATCATATGTATCAGATATAGAGTCACAGCATATGCACTTTCATACAGGCTTACTAATAGATTATAAGACTTTTATGTTGATACGACTCATGCCACTCTTTGGTCTTTTCATATGAAGCTATAACTAGAAGGGCATTAGTTTAGCAAAAACACTGAAAGTTCAGTTCAAAGGCGAAACAATAATCCACCACCAAAGGTTGTTTAAGCAAAATGTGCCATGTAAAATATTCAACCTTTAAATAAGAGCAGAAGAATTTTGTTATCTTAGCTAACCAGGCTTGCTGGTTCTATTTGTAGTTTATGCTATGCTAAGGTAACAGCCTGCTGACATGTCTACCTCACCTCACACTAAACACTCTCTCATAATACCACCAGGCCCTAACAGGACCACTAACAAAAGTTCATCCAAGCATAGACAAAGTTAGCATGGACTCAAAGACGACAAGGAAGAGATGGCGTGAAGAAATGACTTTACCCGATAGTAAAAGACAAGCACATGTGTAAGGGGGCAGGAAGCAAATACAAAATGCTTCTCCTTCAGCCGTGAGTTTCTTATGACCTACAGTTTAATAATAACACTTGTGTTTTCTTTCATTGAGGTTTTGTTGAGACAAGGGGCTGTGAGTCATGTCCGAAGAAAGGCAGCTCTTTGTGACTACGACACAATGAGATGGAAAGACATGAGATCCAGGAACACAGGGGAGCCGGAAGATTAAAGAAACAGAGCGCGACCTTTTCAGGACACAAGAGGATGACAGGCAGACAACAGGAGGAAGGAAGCAAAAAGGAGAGGTGCTAGATGATAGAGAGGTCACTTGGTTTACTCAGTTCAACTATTTGTCCAAGAACATATACAGTACGCTGAGTTTGACTCAAGCTACCAGTGAAATAGCCACAAGCAGAACCCAATAAAGGAGTGTGTTCAGATAAGCTGTTTAAGTATTCACAACAGAAACTCATTCAAAATTCATTGATTTTTGTTCCTCAAGTGTCTCATGTACTCAGTTTCATTACTGCTTGTTGCCTTCAAAGTTTGCAGATTTCACCTAAAAATTAGTAAAAGGAGAACATTTTCCTTTTAGAAACTCTGGTATTCATTAATACGAAACTAATTATGTTCAATGTGTGTTTTACAGTAAACAGTGTTCTCTTGCATGGTGACATGTGTGCTATGCAAATAAGATGCTGACTGTAAAGCAGGGTCCTTTGTCAGAAAGAAAACACATAACATTTAAAAACTCCAGGATTTTCCAGTTATAAAAATATAGAGCCGTAAAGGTTAAATGTGGTCTACAATCAGACATAATTACATGTAATGTGATCTTCTAAGTATTTATTTAACAAGATGACTTACCCTGATAGGACACCGAGCACCAGGTTGAGCATGAAGAAGGATCCGATGATGATGAGAGGGATGAAGTAGAGCCAGTTCCACATGTTTCCTACTACATCATTGGTCTGGAACCACAAACAGACAGACAGACAACGCAGGAGGAAAATACATTACATCTGGCACAAACAGAGCATGGTACTTTAATGGGCTTGTGGAGCGTACAGTATTTGGAGCCATAAGGACAAGAGTTAATCAAATACATCAATAATGTCAAACTAAGTTTACTCCTGTAGTGTGAATACTTCTTACAAATGCATTCATCTTCTCTGTTAATCGCTAATTTTCTGATTACTGCTAAATAAAGGAGAAAAGATAAAGCACGGAACGATGAAGCAGGAAAAACAATACAAAAGGTCAGCAATACAAATTATTATTATTTTTTATTTTAACCTTTTAAAATAACTTATGCTAATTTGTCCTTTGTCCTTTATGTGGGGCAACATGAGATCACAGTGAATGGATGTTTTCCACCATAGTTTCCCATTTCCTCATCAACAGCTGCAAACAGAAATGTATTTTTCACCAACTTGAATGACCAAATGAAATCTTCTACCAACTCAGGTCATGAGAAAGCACCAACAACTTTTCAGTTAAAAAATAAATAATTAAAGCGACAGCTGGGATAGGCTCCAGCACCCTCCACGACCCTTCACAGGACAAGCAGTTACAGAAAATGAATGAATGAATTAAAAAAAAGCTCTTTGTCCTCCCAGTGAGCATCTAAAAAAACCAAAAACACACCAACTAATGTCACACTTGAATATAGTTCAGTCCTCTATCACTGCAAAACAGAAATGACTTATAAGAGCTGTGAAACTTTTAATTTCAGCTGCCATGGCTCTGGAGTGATGACGACACTTCCACACACACAGTGCACGTACAGCGTGTTGCTTTTTCCTAGCCAATGAGCACCAATGGAAGCAGAAGCACACATTAGTTTTAGCTAGTGCACTGGACATCCAAACAAACCATGTGATTATTGAACACAACATTCAAAAGCCATGGCATGACCCGGTGCTGCAGGAGCCTCAGACTCATATGGCTGCAGGCTGGGATGAGGGTTGAGGTCAGGGCTCTGTGGGGGCCAGTCCAGATGCTCTAAACCAAACTAGAAAAACTGGCTTTGTGCACAGGGGCAAGTTAAATTAGGAAAGGCCCAAACACAAACTACTGCCACACAGTTAGAGACCACTGTGTTGTCTGCAATAGTGTATTGAATAACATTTATTATCATTTATATATTTATAAGTATAAGCATTGTTTGGCCATTTTGTTTTAATAATAGCTTCTTATATGGAAAAGCTGGAAAAGTAAACTGGGATCTTTTAAAATGTTCTGATTTTTATTACGGCTAAAAGGTTTTTGCAAATATTAGTTGAGAGTTCAATAAGGAGGATCTGTTCCAGTCCATTTAGGCAAAATGGCAGTCACGTAACTCTGGATCCTATATGCTCCACCAACAACAGCAGCTAGACTTCAGGAGGTCAACTTTGGGTCGTTACAATAAAATAGTCTTGTGTTTGGAGGCCAAAAAAATGTGCCTTATAAGACTCTGATAAAGTTCCAGGTGTAGTTTTTATCCAGAATTGTCCAATTTCACTCAAAGTCCTCTGTACTAAGAGTTGAAAATGTATTGTATTGGCAAGCCCCCAAAATGGTTGAGTACTTTTGTAGTGACTACGCAACAATAGGACTTATGTTCATGCTTGTTTCCCCCAGGTGACGTTGGGAGTCAGCACCCGCCGTGTCTGAGCCGTCCCCCACACAGTGACCTGTAGGAAGGGGACAAACCTGCAGACAGATGAGCTGTGTGAAGCACAATGACATTTTGCAGACGCCAGTATTGAGGCGCCGCCTTACGCTGACTGTAATTGTGATGGGATGTTCACAGGAGCTGAATCAGCAGGCTAAAAATCTATATTATGCACCCGAGAATGTGAGATGAACGCACACAAATGTACAGTAGCACACCCTCTGTCTCAGCTGTCAGAAGCAGCCACCCACACACTAAGATGAATGGTTTACAGAAGCTTCACTGTATTGCTTGGCATCAGTTCGTTTTCTACATTTCCAGCATTTCGTCACTGTCTCATCATGTCATCACTCAATATTTGTGTTTCTCCACCCTTAACTTCTTAATGAAGGTCTCTC
This sequence comes from Planiliza haematocheilus, assembly GCA_005024645.1. Taxonomy (NCBI): domain Eukaryota; kingdom Metazoa; phylum Chordata; class Actinopteri; order Mugiliformes; family Mugilidae; genus Planiliza; species Planiliza haematocheilus. The sequence continues at coordinate 3,386,485 of SRSE01001041.1, forward strand.
TCTTCCTTAATTCAGTTCACTTAATGAAGATTAAAGTAAGTAAGAACAAGTCTTATATCTGTGCATTAAGAAACAAGTTGAATCTGTTCAACAAAAATGTCCCAATACCCGGTGGGTCAGCAATGTGCGATAACATTACGTTGTCATTCGCTGTGCATGTAGGCAGTGACAGTGGGTGTTGGTAATGCACCTCCAATCTGCTTAACTTACTGCCAATAAAACCAATAAACCCAAAAGATAGTAGGCGGTAGAAGGCACAAGTTATGTGGCTCAAGTCTGGGTCTCTTGGCTGAGAGACACGTTGCCAATGTGGCAGCAGTCAGACCTAACATAGCTGGACATTTTAAACATTTGCCTCAGCCCCACCTATCTGAGCCCCACCTGGATGTGTAGCTCAGATAGTCTATAAAAAGACACCAGCAAGACATGCAGACCCACTGGAACAGCACATACTATGTGATAGTAGCAGGTAGTATGTGCAGAAACCAGTGGCATATTTTGGGTCTCCACTGATTTCAAATGAACATGTTGCATTGTGTTTGTTTAGCTTGAGCTGGAGATATTTCAAGGTGCAGTGACTATGAGTACAGGATCTTCTGTTCGTTCTGTCGTCACTGCGGCTGATATAACTCAGTTCAGTGAAAAGATACATCTACTACAGACCTCCACCAAATGACAGACAAAAAGGTTAGCAGACATTTAGCTGCTTAAGAGTCAGTTATTTCCCTTGATAAAGACAGAAGCAGCTGAAAAGAAAGTTGTTATTCTGTAACTGGAACTACATGACACAATAGATGATAATGCCACCTGTTCAATAATGTATGTGAAAAGTTGATTAATCTGCCGTATCTACCCTGTAAGGTGATAATGTGTCAGTGTTTGTAACTTCCTGTCAAGCTGTCAAATGGTGAACCATTGTCTTCAGAAATCACATATAGGCTCAAGGTTTTCTCTTGTTATCACAATGTGTATCTATAAGATCTTTAGTCTTCCCTCTGGATTACCGAGGAGGCCTGGTGAGGAGAAGAAAGATGTGGTAACACACTCTGTTGTGTCAGCTTTCACTCCCTGTTGGCCGGAGAGATGGGACTACTTTGCTCATTTGTTGACATGGCCTTGGATCTGACTTCAGCTGAGTTTTCAGATTTTAAAACACAACGAGGTATCTGAGGAGGAAGCCTGAAAACTGCTGGAATTCCTAGATTTAGGAGCTTGAACAAGCCAAGAAAACTGAGCAATCAGTTCTTTTGTACTAAATGTGTTGTTTTGTACTAAACATGGGAAAAGAATATGCAACATCTGGATTTTTTTAACGTTACTGGGAATAAAACTCCAGATATAAAAGGGGTGAAGGAAAGAATCATAGATGAAAAATCTATACCAAAAATTCATTGCAGATAAATACTCGGTTTACATCTGTTATGCATTTTTTTTTCTTTATAATACCAGATGTTTTTCCTGGGGTCAAGATTGAGGAAATGAACGGCCAGTATTAACCCTATGTATTACTTTTCATCTAGTACAGTCAGTCAAGTCAGTAGTGAGGTGAGATGCCAACTCCCTTGTTAGCAGATTAAGAAAAAACAGCCTCCCTTGTTAACTTGCTGTGCCCCTTCTCATCCCCTAGAAGTAGAATGTGCAGGGGCAGAGGGGTTATTTAGTTTACTATGTTAGTCTTTGGTCATTGAAGCTTTCTCTGAGTGAGGTTTGCACTTGTTAGCATATATAGCCTGACCATGGCTCTGAAAAATCAGTAGGTCACTGTGCTGTATATTCATAAATCTACGGTGCTGAAGTAGCACAGAGATTTGACATCGCTGTCTCCCAAACAGTCACAATCCATGCCATGCAGGTTGTGAAACACATCAAGCTAAGAATATGTTGTGGTGTGCCATATGATCCAGGAATAAGAAAATACAACACCTGTACTGTGGCCCCTGGGCACTATGGAAGGACATCCATCACTTTAATTTATCATATGTCACTTCTGCATGGAGGGTGTGATCCTGTATTCCATATAACAAACAGCCTCTGGCACCATCAGGCAAACACATCTGTGGTTCCATCTACACTGAATTTATATATTTAGACTGAGATTTAATCTATATTGAAAACAGCTAAAGACGATAAGATAACGTTTGTTTGTGGTTGAGGCGGATTTTAAAATGAAAAACTCACCTAAAGATTTTCTCTCAACATAAGGAAGTACGTTCCATGTATATGTCATTCTAGTGCAGTAAGGAGGCGCTATGAAACAAGATTAAACCACACTCATTGCACAGCGTGACAGGAAATACAGGGCATATGGCAACCAAGGCCACTGGCTATACTAACTTAGTTCATTACTAAACTGCTGATGCACTCTGTTGCCTTTAGCAAGGTACAGCTAATGACACCATATGTTGTTTAAGTATAATTTGGGGAAAACAAATATAAAAGTAAAATTTTGTTATGAATACAGTGTGCAAAGGGTCTAATAGATCAGTTTTCATATTTCTTTCCAATTCTTGAGCATGGCCTAGAAAAAGGAGAATAAACAAATCCAGTTGCTTTGGTCGACTACCAGAAAAAAATTACCAAAAATGGATTCATGCTCCGCTGATACTTTCAAAACCACAGATCTGCTTACTGTCCCCAGAGTAAAAACCAAGCATGGAGTAGCAATATTCAGTTTTTGCCCACTATACTGTCATTTAAAGTTTTAATTTCAGATATATTAGGTTTTGTCTCAGATGATCATTTACAGTATATCTCGGACTGCATCATCGCTCCATTGTAGTTGTTATTCTATGTCTTAACTTATTTCACTATCATCTTATATTTTACTTTTTGAAATCCAATTGATATTCTTTTTCTGTGTGTGTTATAGTTTTGAATCGTCTTGTTGTTGAAAAGTGTATAATTGAACTTGCCTTGGCAGGTTGTGGTCATACCCTACATTTTGCTGATATCTAACAAATACATTTGGCTAACAACTAACATCCAATGTGTTTGGCGTTTTTGTACGAGTTAACTCGATCTCATCATTCAACCTCAGTTATTCCTGTTAGTCGTTGCTGGCTGACTGTTCTGAAAGGAAAAAGCAAAAGCTGCCACAAAATTTGAGTCATGCATCAAGCAGTTAAACGGTGACAGTGTACTCCCACTCTCAGCTTAAAGAGCTGCCATCGCGCACACACACACACTAACACACACAAGGAAATCCTGCTGAAATGAAGACAGCCACTTTGAATCAATCGAGCAACTCCTTACAGTCAGCAGGAAGAAGTGACTGTGCGCTGGTGGCACAGAGAGCAAAAGTCTTTAAAGAGCGGCACAAAGACGAAGAATAGATCAAAACATCTCTCTGGGTAAACTGAATGTGAGACTATTCATCTCTCTCAACTTTAGTTTTCTCTTGTGGCTTGGATTCATTTTCTGCAGGCTAATTTCAACCATTCTTTTGGACTTCAAAGGCTGACCATTTAGCTGCTCACAGCCTTCTTTATGAGGAGTCTAACATAGAATTCATCAGGTGGACACCAGTTGACTTCACATGAATGATTATGTTTCTGTGTGTGGGTTTAATGTCTGAATACGTTGGCTAAGACATTAGACAAAACAAGTTGTTCGCAGTAGCCGATGTAATGTATACAAAGAATTAATTATATGTCTCAATGTGTCACATTGCTATTTTTTTGTACTCAAAGAAAATACACTGAACTAGATAACTTCAGTAGTTTTTCTATAGCCGACTTTCGTTCACTGAAGTTTTCGGATTTACACACACACAGTTGATTAAATAAGGTCATGTCTGTCCTTCTGTGCTGCTCTATTTTTACAAGAATTTGACGAGCCCTGTGACTGTTCTGACAGCGCAAGACGCTGCCCTGCCAAGGTCAAGGTGCACCTCACTCCGTGACTCACGGGGCTCTAATGAAGTGAGTGGAAAAGAGGCCTGTGACCCCTTTCAACCCACACACACATTACACACTCAAACTCAGATCTCAATTAAAAGGATGCTGCCTGGCAAGATTGTAGCACTGTAAAACACTACACGAAAATACAATGAAGAGCAAGGACTGGTAACTTTCTGGGAGACACACAGTTGAAAGAAGGGAAGAAAGACCCTTTTTTCTACCACATTCTTGTTCAATTCTAGATCACTGGTGCAGCCAGTTAGCCACCGATCCAGATATTCCTGTAAAACGCAGCAGGCCAGGAACAGCTGAATGCACTGACCATGCTTTCCATGGTTTCCAGGAACATGGCTTATTTCATTGAGGGCATAAATGATCATTCTGCTGCTTTCAAAGAGAGAGACAAGGAAAATTTCAAAATGACAGTAATCTAATTGAAACAGTGATTCATGTGAATGCACCCATTGTGTAATTAGTGCCATGGTCAAACAGCAAATGCTTTAATTAAAGTTCCCTTTACATCCGAAACTGCTGAACTGATAAATGGCAACCATCTGTTGATGATTGCTGTGGAGTATATATATGAGCTACAGGACTGTTCATTTCTGACTGATACATGGTAATACATGATGTCACCTTTCCCCAGTAGGACCCTCTCAACTTCAAACCAGTAAGATAAAAAACACTAATGTAATTATATCCTTTTTTTTTTTTCCCGGCCAGACGTCTGAACATGACACAGCAGAGGTAATGCGAGCAGCTTCTAATTTCATTGCAGTCACTGGGAGAGACAGAAGAAATATAATAAAATCAGGAGCCATGAAATGAAGATTGCCACATTATCAGCGCTGAGAAACCCCGCACACATCCTGCTGCTGCAACAGTGTCACTGAGCTAAAGAAGCATTCACAGTGGGAGTCACTGCTCTACTGTCATGGCATTACTGCTGAAAAAGACGAAAATTGGGGGGATTGAGACAAAATGTTAATTGTTGGCCTTTGTTATCTGAATACATGTTTTTATTGTGAACATTTACATCAAAAATACAAGCTATCGTGATATACAAAACTCTGAATCTTTAATCATTTGCATGAATACTCCAGATGACGCCCTGTGCTTATTTCAAGCTCTATATTTTTATTCTTGGACTGAATTAGAGTAGCTTTGCATGACTGCCAATTAAATAACTTTATTGTTTATCTCATACTGTCTGCTATTCACTGCCTCTGTCAGTCTGCCTGACAGTTTAAGTCTTTGCTGCTTTGTGAACCAACTAACAGTAATTTCCTGTCCTTGATGGAATGGCAACCTTCATGTCACTGCTAAATATCAAGCTCATTACACCTACTGACTGTATTCTTGAGTGCGTTAAATGAGCATAATATCACTCAAGTAGATCGTTTTGTGAAAACGTGTGCATACTTTTCATTCACAAAGAAGTGGTTTAACTTTATGAGATTGTTGGGCCTGGTGCAGGTGACTGTATATATAAATCTGTAACGAGCTGATGTTAGCTCAGCAGGGAAGTGGGAAAAATCCGTGGAACAAAGTGTTTAAACCTGAGCTTTTGGCTCACTGGGATTACTTTCATTTATGTGCACCTCATTGTTCATAACTTGGACCATGTTTAACACTATGTGCAAATATCCAGACCATAAAAAGGTAATCTCTACGACTACTGCCTTTGCAAGTCAAAGCAACTTTTTCTTGTAGGTGAATTGTATGCATTTATTTTTATTATGGTTTGGTAATTTGCATAGTCTTTATTTAGCAGCAAGATAATGACACTAAGCAAAGGTCAGTCCTGTGCTGGAAGTTTAACACAGGACTGTTAGGGAATAGCCTCATGGCATGTGCACTGAACACTTAACCACTGGGTCAGGATGGACCTAGGGAAGGACTGTCATGTTCCACAATATATGAAAGTGAAGCTGAAGGTGAGCTTGTTTTGCACTGGAAAGAGATAAATTATAGGGTATATAGTGTACCAATAAAAATGATATAGGTAAAGACAAAGCATAACCAGGGCGGCACAGTGACGAGGTGGTTAGCACTGATGCCTCACAGCAAGAAGGTCACCGGTTCGAATCCATGGGAATCCTTTCTGTGTGGAGTTTTCTTGTAATGTGTGGAGTTTGCATGTTCTCCCTGTGTCTTCGTGGGTTCTCTCCGGGTACTCCGGCTTCCTCCCACCATCCAAAGACATGCTAGTTAGGTTAATTGGTGATTCTAAATTGCCCGTAGGTGTGCATGTGAATGTGAATGTTGGGCCTGCGATGGACTGGCAACCTGTCCAGGGTGTACCCCTGCCTCTCGCCCGATGACAGCTGGGATAGGCTCCAGCATTCATCCGTTTAGTCCTGTTAGGGACTAAACGGGTATAGAAAATGACTGACTGACAAAGCATAACCATGTCTTCCGTAGTCTGCTTACTAAGATCTAGATTTCACCTCGAAAAGTGACTTATTACACCAGGTGAACTTCAGAAAATGTGAGTCAGTAAGAAATCTGAGGGAAAATCCAGAAAATGACAGAATGTAGAAGAATAATTCATATTATATATCGCTGCATGGGTCTGAACTATTCTGGATTTCACCATAATCTTGCCTCCAGCTACATATCAGTAACATCCAGCATGAGGTTTAGCTGTTAAAGACGACACTGATAGAGAGGATATTTTTCTCAACTCAAAGCACTCTGCAGCAGCTGGCAACCTTTGGATCATTAGCATAAGCTGAAATCTCTCTTCATTTGCACCGTTTCCCCTTTTCTCTGCTTGGTTCATGCTTATAACATCAAGAAACAGACCCCACTTGGTGACATTTTCTCTACCCCAGACTCTTGGTGGGTGTAATGACTTCACTGAAGAAGAGTTTCAACATGCATCAGGGCAAACATTCTTGTGATATTCTTCAAGCCATGAGAACTATGTTCAAAACGCAAAAGTAGCTGCCTCATTATTATCAATCTGAATATTGTGTTGATGCATTGTGGGTGCTACAGGGCATGTTGGGGAAAAAACTTCAGAGAATGACACATACGGGGAAAGTTTTTAACCATTCTTATTGCATGCGACCTCTATAACTGAGATGTAGTATGTGTGCGAAATCCTGGCAAAACATGGTCCAAGAGACATCAAATCTAGCAGTTCTTAGTACTTTCAAGTGTGTGTATAATGTCTTTATAACTGTCTGCCTGTGGACAGGTGTGCAAAGGCAGAGTGCAAAGATGGCTGAGGGCCAAGAACCCTTTGGTTTTTGCAGCTGGTGTGATCCACTTGCAAGATGGTTGCTAATTGCACTGAGAGAACACTTACGATGGGCTGCCTTCAGCACTGTCCTACCAATGGACATTGGGTGCATGAAAGTGTAGCGCACAGCTGCTTCCTTCAACATTTCTATGGGACATTTACAGCCGGAGTGTCAGTGCAGCGGTTTAATAGCCGCAGTTTAAGTGTATTGTTTGTGCCTCAAGTGTGCAGCATGCACATTAAAGCAGCTGTTCAGGTATAATTTTCGGTGTCACCATAATCCAGATATTATACACTCACCGGCCACTTTATTAGGTACACCTGTCCAACTGCTCGTTAACACTTAATTTCTAATCAGCCAATCACATGGCGGCAACTCAGTGCATTTAGGCATGTAGACATGGTCAAGACAATCTCCTGCAGTTCAAACCGAGCATCAGTATGGGGAAGAAAGGTGATTTGAGTGACTTTGAACGTGGCATGGTTGTTGGTGCCAGAAGGGCTGGTCTGAGTATTTCAGAAACTGCTGATCTACTGGGATTTTCACGCACAACCATCTCTAGGGTTTACAGAGAATGGTCCGAAAAAGAAAAAATATCCAGTGAGCGGCAGTTTTGTGGGCGGAAATGCCTTGTTGATGCCAGAGGTCAGAGGAGAATGGCCAGACTGGTTCGAGCTGATAGAAAGGCAACAGTGACTCAAATAACCACCCGTTACAACCAAGGTAGGCAGAAGAGCATCTCTGAACGCACAGTACGTCGAACTTTGAGGCAGATGGGCTACAGCAGCAGAAGACCACGCCGGGTGCCACTCCTTTCAGCTAAGAACAGGAAACTGAGGCTACAATTTGCACAGGCTCAACGAAATTGGACAATAGAAGATTGGAAAAACGTTGCCTGGTCTGATGAGTCTCGATTTCTGCTGCGACATTCGGATGGTAGGGTCAGAATTTGGCGTCAACAACATGAAAGCATGGATCCATCCTGCCTTGTATCAACGGTTCAGGCTGGTGGTGGTGGTGTAATGGTGTGGGGAATATTTTCTTGGCACTCTTTGGGCCCCTTGGTACCAATTGAGCATCGTTGCAACGCCACAGCCTACCTGAGTATTGTTGCTGACCATGCCCATCCCTTTATGACCACAATGTACCCAACTTCTGATGGCTACTTTCAGCAGGATAATGCGCCATGTCATAAAGCTGGAATCATCTCAGACTGGTTTCTTGAACATGACAATGAGTTCACTGTACTCAAATGGCCTCCACAGTCACCAGATCTCAATCCAATAGAGCATCTTTGGGATGTGGTGGAACGGGAGATTCGCATCATGGATGTGCAGCCGACAAATCTGCGCCAACTGTGTGATGCCATCATGTCAATATGGACCAAACTCTCTGAGGAATGCTTCCAGCACCTTGTTGAATCTATGCCACGAAGAATTGAGGCAGTTCTGAAGGCAAAAGGGGGTCCAACCCGTTACTAGCATGGTGTACCTACTAAAGTGGCCGGTGAGTGTATTTTATATTATTCAAACGTGTCTGCAAACAGGATTTGGTTTGTATTTAGGCTCCTCCTGGTATGTGTAATGGCATGCTTACGCTGTCAAAGACTTCTTCTGCTCTACAGGGCTGTTTGAACACACCGACTGGAGAGTGTTTAAAGAGATCTCAGACCTGGAGGCTTACACGTCATCTGTTCTGGACTATATGCAGTTCTCCGCTGATGCTTTTCCACCCACCAAAACCACCACGTTTTTTCCAAATCAGAAGCCGTGGATGGACAGCACCGTGCGGCCGCTGCTCAAAGCCCAGGATGCTGCCTACAGGTCCGCTGACAGGCTGGCTTACAGCAAGGCCCGCAGTGAACTTAAAAGGGGCATTAAGCTGCCTAAACTCAGGTACAGGCAACGCATTGAGGAGCATTTTGAAAAACAACAACACATGCAGCATGTGGAGAGGCATCAGAACAATAACAGACTACAAGTGCGGCAACCAGCAGATCAGCCTTGATCCCACCCTCCCTAACAGGTTCTTCTTCAGCCTCTTATCCTGCAGCTTCACCAAGTGAGTCCCTCCCTGAGGAAGATCAACATCAACAAAGCTGCAAGACCTGATAAAATGGCAGAATGTGCCCTGAGTCTATGTGCTGACTAGCTGGCAGGTGTTTTTCTGGACATTTTCAACCTGTCTCTGCAGCTGGCCACAGTTCCTGTCTGCCTCAAGTCCTCCAATATTGTACTTGTACCTAAAAAGGCAGCTGTCACCTGCCTCAGTGATGACCGCCCGGTCACTCTGTCCCCAGTAATCATGAAGTGCTTTGAGAGGACTGTCCTAAAGGACATCAAGGACGTCATCCCTGCTGATCTGGACAGCCACCAGTTCGCCTACAGGGGGAACCGATCAACAGAGGATGCGGTCTCCATAGCCCTGCAAACAGCCCTGTCCCATCTTGAGCATCCCAACACATACACCAGGATGCTTTTCGTTTTTGACAAGTTGACACTGAAGCTTCATAACCTGGGACTGTCTGTTTCTATGTGCCTCTGGATTAGGAAATTTCCTGACCAACAAACCTCAGGTGGTGAGAACTGGGGAGTGTACATCGTCCACATTGGTCCTGAACACAGGAATGCCGCAGAGTTGTTAGCCCAGCCCAGCTCTCTTCACACATGACTGTTCTGCCATCCATCCCACAAACACGATTGTGAAGTTTGCAGTGTTCAGACAATCTTGTTCTGAACACTGCTGCATGGCACTGGACAGGAGGGACTTAGCCCGGGTGATAAGAACTGCACAGGGGATTGTGTTGGGTCCTCTCCCAGATTTGGACACCATCCATGAAAACCGGGTCTGAAGAGGGCCAGCCAGATCGGTGCAGGTCCCACACACCCGGGCCATGGACTGTTTGTACCTTTCCCTCCATGGAAAAGGTCTTGTGACATGGCCTCACCAGAGTAGGTGAAGTTGTGAGGGAAGTGGGGGGATGGATGGCAGAGGAAGCAATGAGGAAAAAAGAAGTAGAGAGAGTAAGATAGTAATGAGGGGGAGGATGGAGAGAAGCACTCTGCATTTTCTTTCACGCCATTAGAGAAGAAGGTCTGAGCGATGCCCCTCAAGGCAGAGGCAGCACAGTCATCAATCTGCGAGGTCAAAACTGGGTTACAGGAAAGTATAATCTACAGAAAATAGCCCCCGCTTGAATGCTGTCCTGTCCATTCTAAGACGGCATCTACATTTGCAGATCCAGGATATTAAAGGTTACATGACATGCATGCACGCTCCACTAAATTCACACAAATACACATGTGGCTCTTTTCTGCTACATAAGGGCTTGGTTTCTGTCACAGTTTCACTCTAAGTCAAGTTCAATGTTTTAGAACTGTCTCTCATATCTCCCAACTACCCATCAGATGTGCTTTGACTTCAGTCTTAATTCAGTCATCTGGCTGAACCTCATCTATGAAACAATCATCTTTCCTGTGAATATGCAGATTGTTCTTAAACTATTCTAACCTAGCTGAATCGAGATCCTCCTCCCTGCTCTACAGTTACAAGCAGTGGCTGTGCAGAAATTAGAACATTTTCTTTCTTTCCTTTAATGTCCTTGCAAACTATAAAGAATAACCCTGCTAGCACCAAAACACACATTCTAGTCAATCATGGCCCTAAAATCCACTACAACTCTACTATACTTTCATTTGTTAAGCACAGCCTTTGGGAAAACCAGGACATATTGGCTTTGTGTGGATGTTGAGGTTTTGGAACTTTCTACACTCGGTCTAGGCAGTCCAGAAAAAAATGGCGCCATTTTACAAGAACTACAGTAAAATTATACATTTATTAACCCCACCTGCAATGATTACTGCATTTTAATATGTTAATCTGCTGGAGCCAACAAGTCTCAAAAACATTTAGAGAGAACCACTAGAGCCAAGGAGAAGACAATATGAACAGAACAGAACATGTTCAAGCATATTACATATGTCTTACTGCACTATGTATCATACTGGGTCTAAATAGCACCAGAGTATTTTAAAGGTCAGGTTATTTAGCATCGCATCAGGGCTTGTTATGCAAGCAATAAATCTGTGAGGTGTTCTGTTAGAAAAAGGAGTAGGAGGGGAAGGCAAAGCGTTTTCAACAACATCTTCACAAAAATCTTGACGAACAAGATTAAGACTGATGAAGCTAAACAAGTAGCTGTAGGATGAATTATAGAATGACAAGCCCATAGCTGCCTTAGTCATTACTGCAGAAATCATCTCCACTACAGCTGCCTCTGGATCAGTTAGAGCTAAAAAAAATAAATAAATGACTTCCATTTCCAACAAGAAATTATTTTGATTTATCAGGTTATATTTAACCTTGCTCCAACTTTCAGCTCAGTCTCATGAGAGCAGAGAACTCACAAAATGTAATTTTAGAAAATTAAAAGTGATTTGTGTCCTTGGACACACATTTTCCATTTGTGGCTTAATTATTGTAAATAGTAAACAGACAGATGTTGGTTGTTAAACCTCAGTGACGTTTTAGGGGGAAACACTGTTAAAACCCCCCTTCAATGAGCTCAATACTGTGTGCACCTCAAGAAAAAAAAAAGAAAAAAAACAGACACAGGAAAACCAGACAGAGCAGGGAAATGCCAAACAATCTGCCATGCATGCAAATATAGTTTGTCATGGAAAGGAATCAGGCAAAAGATGAATTAAGAGAAAAAAATAAAATAAAACCAGAAACACAGAAGGATTAGAAGGAAGTTAGAAGGAAGGAGTTCTCAGAACGCAGTAAATACGGACTGCAGCTCTTAGAAAAATTAGCCTGAAAATACTTTGGGAGATGCGTTGAGTGAAATGATGAAGAGCAAGAAGAAAAAAGGGGAAAGGTGGCTCTGAAAGCTCTCTGCTGGGAAGTGAAAATATGAAGAACAGGAATTAGAAATAAGGCAGCAAAAGTTAAAAGAGGGACAGAAGGGGAATGTAACCAAATCCAAAACAAAATTAAATTAGGCTCCAATGTACTTCTCATAATAAAGGCTGATAAGTTCCGTTTTTACCTCATGAGTCAATGTCAATGCAAAATGTGGCAAAGTCTTTCAACTTTCCACATTTTTTGGTCTTTAGCTGGAACTCTGTGCTGTGTTCCCTCATGTAGCAGGTACAGCAATGTTTACATTTTTTATTTGGTAGAAATGATAAAACATAAGGTTCTGGGTCAATGAATCATTGTGGGATTGGCTCAGCCAGTTTGGTTCTGCTTGGCTGAACAAGCAACACGCTTTAGGGAATCTAGCTTTTCTTTTTGAATTCTCGTATCGTGTGTTTTTAGAAGGCACTATCATGCTTTTGACGGCCCTGAAAAACCAGAGAGATCCTGCTATTTAGATAACAAAAACAGTTTGGGCTGGTAATAGAGACAAGTACTAAAACCTGTAAGGCTGGGGGGTTAATCCAGTGACCCAGTTGTTGAAGTCACAAGCTACATAGCCGTTTATTTTTTTCTTATTCTTAACTTAAATTCAGTCACATAACATTGTAATTAACAACAAAGTCAAAACAAAAACTACCATGTTTGTTTGCCTTTGTTTCCGCATCCAATACCAGCATAATGTGCATTTTGGAAGTAGTATTCATTAAAATAATTTATGTTCACATTATGATGAACAATAATTTTCTTTCTAATTGTCAAGCCATTATCTGTGGGGTGCCGCATAGTCTTGGCTCCACTGCTTTATTAATGTGCGCTCTGATTTGCCCATTTTTCATTGTGGACCGATATATTTCTGCTTTAACACAAGTGGCATTCAGACCCATTTGTCCAACATTTCCATGCAGTTTTCAAAGCATTGTCTCATTACTGTTGAATGAAAACCTACCTGTTTAGCATCTCCAATAATTGGTGCCCTAAGTGCTACATTCATCATGTTACATCAGCAGCATACATTTGTTTTCATACCACTCTTTTGGTTTAATATGAGCGTAGGCATATTCCTTTAACAGCCACATACAGTACATGGACACCAACACTGAAGTGTGTCCACTGAGCTGTTGAAGCTATATTACCATGCAGAGACCCAGACTGACACTGACTCATTGATGTAGGCCCCTGTTAACCTGTTCACCACTTCTCCTGCAGTACACTGGCTTACACCATCCACTCTCACAGTAAAGATATCAAAGATGAGATATTCCGAGGTTGGCAGATTGATGAGAAGTGAATGTCAAGTTTAAATCCATAAACCAGAGTGAACCATTGAATGATTATTGCTCTCCACTCAGTCTCCAGCTACCCTAAAGGTGCCCTTCAGCAACAAACCATTCACCAGGGGAGTGTTTCAACAGTTACAGCTTTGTGACAGGCAGCTTCCATCATGCGATTCAATATGAATGTTAAGCATGAGTGCAAAAAAAACAAATGAAAAAAAAAAGAAGACACATGCTCAAATACATCTAATTCTGAGGGAACCATTAGTTTTAAAGGACACTTAAAATGGCCACTAATTGTTTATATGGGGGCTGAAATATTTACACTGGAGGAAAGGCTATGAGCTCATTAAAATCAATATGTCTTATTTCAGTGCAAATGCACATGGTTAACTAATTTCTGTTTATGACAGGTATGTCACAACAGTTTGGTGATTTTTATCAGATTTTGAAAATGGTAAGTGTGGGGACATGTTTACCAGAGGATGTGAGCAGAATTATGTCATTACTTCTCATCATAGGCCACCCAATTCACCCAAATATCTAATAAATTAAATGGGACAAAAAAAAGAACTATTTCAAACAAAAGAAAAGAATCAAAGAAATTAATCTTACATAACGTACTATGGAAGTTCAGAGTTTTTGATCTCTAGACTCACGCTGTAGAGGATGTCCACCCAGCCCTCCATGGTGATGCACTGGAACACAGTAAGCACCGCAAACAGGATATTGTCAAAGTTGGTGATACCGAAGTTGGGTCCGGTCCAGTACTCTCTGCACTGGGTGCCGTTAGGACAAGTTCTGGCTGGGGGCTCCAGACCACAAGGCCAGTCAGCAGCTCTCTCCCCTGATCAAAAGAGAACAAAAGAGAGTAAGTAAATGGTTTTGATGAGGTGATATTAGTTTTATTAATTTCTTTTTTTTTTTTAAATAAAATCCATATCTTTCATGCTGGTACACAGTGTTCTGTATGTATTTAAACAGTTAAGCTATTAGTTACTACAGTGCCTTATAATGCCTTATAAAAGGGACTTCAGGAGAGCACACACCGACCATGCTCCTCAGACCATCAACACTGCTGCTGTGGAGAGGGTGACCAGCCCCGAGTTCCTGGGTGTGGACGTCACAGAATTGACAAGAAAGCTGACTTTGACTAAAGCAGAGTCATGCTGCAAGCCTCCTCCTGCCAATCACTGCACAAAGCTTTGGAGCACGGGTGAAGGTCAGTAAAAATGATCGACTGATACAATTGAAGATTCAGTCTGCGGCTTTGTTCTGTTTTCAGCTGCACACTCCAAGAGATCACTGCTGTCATCCCAGCTGAAGTAACATGTAACAGCAGTAACAACATCAGTACATGGCTACAGTTATAATGCCTGACCTCCATCTAATGTCAGAAGGTTAAATATTTATCATATCAGTAACAGTAAAACAATAAAATACATGAACAGTTTCAGCTTAGTGGGCCATTCTTGTGGAACGTAGAGCTGCAGCTACAGCATCCTGAACACTGTAGGACTCAGTCAGTGATGCTGATTTTACACACACAGATATGAGTATGTCCAGGTTTGGAAATAATAACGTGTTTTCCAAATCATTCCTGAAGCATCTGTCGCATCTTTCCTAACCAAGACGCTGGCCAAAGAGCATCCAACAGGATAAACAATTTGATCAAGCTCTGTTATTTTGTACTGCTTTGTAAAAATGTGTTTTAAAGTTTAGTCAGCTTAGTGTGGATGTGGAACTAAACTAAACACGATGGGTCTTATTTTCCAGACATTATGAAGTGACAGAGAGACGATAGTACCGGGGTACATGCAGGGAGCTCAGAGTTTGTTTAAAAGATGTGCTGGCACACATGACAGCAGATGGGGATCAAAATAAAGAATAAATATGCTGAGTATAACAGATGCCTCGCGCACCCAGAGTTTCATGAGAGATAGTGCCTCAATCACAAGCTGTGCCAAGTTTTAACGATGATTTGCAGAGCCAGACTGCACAGCCAACATCCCTCTGGTGTCACTCCAGTAAAAGAGTCCTTTCCTTTACTTGGTGTCCAGGCAAGATAATGGGAATCTTGGTTTGGTTTTTGTTTTGGTTGTACTTCCTTAATGGAGTTAGAAAGTTAGGGAAAATACATAAAAATAATAAAACACAATAAGAGAGACAAAAATCAGATGAGGTCTAGGACATATTTTATGGCATTTCAGTGTCTCTCTCTTGTGACCAGAGGACCTTGAGATAGCTATGTCATTATCTCGTTTTTAAACTTTCTTCTCTCATATACCCTTCTTTTGATTAGTACAATGTTAAGTGTAGTTACTTAATTTTGTGTTTTTTTACTGTATGTCTGGTTTACTCAGCACCCAAGCAGCTGTAAGGAGCTATAAATATGATTCATGTTAGTGAGTACTCACATGGAGATGAACATCGGATGTAGTTTAGAGTAAATTTAATCAATAATTAATACGTTAATGTAAATCTGCAGAATACCATAGAAGTTCATAATTGATTTTAGTCTTAGTTTATAATGTAATTAAGGTCACAAGGGAAATTATCCAGAGTAGTCCTTCTATTTATTAGTTGCTCAGAACTATTTGCTTATTATTTATCTGAAGGCAAAGTCTCCAATGGCAGAATGAAAGGGAAGAGGAAAGGATGAAGAGACCAAGGTTTTGAATGTTGATATATTCAGACATGTTAGTCTTAGGTCTTTATGACTCTATCCAGCTTTAACCTCATATGACTCACTCATTCATACAAAAACAACAACACAGCAGGCCTCGTATAGACACTTGTTACCAGTGTGCTTGCTTAATCAAACCCTGCTGTGTCTCTGAGACAAAAATAACTCAATAACAGACATACTGTACATTAGCAGGCTGTCACAGCTGATCACGCCACTACAAGCACACTTCCTGGGCTGGAACATACACATACACATATTTTACAAATGGCCCAGCCAGTAACCCTAACGTCACGCCTTCACACTCTATGTGACACCAGCAGCGGGGAAATAAAGCCTTCTCATAATTTTTAGCACCACACTACACAATGGGTAATTTCAGCCAAGTAGCCCGACTGTTTTCTATAATTACTGTAATGCTGCAGACTAATATCAACACCGTAATAGCTGCCTGCCTTTGATTTATCAGAAATTTGCTGCTATGCCAATTCACACACAGGGCAGGAGACAATCTCTTTTCCCTTCAGTTTGTAAGCTTGCACTGGGCGACCTTTGTGTGAATGCTTCCGTCTCTCTTGAAATGTAAGAAATTTCCATTTGCAGATTCTTGAAACTTTAAACAAGGCATTTATTTGATGAAGAATTTATCTCTGGAAAAAAGTTTTTTCATTTATTCTCACCAAAAAGTCAAAGAGACATTTTAAGGACATTGCTCTTTACACTGTTTCTCAGTTCTAACAGTTTTCTTAAAGTCTAATTTGGAATGTGGAAATGTGATCCTCATTACAACACATTTTCAGTTTATCCTAGTCCATCAGTTGAAACTTCTATAATCCTAATGAGTGCACATAAAGTCACAAGCAGAACTTAAGTCATTTTAATGTAGGACTGATTGTTGAACATACAAGTGACAAACTTTTTGCAGATTTTTTTGTTTTAATGTTTCTCTTTCAACTGTACTAAATGGATGCATTTCTTTGGCTGTGTACCATTATACATCATATACCAGTATACATTACGATGTCTGCTTTCATGAACCATCTGACACATTCATATTTATACACTCGTCCAAAATCTTGTTGAAAGGCCACCAGTGAGAGGTGTTTGATGTCTTGGATTCGTTGTTTCAGCAGCTTTCACAAACAGTTTCTGCCTTTTCTTTTGGCTTAAAGCTTAAGTACACAGCGGCGCACAGAACAGTGTTTGGCTTTGTAACTATATTTATGATGTTAATGTCCATAAATACTCATCTAAATGGAAAGTTGTAGACAAGTTCTTCAAGATTAATTAATTGACTAATTCAATTTTAAACCAAATCAGAAGATGGAGGCACAACATGATGTCATTAAAACAGCGCCAGTCAAACCTCAAACACTGCACAATGATATGAAATAATGACGGAACTATGACATATCAAGTTTCATCCAGTTGATTTAGGTAAGTGAAGGGTAACAATTATACAAATAATGACTCTATTACTTTAGCTTTTACTTTAGTTTTTTACTTTTTATTACAATATATTTGCAATAAGCACTACTGAACAAATATGAAAACATTCGAGTTTAGAAGCTGCTTTGGGGCCGTAAAGCACCTAAAAGCACCAAAACCAACAAATTGCTGGCACTATGCTAAATATGCTCACGACTGTGACAAGTGGACGAGTGAAATGCAGCAACACGAGGGATTAATAGGGATAACAAAAGTTCTAAAATATTGTGCTCCAAGGTTAAATAAAGTTGACATGGATAACTACGTTGCTGTTCCTTTCTGTCCATCACTGCACAAAGCCCCCCTAAATCATTTGATTGATCAGTTCCCAACAGAGCGACTCAAAACCAACTTGAGCAGAGGATTGGCTTAAACTCTACCAGAACATATCATTGACTTGATGTGTGATGGATCACACAAGTCACATTTTACCAGACTTGATGTTCAAAAATATCAGTGTGCCCCAAAGTCTTCCTGTGAGCTAAAAAGTATTCTAGTCTCACACACTGTAAATATTGTTGTATCTATTGAGATAAATCTTCAAACAGAAAAACTAACACACTGTCATCACTAGCAAACATTTCTGGTTCGACGGAGAGATGAAAGAGGGGAATTAGAACCTCATTAACACCTTGTGAGTTAGCATTTGATCAGGAGGATGTGTACAAAAGCATCTTGGTGGAGTTACAGCTGAAGCTATCAGTCAAAGCCTGAACACTGTGAAAATGCCATTCATCAAACTCAAGATGTGAAAAATGGCTGTCAGAAATTCTGCTGTGTGCTTGTTTGCTACATTGATGGAGGCACACTGCCTGCAAGCAGTGCGAATGTGCAGCTACTCATAAGCAACGAGTTCATACACAACTTATGAATCATTTATGTACCACTGCACAAATATGAAATGCAATATATGGTCTCATCTGCAACAACCACAGGAACACAGCTGAAAATACGTTTTTTTTTTTTCTGGCATCAGATTGGCTGACAATAAGTGTTGTCATACAAACACATGCCACAGACAAGCTGTTTCTCTCACCAGTGTCAATCCTGAAGCATGTGGTGTGGAATTTGCCCATGTAAAACTCCACCCCGATAATGGCAAACATGACGATAGCGAAGAAGAGCAGCAAGCCAATCTGAAGCAGCGGAACCATGGCTTTCATTATAGACTTCAACACCACCTGGAGACCTGAGAGACAGAAAGAGATGAAGGAGAGCAGAGGAAAGAGAGGGGCTCTGTCTGTTCCTTGAAAACACCCACACCATTGAAAAGACAAAGTGAAAACTTCATGGACCATCAAAGACTAATTTCCGTCATCTAATCTTAATCTGTTTAATTAAAAAGAGAAAATGTAATTTTCTTGTTACAATAGAGCTTTTTCCCAGCAGACATTCCTATCGGCCTCAGTAGGGAAAGCACAGGTGTATTAATGGAGGTTCAGTTCCATTAGGTGTCAGTGTAAACTATGACAGTGGGTCAGCATGCACAAAAGAAAGACCTCCTTTATGTCCTTTTACACACTAACTATTGTGACAAGTCAAAATGTCTTTTATGAAAACACCTGTGAGTCTGTAGCTTTAATAGATTATTTGTTATTAGCATTTTCCAAAGTAATTTTTTAACTGAATCAATATTCAAAACTATTTAAGTGTAAGAATAACATGGTAGCTTATTACAGTTTGTATATTAGTATACATTATATCATATTATATATCAAAACAGAAAATATGGGAATGGTGGGAAATTATATAGATGAAGGCCTGATTTTCAAGTCACATATCACAGCTTAGAATGCGCAATAACATTTCTACAGTTTGTATAAGCCACTTCGTCTATACTACACAAATGCATCTCAATTTATTATTATTATTTAGTATTATATGGATTCATTACACACACTGAGTGATGCAGTTCAAGTGTTTACTTATTTTCATTTTGTTGATTATGGCTTGAAACTAATCAAACATCTAAGTTCAGTATCTTCAATATTGTAGACTCATGGTGTCACACTCTGCCCAACAACCAAAACACTTGCAAAGGTTTTGGAAATCAGGGTCCCAGAGTCTGGAGGAAGAGAAGAAGCACAGAATCCAAGTTGCTTGAGCTGTTTTATCAAGTCCAAAGTCAGCACAGCCATCTACCAGGAGAGTTTAGATCACTTCTAGCTTCTCTCTGCTGACAGGCTTTATAGAGATGCTGATTTCATTCTCCAGGAGGACTTTGGACTTGCCCATACTGCCAAAAGTACCAGTACCTTGTTCAGTGACCATGGCATCACTGTGCTGGACTGACCAGCAATGAGGACTTGCCAATAGGAAGATGAGAGACACCAGACCCAACAATGCAGACAAGCTGAAGGGCTGAAGCAGCCTGGGCTTCCATAACACCTCAGCAATGCCACGAGCTGGTCACCTCCATGCCACGCCGCATTGATGCAGTAATTAATATAAAATATATCTCACTGTGTGTAATGAATCTATATAATACTGAGATGGAGCTGCATTCTCTCCATGTTCAGGCATTGAAAGAGTTACTTACTGGGGATTCCTGAGACGAGTTTCAGGGGTCTCAGCACTCTCACTGCTCGCAGTGTCCTCAGGTCAAATTCTGAACCCACCGTGGCCAAGATTCTGTATACACACAAACATCAACATGCAATAAGTACATTTAAAATGATTTCAATACACTGTGGAGCAATATACTTGTTGTACTACTGAAAAGCACACCGTAGGACAGAAACAAAACTGTACTGAATAATCAATTTATTAGAATATATAATAGATTACAACAATCTTGTCCCAATAGGGAAAGTAGTCAGTTAGTATGGCTTACTTCCATCAAGTGTCCCAATGAGTCATAGCAGTGAAAAAGGATGCACAATAGTAGGTGGAATGCAGCCATCATTAACACACATGTTGCGACAAATCAAAATGTCTGCTGTGAAACAGGACTGTCAACTGACTAATGGCAGTTTTCAAGGAACTCAAGGAACATCAATGCCTTGGGGTATTTCATTGATTTTCACAAGTGAGCCATACTGTTTGTCATTTTATGCTAGTCTGATCAAATCAATTATTTTTATTGCGTTTAGCTGTCAAAAAAACATATATATATATATATATATTCCTAATATAAACATTTACAGAAAAAATTTAAAATGCATTAGTACAAATAAACCTATTGCTTTCAAGCACCGTCCTACACACTCACACAACATATAGGCTAGTAACATATGTGCATCATTGACTGCTTACGTATATCTGCTTTTACCTACAAGTGGTTCTTGACTGACTGCACATATATGTGTGCGTCTGGGCTACTGAGCCACAGCCACAATTCTGCTGTCATTGTGTCAAATTTGGTCTGTGGGCAAGGTCACTATGCAAACACAATGTCTTTTAATATCACCTTGTTACAATGTCATTTTTGTTTTTTTGTTTTTTTACTGTTGCTGTCAAATCTGACCAACAATAGAGGTGAGAAAATGATGGCTTGAGGGGAACCCACTTCATAATCAGACGGAAGTGCCATGAGGTTTTCCCTTCACTATTTAATTAGCAGAAAAATTACGGGAAGTGTTCAGAGGTCTGGAACCAGCACGGTAGCTTCCACTGAGGAGGCCGAGGTCGTGTCCTCACTAATGTCTTCTGGGAATTCGGAGATTCTACATTTCCACGTATATAACACAGAGGACAGCAGGGTTTGAAGGGCAGATCATGTGTCATAAATTATTTTCATCACACATCAGCAGCACTGTGTACAACTATTGCAAAGCTACAAATTTCTAATCACAGCTTAAACTTTCTATTTATAGAAATCCTGTTACATCACAGCACTCACTCATCACACAGTCAAGGTTTGTACCATATATATCAGTAACAATGTTCACTCCCTATACAGTTAAATCTTGTACTTACTTCTCCACCAACAGTTCCTATGTTAAATTTATAACTCAATATATTCTTAAATGTACACTGTGTCATAAAATATTGCAGTGGAGATAGTGTGGTAGTAGCAGTAGAATGTAGTTATTGTATGTGTGTTTTCTGCATGTATATGTAGCCCAGAGTGGGACGAGGGGTCTGTTCAGGTCTTGCATTAAGATACGATTTGGGCTATCAGATTACAAGTGACCAGCTTTAGATGCGTGTGTTCAGACCTGACATTAACACAGTATATCACACCTTGAGTACAACTTGAATCTTGAATCTTTTCTCTGCTGACAGAGGGTCATGGTCATCGTGTCCTAGTCGAGACAGGGTAGTGTAATAAATATACAGTAAATAGCAATGTTTTCCTCATGGATTCATTACCCTGGGTGTCCACATAAACAGTAGTTTGACTGGACAATAAACACAAAGGCACTGTAAACAAAAAGTCAGCGCTAGCTGTATTTTTTCAGGGGAGTGTTTTCCAAACATGGTCCAGATGTTTTATAAGTCAGTGGTGGCAACAGTCATCTTTTATGCTATGGTGCACTGGGGCAGCAGGGAGAGGGCAGGCGATGCCAATAGGCTCAATAAGCTCTACCTGATCTCTGAAGTGTGAGTGTTGGGTTGTAGAGGATACTACTCAGTATTATGGACAATGCCTTTCATCATCTGCACACCACACTGCTGTCATATCAGAGCACCTTTGGCTCTAAACTGACACCAGTGACGTGCCCTGAAGAACACCACAGGCGGTCATTTCTATGAGGGGCCATCAAACTGTAGCCTTCTAGAGAAAGGAAAGTTGAAACATTAAACCCAAAAAACAATAAAAGTAGCATAATGTAGAATACCACAACTTAACTGCAGTGTTTGTTTCTGAACACAAGCTTTAATATTACACTAATTACTTTTGATCACTTTCAATAAGAAAAACACCCATGTCCATTCTTTGATGAGTCACAACTGTTTTGCAGGCACAAAGGAGACCTACACAATATGAGAAAGTCATAATGTTATGCCTGATTGGTGTAGATGATGGATGTATGGCTTCTTAACCACTTGTGGTTGGTATTTTTGCCTCCTAAGCTGTTGTAAATGTTTTTGAGAAACATCTGGCCCACATATTTCCTATGGGATTAAAAAAAGTTCTTCTCATCTTATCGTTTATGAAAATTACCATACTTTAATTGCCTCCTTCAATGATTTAACTGCATTTTGATGCGTCCCTTCCAACTCTGAAATGAAGCCTTCCACTTTGCCTTGTTCGTTGGTATAACATATTTGAATAAAAAATGATATTCTTCATAAAATCCCATATGAGTCTGTTTTATAAGCCTCTCAGTTAAGTACTGTCAGGAGTCCCAGAGCAGGCAGGAAATCCTCAAGGGAGCAGTAGCTTTTATGCTGAACGTAGAATACACTTGTGACTGAATTCTTCACATACTGTATGTCCACACACACACACACACACACACCACACACACACACACACACACACACTCATATAAAGTACAAAACAAGAAAGGTCGCTTATTGCTCCCTGGTTACCAGTTGGCATGGTAACCAACACAGCACATCTGCACTTTATGGTATTATCATTATGGGAGAAATCTGTCTGCCAGGATGAAAGTGCCCCATTGTAATATAGACATATTGTTTTATTTAATATATTCCATAGACAAGCTTTGGGGCTAATCAAATTCTTTGACAGTGATGTATCTGAAAGTGCCCCTTTTTATAATTTCCTCATTACTTTTCCATATGTAATTCTTCATTTAACATTCTACACATACTTTTTCTGCTCTACACCGGAAGCTCACTATTTTTATTTTAAATCTTCAAGAAGAGCAAGATCAGAGCTGAGGAATCGCGTAAAGATGACACAATGATGAGGACTGCAAAGTAGTGTGTAGATAAAAAACAAAAACAACAATCTTTACACTGCACTACACAATTCAGAAGTCATCTTGTGTCAGCTCTAACTACACTGATGATTGTAACACATATGAGAAGCCCAGGTGGAGCAATGTTCCTTGTTTAAACCAAATTTTCACTGTGATAAAAGAATGTTATAATCCTGAGGCGAGACCAGGAATTACACTTAACTACATTTAAATAAAGAAAGATCCAGAGATATTAACAGCAGCTGGTAACAAATCTAGGATCACATCCAACTCTTATGCTACAAAGTTTCCTGTGCCTTGAATCATATCCCAGAAGTTTCATCGTCTTTCTTGTGCAAAAATTCTAAACCATTGCAATTCAACAGAGCTACCTAATGTACTCCACTGTTGGTGCCATTGGTAATGTGTGATCACTGTAAGCATGGCAACCCCCCACAACAACCGTCTGACATACACTGCTCAGGCATAACTTTACAACCACCTTCCTAATATTGTGTAGGTTTCTCTTTCGCCTTCAACAGCTGTGACGCATCAGAGAATGGACATGGTCCTTCTGAGGGTGTCCTGTGGTGTCTGGCAACAGAATGTTATTAGTGGGGGCCTATGGGTCCTATGGGTTGAGGGGAGGGGCCTCTGTGGATCACCTCACAGATACTTGATCAGTTTGGGATCTAGTGAATTTGGAGGCCAGGTCAACACCTTGTACTGTTCTTCATGTTTTTGTAGTTGCTCCTAAAGTGTTTTTGTGTGTGTGTCTATGTCAGGCCGCATCCTGCTGGGGATGGCTGCTGTCAACAAGGAGTGTCATTGCTATGGGGTAGGGGTGCCTGGTCTGGTCTGAGTTTCCCAGCAGAACAGTGCATCGTCACGAGATGGCCAATGTTATCTACTTCTCCTGTCAGTGGTTTTTAATGTTGTGGCTGATCTGTGTACATGGTACCCAATCAAATACTGAGAAATCTGAATCTAGAAACATCCTAAATTTAGCTTTTAAAATCCCTGTGTACCCTTTACATCTGTATCTGTTTTCAGCTAAAACACATAGATAACCTCTTCTATGTATTATTTACTACAACAATTAACACAGTCTATTTATAATCAGCCACAGCGACCTGAAGGAACAAAATGAAAAGACGATATGAAAACACAAATCACGCTCTGTGCTGTTTTTATCAATAACTCACTTTGTACTGTTAAATGTGTCTGTGTGCATTCACATTTGCAGTGAAAGGATGAGCTGATGACTGCGTAGACAGATGGTCAGGGAGGAAGCAGGCTGAAGAAGAAGCGATGAGTTTAATATCCCTTTATCATCACCACAATATATCCACGTGGGTGCCAGACACTGGCACAGGAAATATGGACGGTGATGCTATCGCCTGTCACTCGTTCACACATACACAGCACTTCCTGTTCTAAGTAAAAGTATTTAGCGTATTTTCTGCAGCATTTTTGGTAAAGAACAGGTCAGTACGATTGGGATTGCATTCATCAGGTGGATCGTAGACATACAGTACATGTGACACAAAATTAGTCAGGACCGTCTGAATGCACTGGCCAAGCTTTCCGTGGAGAGGGAACTAGTCGGGTCCATGTCTAATTTCAGTGAGAGGGTAATTGATCATCATTGTGCTGTTTTAAAAAAAGATATGCAAAAAGGTTCAGTATAGGTGAGTAATCCAAATAGTGAGTAATGTGATTGCTCTTCATGCAGGCTATAATTAGTGCATCGGTGCAGTAGTAAATAAATCAAATCAGTGTTATTTGCCATGTATATACTGTATGTGCACATTCACAAGGAGTTTGTTCTGTGCATTTAACCCACCTATGCTGGGTTAAATGCACCAGATATGGCTGAAAAATGTATCATGATAAGTGTTTCATATCAGTCATATCGATTTTTTTTTAACCTATTCTACCCCGACTTCTCAACTGTGCTAAGCTGCATCCGTTATTTCTTCATATCGCTTTGATGTAGTGCGCTAGACTTTTTCGTTCATTTTTTTTTTTATTTAATTATTTTAAAAATAATTACAATGACATTCAATAGCATTTAAATTGCATTCATTTTTAATTAATTCAGTAGCGGTGGAAAAAAAGATTCGGTAGGCTACATACAACCGACCATCAAAGACAAATAAATCTAATCTATTTAACCGGCTCAGTTGAGTCCTACCATGTTTGATTAATAATCAATAAACGGCTCCATTCAAACATCTTACATCTTACTCGACAGAGAAACAAATCGTACTACCCGACTTCACCAGGAAACAATATGCAGATAAGCGAAAGTTAACCGACACATAAACGCTACTCGTGGATCTCTGCTTAACCGAGTCAGCAGCCACTTACTCGGCCGGCAGATAAACAAAACTTAACCGACTCTTACACTATTAATCCTAAATAAGAGCGACAACGTGATCTTCCTTTTTTTTTTTTTTTTTTTTTTTTTTTTTAATCTACAATTTCCTCTTGTGCTGTCCTCTTTTTTTTCTTTTTTTGTTGTTGTTGTTGTTGTTGGCTTAGCTGGACCGTGATAGGTCAAGAGGCTAAAGCCCTTCCTCTGCCTATACCCCCAGAATGACTTGCAGTTGTGGCTCGGGGTTATCTTCCTATTTTTCTGTAACAAAGTTCAAGTGAAATTGAACATTCTATCGACCGTATTTTCTATTGATATCGACCACGTGTCTATGGCGATATATATTGTTATCTTTTATCGCCCAGACCTACTTGCAAGTATTAGAAAGGAGGCCGACTCATTTTAACTGAAACATGGAAAGGCCGCCAGTGCTAAAACTGGTCATTAATAAACTCATACTTGTTTAATATGTACAAAAAGTGATGCAAAAAAACAACTTTAGTGCTATAATAGGACCAGTCTTTAAGAGAGATCACATATTTCTCACAAAATGTTATTCCGCTAAAGAATGAGATGTATGAGGGTACAAAAAGAAAAAGAAATGAAATGACAACAGACAGGTGGAATCGGACAGAAGGATATAGCTGAGAACTAGAGGAAAATGGAAAACACAGCGCTCTTGAGAGGCAGAGTGATGTAGTTTAATTACTGCGACCCTGCCCAGCTGGGGGCCGGGGGCTGTGATTGAGTTTTTCACACATCCCAGTAAAAGGAGACGGGGGCTCTCTGAGGACAGACAAGAGAACATGGTGCTGACAACCTGACTGAATAACTGCTGCCTGTCTGCGTGATCATTACCAGCTGGTCACGCACTGTCTGCCTCGCCGTCTGTCTCTCCGCCGAGTTGTCTGTCTCACGTTTGAATCGAACCGACCAGTGAATCTTTTAATATAACACCTGCCTGTCGGCCTGTGGCTCACAAACTCGTTCCTCCATCATTTTTGGGGAAGTGTCTAGAGGTAAAACCGTTGTCACTATAAGCAGACACCAGTGATAGACTTACAAGAGGCTTTTTGACTGAGGGAAATATAAGAACATATTTCAGACAAACATATCACATGTCAGGACCTTCTAACAGAGATTAGGACAAAAAAACAAACAGCACAAGCAGCACATAGGGGAAGCTTGATTTCAAATCAGCATTTTCTGCTTAATGTTTGTCAGACTAGAACAGCAAGTTTATTTGCCAATTATTGAGAGACCTTTTGTCTACACAAATATTTGACTCTACTGGAGTACTGTCATTGACTAATACTTCCAAGTCGTAGTAAAGTCTTGTAAGATAATCATGTCAACATTTTCCCAGACCAGTTACCATGACCAGTCATTGTCAAGATGTTGCAACACACCTATACCACTGTACCTTTTTAAATTTATGTTGCGAAGAGACCTTATTTTTAGGTCTCTATTTAATTTGCACAAAAAAGACTTGTGACCTGTCCAGGGTGTACCCCACCTCTTGCCCAATTATAGCGAAATGATTGGTTACAGAGAATGAATGAATGAATGAATGAATGAATGAATGAATGAATGAATGAATGAATGTCAGTGTGTCACTGTCGGGAATTCAGTGCTAACACTGTATCCTAAAATGATCTCTGGTGTATCTGTTCTATTTCATTACACGAGTACATGGATGTGTAGGCACACACAACGCATGATGATGAAATTAACCTCATCATTAGACACAGACCATTTCTTGCCAATTAGACCTCATTTCTACCGTCTCATCTAATAGGAAACGAGCCAACCAATCATGAAACGGATTTCAGTGTGTCACATCCTGTTTGTGAACAAAAATGGACTGTGTGTAAGGGTGTGTTTGTATGTATGTGTGTGCATAGTGGTAGGCCGTATTGCCATGACGTTATACGATGTGAGTGGACAGCTGCGACAGTGAGGAGAGCAAGCATTTCCCCACAATGCACACGAGGACAGACGGGGGTACTCATGAACTCATCGTGGCTGCCAGAACCACTCGCCATCAAATTTGGTTGCCGTGGTTCTAAATTAGCGATGCATGCATGCGCAAGCATGCCCGCACAAACACACAGACACACAAATACACTCACGTGTACAGATGCAGGTTTCCTCTAGATTAGACTCATGAACAAGAAAAAAGACAAAGGCACTGACTGGCTGAAATGCTTAGGTTAGGATGTAACAGCAGATCACATTATAAGCTCAGGTCATACCTTACCTGTCTTTGTCTAAACAGCAAACATCAGATACACTTTCATCAATGTTGTCAGATTTTCAGAAATGTGCAACTGGTTTGAACTACAGAATAAATAGGCCAGTGTGCAGAGATTTACATGAAAAATAATGATAAATGAGCCTCACATTCATTAATACACAGGATTAGATGTTACAATCCCTTGTGCCAAGATCCCAGGCAAAACACAACAGGAGCCAGCTGGCAAAAACATAGATGTACATACCCTGCTTTCTTACAGTGTACTTAATGAAAACCAAGCAGGTCTTATCACACAACATCAGATAGGCAGATGCTGTTGAGGCTGAATTGGAGCAAACACCTCCACACCAGCTTCTGAAAACATCTCCTAGAGTTGTTTAGTAACTGGATATAAAAACTGTAGATACTAAAAAAAGAGTGAGGCTGTGTTTGTTACAGAAAGTACACCTCTGGTCAAAAGCCAACTAAGCACACACACAAAAAATGTGGCTTTAAAAAAGTATATAGCAATATTAGAATACTTTAATAGGGAAACTCCTGCCTCTACAAACACAAAGTTTTCCCTCCAGTCCTGCTCACCTCTTCTTCCCCTCCTACATCTGAATGTTAATCAAACCCCAGTAATTAAGCCCAAGTTGTCAAAACAGAAAACACAGGTTATTCCTCAGTGTCACGACTACATTACTTAAAGTGAAATCCTAGCAGTTTTTTTTTTCACACCTATAGTAGGAGGCTGAAGTGAGTAATGACTAAAGGGAAAGAGAATACAGGAGTGAGAACAAGGAGGGAATGAGAGAAACGAATGAGGCAGAGGTGTGCACAGAGAAATGAGGGGCTGGTTAGGCCTCCCTTTGGCTCAACTATATCTCTTTAGGGTAAGGCCATTGTTAAATCTCATCACTACAGCCACTTAATAGCCACCTAACCAGAGCATCACCTGATGATTAATGACCACAGAAAACATTGCAAACCTTCTTTCTACAGTCTACATTAATATTTCTCATATGTTCCTTGTTCCCCAAACTATTGCTACATTTTATTCTATGTATTTCATAAAACTACACAGTGATAACAGAACATGACGGAAGTTGCAAACGGCACTGTCAAAGAGACAGAGATAACACTGTAGCTTGATTTACAGTCACGCTGTAGTTGCTGTAGTCTGCGGCGTAACCGAACGTGCACCTCCCCAGACAACTATGTGTCACCGAGTTAAAGACAGGAACAGCTGTGATTGGTTCAAAAGACATTACCTTTTCACAAGTCTCAGTGGGCGGACAAGCACAGAAAGTTCTCCCTTGTTCCGCCTCCTACACACCATCTACTCAGATGTCTTCTCCATTTTCAGTGTTGCAGTGATTCAGTGAAAGTTATTGTTGATCCGCATTTATTAACTTCTAACATGAGCCGCTCACTCTCAGTTCATATCGCGTGA
Organism: Planiliza haematocheilus; assembly: GCA_005024645.1. Lineage (NCBI taxonomy): Eukaryota > Metazoa > Chordata > Actinopteri > Mugiliformes > Mugilidae > Planiliza > Planiliza haematocheilus. Next base: position 3,415,894 of record SRSE01001041.1, read on the forward strand.
TGCACAGAGTGAAACACAGCTGACTAGCTGTCGACTAGTGTTTTAGCCGTGTGAATATAGAAAAATGCTGACACACCGGCGCAGGGCACAGGTACTTATGATTTCATGGGTGTAGTGACCCAAGCATCCACTTGGATCCACTCAGTTACTGATGATACGCAGATAGAAAATGCTGGGACCCTACTGAGCCAGATCACTAAATAAGTGGACCCATGAAAACTTCCTTCAGACACCATCTAGACAGACTGGCTATGCATGGCTTCCTGAAAAGAATTTAAGGGACAGGTTTACCCAGAATCATATTTTAAAGGCCAAACCTTTCAAGGTAAAGGGTAACGGTTAAGGCAGTTAGCTAAAGACTGTAATGATGGTGTTTCTGATCTTTTCCAGTGTATTCCAGCTTTTCTCCTTTAATGTGGTCACCAATGCCACAGTCAACCATTGCAGCCACCTGACTGAGCTTCACTTTCCTTCAACTCTGATTGTGCCTACAAACACATTAGGGAAATATGGGGCTTTTTAGGGCAGCGGCACAGTGGTAAGGTGGTTAGCATTGATGCCTCAGAGCGAGAAGGTCCTGCATTCGAATCTTTCTGTGTGGAGTTTGCATGTTCTCCCTTGTCCGGGTACTCCGGCTTCCTCCCACCGTCTAAAGACATGCTGGTTAGGTTAACTGATGATTCTAAAGTTGCTGTAGGTGTGTGCGAGTGTGAATGGTTGTCTGTCTCTGTGTGTTGGCCCAGCGATGGACGGGTGACCTTTCCAGGGTGTACCCTGTCTCTTGCCTGATGACAGCTGGGATAGACTCCAGCACACCCCCACTACCCTTAACAGGAAGAAGTGGTTACAGAAGAAAGCTATGAAGCTGCTATATACTCCACAATGTTCACAATGTTCACCATCACATTAGTGTCTTGAAAGCAACAGGAGTGAACCAGAACAGTAAAGTTACATGCCAGATAGCAACACAATCAGCTGAATCTCACTATAATGCTCTCACTATAATCTCTCTCTGTACCTTCATCACTACAAACTTTCCCTACAAATTATTATTTCATACAATAGTTAGAATACAAACACTGGATATAGATCTCTTTAAGCAAATTCAAGCATCTTAATGCTGTTGATGGACACAATTATACCATAATGCAACATAACAGTACATAACAGTAACTGCCCACAGCTGTTAGTATTCAAGCTGACAGAAAACAAGAAATAAATTGTTAAATACACATTGAAAACCGTGTTTCCCCTTCATGCTGTTGCATTACAAAGTCATAATTAACTGTCTGTCATCATGTCTTGTGCCAGATATACAGTAGTATTAGTATGGAACTGGGACACAGCTTTAATCCCATTTTACTTTGGTGTCTACTTAAGGGGATCAGAGCGTGTTTGGAAAACTCAAAATACAGTCCAGGTGTTCCAATAAAAACACTGCAGATCTGATAACCCATCATCACATATGGACGCAAACAGGAAGCGGATACACAGCTCACAGGCACCAGAGAGCTTTTTATATTTGTCAAACATGTTGAAAACGGACCATCAATGGAGCATGGAGATTTTGCACTGATTTTAAAAATGGAACTCAACCACAAGTGAGAAGAGGATTTATATTTACCTAAAAATAAGTGACAAGGCTGGCAGTTTAATTCTGGTGTAAATTACTACTGTGTCATACCTTATGACACAGTAGTCTGGAGGCCCCTTTTCTTTTTTTTCCCCACCTTTCAGTTTATTTTGCTTAATTAACATTTTTTGAACCTTCTAGACATTGCATTAATGAAAAAAGAAGCTCTCTATCAAGCTCAGTGTCTTTTAAAAGAATAAACACCTGCTGAATCCCTAAATCCTGCTGTATGTACTAGTATGTACTTCAATTATCCACTGGGTAATATAGCTACGGTTAGAGGACACTTTCCCCCAAGGAGACATCCTAACAAGACATTCAGTGATTTATGTTTGGGAATGCAATCTACCCAAGCCATCTCTGATGAATCTTTTCTAGAAAGCTGCATGGACAGGACATTATGGCACACGTTCAAAGAATTGTCACATAAATCTTGACTCAAAGTGCATCAGTGGGGTTGCAGCCTGGAGAGGCACTGATGAAACCTGGACTTCCATTAAAAACTATTTCTGTCTGACTCTCTTCTGTTTGTACACTGTGTTTTACACAAAATGTCATGAGACCCTGGCGGGTTTTTGTTTGTTTGTTTGTTTTGTTTCATTTTTTGAGGAGAGGAAGGGAGAGATGCTTTTGGGAGCAACAGGAAAAACAAATAAGTGAGAGCATGGCAAAGCAAATTAGAATTAACATTGTATGGGAGACCCTGCAGTATGTCTTAAATAGTTTAAGAAGAACTTTATGTTTACAAAAAATAATAAAAAAAACTACTGAGAGATAAACACAAACAAAAATAATAAAAGGTCAGATTAATATAAAGTCAGACAGTACAGACATTCCTGTAGACCAGTAAGAAATCATCTATTTTGGCTTCTCACAAAAGGAAAAGTACTGGTGTATTAATGACGGCTCCATTCCGAATAAATAAGGTCTTGCTCTTGTGCATGCTGATTCACTGTCTTGGATTTCTAAAACTAAGCCACAACACTTTCCCTACAGTGACAGGTCAAAATCTGCCATGAACAAGTTCTATATAATGCTGTCTCCTCGCTTTTCCAGTTGCAACTTAAGACAAACAAAAATCTTGGCTTAAAGTTTGGAAAGACTATTATTTTATTCCTCAAGATCTGACATTGTCAAGTATCATAACATGCATCAATATAAAACTGTTTTACTGCTGCATCATCCCATCAGATGAGATTTAAATTGCTGTGCATTTAAGTATGTTTAGGAGTACGGTGTGAGTCTGGCTGACTTAAAGGCTGGTAAACCAGATTGCATTGACTGCAATACTTTTGGACCTTTATTCTTTTCATTCTTTTTTCTACTTAATTTATTTTTCATCACTTCCTGTCCCCTACGGTTACAGAGACGGGCTTGAAGACAGTTTCATCATTACAGTAATCATCATTTGTCTCAGTGAAAACAGAATGAGCTAAAATGCTTAATACAATTGTTGGGTCAGTTTTTAACATTTAACCACCTTAGTGTGAACAAAACAACCCTTTATTTCAATGTCAAAGATTTTTTGCTGCTCTTGGTGAAAAGAAAGCTTGTCGACATGCTAACAGCCAGGCTGTCATTCACAGAAGTGCAATCAATGGGGAGAGATGTCTTTCTCAGAAGAAAAACTCCCTAATGTGCAGGCACCACTTGCTGAATTTGGATCAGTGTCAGACTCTGTCAGAAACAGATTCTCTCATTCTTCATAAACATACACTACATGACAGAACCAGTAGTGCATCTGATTTCTAAAACTAGATCAAACCATGATCCTAGTTATATAAATCTTTTCTAATCATGTTTCCCATTTACCTCAATGATTTTGCTCATTAGTCATGCAGCCAGCAAAGTGAGCCACAACCAATTATGCCATATTAATGGTTGGGCAGAACAGCTGTGAGCAAAAGTATGTAAATATATATTCAAAGACATACTTTTTCAATGAATGCAGGTACTAACAGCTATGTGTAAATTGTGATGAAGATGAGAGGACTGTATTATCAGAGAGAGAGATCACTCTGATTGGCTGTTCATCTAGTGAACCAGAGCATGAGAAGAGAAATGGAAGTGTTGAAAGGAAACAGAATGAGGACGTTCAAAGGGCACAATGGAAGGATCCTGACAGGTTTCATTTTCATCTCCTCTGAACATTGAAATACACAAATAATTTCACAACAGCATGATTTCTTTGCAGCAGGCATGTGCTGGGTGATTGCCAGCTGTAACCTTTGAGGCATGTTTAACTGAAACGTTTTTGTCCAGACACAAGCAATATAGTGCCACGTCAGAATCTGATTGAAAATCTGCACGGTATCCCTACATTCATTAATCAGCCACAGTTCAACTTTAAGCTGAACTAAGACACAGTTTCTGAAGAGTAGCTCGAGAAAGAGAAAGCAATCACTAAGGCTAAATGCTGAAGGCGTCTGATCATGAATACAGAGCAGCACTGAGTGCAACATCACATTACATTACATGCTACATTAGCAGTGTTATGTTAGCCTAAATGAATTTGAAATATGCATGAAAAGATAGTTAGTTGCATATTAAATTACTGTCAAGAGCGACAACAGAGTCAGAGCTGACCAGTGTGCCCCTGCCCATATCTCCAATATGTTTACACTTAACACCTAAAGCACAAAGGTTGACAAAATATAAAACATCGCAATCCTTAAGTCATGTTGTGTGATGTGCAAACTGCTGTTTCCAAAGTTCACATTCTTCTAACAAGCATGACAGTTAATTTGAAGTTGACTTGAACACTTACTGAAAATTAAAGTCTAAAATCTAGCAATTTCTGTTAAGTTGGACAAGTTGTGAAAACTCCCACTTTCAAAGCTATCCTTTCTTCCTGCTGCTGAAAACTATGAATTAACGCTGGAAGACCAGTGATGTATTGCATCTCTTTATGAAAGGACAATGAGAATTTGATCTGAAGACTATAAGTCAACCACCAATCAACCAGGAGAAAGTAGCCCTACTAAACATGGAGTAGATACATGTACACTGTTGTTTCTGAATGTATGGGGAATACAATAGTGCTGTGTTCCTAATAGCTGGCCCTTCTGCAACAGTAATTGTGCAAACTTGAAGCCGAAATACAACAAAGTTTCTGAGGAGTAGTTCTAGAAAGAGAAACATTTCATTACAATCACTGAGGCTCAAATGTTGAGGGCTTCTGATCATGAATACAGAGGAGGACAATGGTATTTAGCGCAAACAATAAAGAAATGTGATTCTAAATAAATTGCTCTATTCTTTTATCCAAAGATATGGTAACGTGAGAGAAACACAGATGGTTTAAGTGTGTTTGAAGTCAGCTAAACCAAAGCTACTGCTTAAAAACAGACATGGTGGACACAAGAGAGTGTAGTGTTTCACACAGAATCTCTATAATGATTCTGTTTCAATAAATCTGCATCACTGAGATCAAAGTTCCTCTACAGTCACAATGAATCAAACCCAATGAGTTTTGTTTGTAGCCATTTATTATTGAAACACAAACTGTCTTTTTATTATTAGTATTCTGTTACATACACTGCATAGAAAGCCCTCTTTAAACTAGATGAAACATTTTAGCTGAAACTAAAATAATGATAACAATGCAGCGCAAATACAAGTTTCCAATTGTTAGATTTAGCATACTAGTCCTAGTCTTTAACATATCAGTCAAATGTGTGTCTGGAGCCAATAGACTCAGACATTGTTAGCTTTGCTGAGAATAAATAGTCAAAACTGTATACAGTCTACAGACAAACCAGGGAAACAGCTAGCCTTTGGAAAAACACTAGCTGTTTTCTGACTGTTAACATATACAATAAACTATTGGGGTGGCTCATGTCTTTCTAGAATCAAATAGAGAGGAATAACTTTTTCCAGTCACTGTACACTGCTGAAGTCACTGAACCCGGAGAAGCAGCCAGGCACATGATCTTATTATGTTTACTGTTTACTCAAGCTCTGATTTAAACAAGATGTTAAATTAATGACATGTTAATGTATCATATTCATTTGCAACCCTGTCTTGTCTTGTGTATGAACATGCTCCATGTCAGCTGGCTTCATCTGATAGCAGAGTATATTTTAAACACCATCTAACTTATCTTCTGAAGAATCTTAATCAAAACAAGAACACCAGATACATTAATGGCTGTTATTTGTTTGGGAAGGAACCCCTTCAAATCTGTTTTTTCTCAACATTAAATGATCAGTTAAATGATGGATAGACAGACCACACCCATAATCAGATTTTCATTAGCATTAAAAAAGCAAAAAGAGGCTAGGCTGAACATCAGTCGTGTTCTTTTTCATGACCTTGATATGACTCCCCATATAAAACTACAGTAGCTCTGTTTTCTCACAATAGGCTTTTGCGGCTCTAACAGAACCGAAGAGAAAAAATATAATTAGTACAAAAAGGTTTTCTTGAACTGTAAACATGCCAATGAAATGAGAGCCCACTCCCCCAAACAAGGTGAAACGAGGGCAACTATACTTGAGTTTCACAATATATGTCAAATTAGAAACCCCTCTAACAGGGGTGGTGGACTGAAATATAATCTGCCACCAATTTACAACACAGTCTCAACATCCGTCTCCAAAGGTTTCGCCTTCGTTCACACCTTGAGTCTGGAGTCTCGGGCCAATAATGGGTTGTTAGAGTGCCATTCATTGGGGAAGGAAAACAAAGATACACAGTCACAAAGGTCTCAGATAATAATGTTTCCCAGTAACCAGATGTTGGACAGATTTGGTCTAAATAGGATCTGAGAAAAGAGAATTAAGAGGAGAGAAGCTGAATAAAATCTGCTAAGCAGCAAGCACTCAGGGTTCTTATGTGTGACAGAGAATCTAATCTACGCTAATCAGTTTACTCTCTGTTGACAAATTTAATTTGAAGTAAACGTAATGATTGGCGCATTGTGGCTAAGTGCAGAAAAGTAATGGCAAAATGGTAAAACAATGGTTTCACGGTTCGTGTTTGAAAAGGGGTGCTGTATACCAGGCTTTAATAGTGCTACAATAATTACTACTACAAAAACTAGAAACAGGAGAAGCGCAGGCGTTACTAACACCAGACTGGAGAGAAAACAACTCCACAAAGAAATACACTACATTTAATCACCCAGGCCTAGTCTGCTCCTCCACACTATTTGCATTAGTTTAATCAGTCAGACCTAGTTGTGTCAGATTAAACAGCTGTTACTTACAGTAACGCCACTGAACTTAATTGCAGGACATGAACAATACACTGAGAAAACTAGACACATCCTGTTCCTCTTCTACCTGTGTCTTATCTGTTTCCATGCTCACAGACTTCTGATTCCATGTCTGACTTCCTTCAGGATGTTTATTTTCACAAGGATCTATTACCCACTGCCAGAAGAAAAGGACCAAATTTGTTTGTCGTTTTCGGTCTCATGTAGAAAATCCTTTTAAAGCATGTTATTGTGAGGTGTTATTAAGCCGTGCCACTAAAGGATGAAAATATGATTTCATCATCAAAACATGCCTTTGTACAGCATCTCTGCTCAGCATGCCTAAGCACTGCAGCACATATGCAGCCCTTTATTGCTTAAATTGAACCTTTAGAGATTAAAAAAAAAAAAAAAAAAAAAAAAAATCACTGAATTATTGACTTCATAAAGACTGGCTCATTGCTCTGGATCTACTGCACATCACGCATTAACATTCATATCTCAACAGTAGTACGTATATCATTATTTCCCCAATCTACCTGTGGGTATGACAGGTAAAGACATGACTTAATAAAATCTGAATTACTTTCAGTCTTAAATCCTTACTGTCTTAATGAGAAACCATATGAGAGCAATTTGGGATTGATTTTTGACTGTGTGCTGGCACTACATGTCTCCATGGAGGATAAACACAGACAGCACATCTGTTTATCCTCCATGGAGACATGTAATGCCATCAGACATTCAAAAATCAATTACAAATGCACCCATGACAATGCACATGATCTGTGATGACACATCTGTAAAACTGCAGTAGAAAAGATGAAGTATTGATTTCCCACACACCAAACACTTTTATAAAAATATAAATGCATCTAATAAAAGTAGATATTATAAAATCACAGGCTTACATGAGATCAGCTTCTATCTAACATGTTGTAAGCAGTATGGCCTCTAATGATGTCAGTATGTGGTTTTCCACATTCCCACTGATATATCTCAGCAGCTGCTGTGTTGATTGCCAAGACACATTCTAAATACATTCATAGCCCCCACGTGATGAATCCAAATAATGGTAGTGGCTCAGGTAGTAGACGAGTTGTCCCCTAACTACAAGGTTGGCGGTTCGATCTCTGACCAATTGAGGGCTGGCCAAAGTGTCCTGCTCAAAATACTAAACCACAAAGTAGGTCTCAATGGCAGACGAGCACCTTGTTTGCCAGCCTCCTCAATGGGTGTGTGTGAATGGATGAATGAGAAACACTGCAAAGTGCTTTTAGTTTTTTGCACTGAGGTTGTGTGCCAGCAGCAGGTCAAGATTTCACTTTTCCAATTCAATATTTACTTAGCAAGATAGGTGGATTTGTGAGATCACACAACAGATTTAAAGCCCTGTGTCTGTGGCTGATCCAAACATGGCTAGACCAATCAGGAGGAACTGCTCATATTTTAGGTGTGGTGACTCCTAAGAGTAATATTATGCACAAATCTTACTAAGATCAGTGGCAGGGATTGTCTAGAGACAGGGGAACAACATAGCTAGGTACACTGACTATAACAGACAAATGGTTCTTCCAAGCCAGAAAGCAGTTACTCACATCTAGAAAAGCAAAGTAGTAGAAAGACAATAAAATTCTGCTTTTACATACACAGAATAAACTTACGGATACAGGCAAAAGGTAATCGATACTGTAAATGAACCTGAATCACCTTGTCAATACAAGGCCATTACCAAGAGTTATTAACATCGGAGTAATCAGCCTTCAACTCATTAGCAATGAGAAGATAAATCAGCACAGTGACTGTTGCATAATGAAGGCCTTATCACAGGAACTCCAGTGATGGGGGCAGTGGAAGCTAAAATTGATACTTCTCTACAGTACACTGATGACTGTAAACTGTACTTAGCAAAATCAACGAGTTCTTGTTGAATGTTAAATAAGCAGCACAAGATTAATATCATACTGTTCACTCAAGATAACACCCTCTTGACTGATCTGTGAAAAATATCAGATGGGGTGGGTGGTCCAGCATCCAACATTTATGGAGATTTGGCAATTTAAACTGCATTTGAAGGAATATGCTAATCTATTTACAGTATTCATCCATTCGATCCAAGTCGTGTAATATTTTCACTCCCTCACTCCCTTTCCTGATGCGTAGACATAGTGGATGATATCAAACACAACAAACTAATTGTTAAATTACCATGCAAGAACTGGGTAACATGGATATTGCCACTACATCTAGGTATTCCAAAACATTTATTTATAAGCTTAAATATTTAATAGAAAATTGTTGCAAAATTCAATAGCACAAAGTGCTGTCTACATCAAAATAAAGACTATATGGACATTCATCTATGGTGCCAGTAAGCCACTCTCGATCCTAACTCTTTCCGTTTCACAAACTGTCTCAGTGTAGACTTTGTCACACCATTTGAGTGAGCCTGAGAGTTTCCCTCCATATCAGTAGCTACTTTAGTCTCATTCTCAGATTTATTATTTCTAGGATTTTGTTTGACGATCCCGACAAAAGGGCTGGGAGTAGTTTTTATGCTGGTGTTTGGCGACACTGGTTCAAGCCATTAGAACCAGGGTCATCACATAGACTAGACATGTTGTCATCTCTACTGTCATAAGTGCACTGAAGGTGAAAGTCCATTTCTGATTTTATTATTGTTTGCAGTTTTTTCCACAATTTTGAAAGTATTTTTATGACCTGTAATGTAAAACAAAGTGCCTGCTGTAATATCTGAAAGCTACAGCTTCTACTAACATATTCTTGCCGCAAACTACTACTCATGAGAGAAAGATGCAGGCACGACCTGCCAAGTGTTGATTCTAACCTTGTAATTGATGGTATATGTATTTACATTTACATTCTTATTCCACCATACATCTGATGACTAAGCCAACTGAGAGGCATGTGGTCATTTAGAAATGTGAAAACAAAACAGAGCTTAGACTCTGGACAGTAGGAAATTCTGACTGAAAAATTATAGATTAGTTTGACTAAAATATTAGATGGTGTTTACAATCACGAGAATGCAGAAGTAGGTGCTACTGGCATTAGAGAGGTTCTGGATTAAGGGACTGATAAATAAAGAGGAAAATGAGTGGGTTATGTTTGGGAGAGACCTGGGAAGTTCACATCTGCAAGCTCAACTCACAAAAGCCAGGAGAGCCACAGCAGCAACACACAACATACATAGTTACTGCTGCATGTCAATGTTTTCTGGACACACTGACTGCAGACCTTTCATGATTAATTACATTCAATAGCCCTCTATTATTTACACACCAGCAGCGCTGCAGCAATACATCATCCATCTGCAGATAGCTGTGAGCACTTTGTGCCATAAAAGGAGGATCGAGGAGTCGTGGAAGACGACATGTACACATGATCAGAAGCACATAAGAACATTACCCACACGTGCACAAAAACAACTTGTCGGTGACTGCATCCTGTCTCTTTTCGCCAGCTTCCTCCCTCCCCCTTTACACTCTTGATGTCTTGCTATTATGTTGGTGAATTGGAGCTGAAGAGAAAGCGGGAAGCCTTGGTACAGAGCTGAGCTGCTAATGCAGAGCCGCTACACTAACACATCATGTGCATAGTGAGAGTGAACTGCTACAAGACAGTGAAAGATAGACGGCACTGACACTTTGTTCAACACATACTCTGATCCCCTTCAGTGGTCTCACAAATAAGATGACAACAAAAGCAAATACAAACACAGCACAGCTAGTTCAATAGTTGAAGCCCATCCTCCGCTCTACATCAGTTCACTCTCAAGACTCATGTCTTTCAAACATCAATCATCATTTGCAAGTTGATTGTTTGATATATTTATTATGGAAGAGAAGACGGAGGACAGCTATAGTAATGTATGAGAGTGACAAGCTAAAGCTAAAGTGCAACTTATACTGGACGTTGAATAAGAACCCTTGTCATTTTGGTTTGGTTTCAAACTCAAGAAATACAAGAAGATCATAGCAGTCTGGCCCCATGAAGTCACATGACAGCCTGTGTGGCGGAGCAAGGCAGGTGACTGTGAAAAGTGAGTCGAGTTTACCAGTATACAAGTGCACCATTCTAACTTCTATGCCACATCATTGATTTATATAATATTCATCAGAGTACTTCCAGTGACACCCTCAAAAAATGTCAACAGTGCACACATGTAGTTTACTGTACATGTAGTTAGAGGTTTGCTGTAATAGTTGAGTGTATTCATACCATCTAACAGACAGTTTATCTTAATTGTGGTACATTTTGACCTATCCTCTCTAACCCAAGTGTAGACGAATGACAACATTGTCAGCACAAGGTAAAAGCTACCGTAAACCACCTGCACAATTTCAGTCATCGTTTTATTAACTACATTGTTCATTCTCTTTCTTTTGTTCAAATGTAGAATGATAATAAAGATAACCTAATCAACACAGAAAAACACTGGAGTAACAGACAATGATGATAACAAGATGATGATGAAGTCAACACTGAGAACCCTACCACTAGTAAACTGGATGTGGGCATTTCATCTAAAGAAGAGATACAACAGTGCAGTATGCTTGAAAGATGATGCGGTTATTTTAATGAATGACTTGGTTATTTTTAAACAAACGTCTTGATATCAAATTTCTGCTTTTTGTTCATGAGTACAATAAAAAAAAATGAAACTGTTAATGCTGTGTGGCCTGACATGATTAAAACTAAATGTGTTCTCGTTGAAACAGATGATGCTGTGTACAAACACCATTGGCAAACTCTTAAACTCTCTTAAAGGGACTCGAACCTGATCAATAAAGTCAAGTCAAATGTTTCTGTTGTTGTATATGTTTTTAAGGTACATAAAGGCTGTGTCTCAAATCGCATACTTCTGCACTTAAAATACCTAATTTGAGTACGTGAGGGTGTTCAAACTGAAAATTCCAACGAGACGAAGTGCACTGCAAGTACCCGGATGGTGTACTCAAAACGGTTAAAATGCTGAGTGTGGAACGATGGACACTTTTCACCCTAAACGGTAGCCATCTTGGCTACGAAGCGGAAGGGGAGGGACTATCAACCCAATTCAAACTTGCTATAATGGCGGTTGATATCGGCGGCAGTGTTTTGGACGCGGTGGTGGAGCTTACAGGTCCATACAGATGGAAATTATAATATGACATTTAATGAAAATGATTGCTGTTTTACACGTAGTACTATTAAATTGCTGTTTGATATAACTATGTTCATTTAGTTAAATTAGCGATTTGTGTTGACTCGGTGCAGTGAACGAACTCGCAAAAGCTAGAAAACGTGATCAAAATGGTCATATTTAAGATGTTTGAAATGTTGTATGTCTAAAAATTAAAATTATAATTTGCAGCGCTCGCGGTCAAAAATACGGCGGTCATTCGTCATTTCCGGTAAGCATAGGCGTAGTACCCGATTTGAGACGATACTACCTTTTTGAAAATTACGCTCTACGGACGTATGTGCATAGTGCTCATAGTGCATGATATCTAAGTGTACTGACGAAAGTACGTGATTTGAGACACAGTCAAAGATAATGCTAGTGAACACACACAACATTTACTGTAAACTTTTAAAGTCCAGCACTACATGATCTTGAACATGTAAGTTTCTAAGTCAATGACTTGATCTTATTATATACTTGGACTAGGTACTAAGTCGGAAAGTACACCAAAGTACAAGTATAAGCTTTAGTCTTAAAGTATAGTGTAAGTCATAATATATATATATATATATATATATATATATATATATATATATATATATATTATGGCATGCCGTTCAGGAAATTAATCTTTGAATATATTGAATGAACTTTCAATATATTGAATGAAAGTTTGAATATATTGAATGAACTTTGAATATATTGAATGAAAGTTGGAATATATTCAATGAGTGAACTTGGAATATATGGAGCGAACTTTGAATATATTGAATGAACTTTGACTGACGTCAGACTTCACGGCAGTGCGTCCGGCCATCTTGTTTAGCGTGTGGATGCTGCAGCAAAAAGTGACGAGTCATTAGAGACCAAAGGCCTCAGTGAACAGGTATGCCTTGAGGTGCTTTTTGAAGGACAACAGTGTGGGGGCATGAGGTATGTGGAGAGGTAGTGTGTTCCAGAGGGTGGGGGCAGAAACACAGAATGCTCTATCACCAAGAGTCTGTAGCCTGGTGCGGGGAGTGGCAAGCTGGTCCTTGTCAGAGGACCGCAGGGACCTTGGCTGTGAGTAGTGGTGGAGGAGATCTGCGAGGTACTGGGGTGCAAGTCCATGGAGTGATTTGTAGGTTAGGAGCAGGATTTTGTATGAAATACGGGATTTGATGGGGAGCCAGCGAAGCTTCTTGAGTGTGGGGGTGATGTGCTGCCATGGCCTGGAGCGTGTCAGGACCCTGGCAGCTGAGTTTTGGACATACTGCAGTCTATCCAGGGTCTTAATGGGCAAGCCATACAATACACCATTGCAGTAGTCCAAGCGGGATGTAATGAAGGCATGAATGAGTGTTTCAGTCACAGAGTCAGAGAGTGATGGCCGGAGTCTGGAGATGTTTTTGAGGTGAAAGAACGCAGATTTGGTGGTGGTTTTGATATGAGCCTGGAGTGAGAGTATGGGGTCCAGGATGACACCAAGGTTGGCAGTCATCCAAGGTTTTATTTCATGCAGGCAGTTGACAAGGGATATGGGAGGAAGCTGAGCCGAGGGTTTGGTGCTTATGTAGAGCTGTGTGTCGTCAGCATAACAGTGGAAACTGAGTCCCGTTCTTCTAAGAAGTTCACTCATTTCTGCATTCCGCTGTGTGAGTAACGTGCCCAAAGCTGACAATGTGTCGCCGATCATCAAATATGTTCAATACTAAACTAAATATTCAGCCTGCATTGATCTATGAATGTGGGCGATTCTTTTTGCATCAAAACAATATATGAAGAGCTTCTCTTTCAGTTCACGAAATCCCTGTAGCCGCAGCAGCTTCTCCCGTCCCGGAAAAGAGGCAGAGGCAGTGCCGTTACGCACGGCCATTCACTGTGGTATGCCTTCATTAAATCACCTGAAAACTGTATGGATGTGAAGCTAACCATACAGACCTACATATAGACCTCTACACACAGCAGAGTGTTCCGTTAATAGTTCTGTCACGGTTAAAAAGAAGCGAATTTCTTCGTTAGAAGGGGCAGGGGTATCGGGAGGATTTTGGCCCGTACACACATTCACTAGTGTGTTTATCATGTCCTCATCGTTTAATATTGCCGCAA